>JANJGK010000017.1:3249993-3292493 GCA_039081455.1 Macrobrachium rosenbergii | reverse complement strand
CCCCCTTTTTCTTTGTTTTTTTTTCACGATTTTCTGAATCAACAGCAGTCAGATTTTATACAAATATTGAGGTAAGTAACAAGATCATTCATTTAGAGTCTATAACTGGCTGATGATAAGCATTCCCCCATGTAAAATCGTAAAAATGGTGACAGAGCTTTAGATCTTGCAAGCAATGTTGCAGAATTGAACGTTATCCCCCTTGCAACGTGCAGTATCAGCAACTAGCAAAGCTAGGCTGAATGTGGGACAAAGAAAAGAACCCTTCACGTAGAATTCACAAGTGCACAGTCAAGTAGTTCCACAAACTGAGTATTTATATTTTATGTTAGGATAGGAAGTGAAATTCTGATTGGAAATAGCAATACGGGTAACGTTAGGCACGTTCATGCAATCCAGTCATTGAGAAGAGAGAAAGTTAGCATCCGTTACACAAGTTTTGATAGCCCCTGCATGAGGTCTTTGCGTGTTTTTGCATAGCCGAGCTAGGGAATTACAAAACATTGTAAAAAGGAAATAGTGCATGTGTTTCCCCCCTGTGTTATCCAGACAATTTGCCGTCTTAGAATTCTAGCTAGGCACATGTTAGATACAATCTGGGTCAACCAGCAAATTTCTGTAAAGCTGGAGTTCAAGAGTTTAATCTCTCTCTCTCTCTCTCTCTCTCTCTCTCTCTCTCTCTCTCTTGCTCTTGTAGAGGTTAGGAATCTTTTAGGCAAATGGATAATTCCTCATTTTATAGAGTAAAATCTCAGAAAAGGCATAAAATTTGTTCAGGCCATGTGAGCAAATCAACATTCTTCATATTTGCATTTGTACACATTCCTCCATACAGCACCACATGTGATAAATTCTATTTCATTTCAAAGCTTTCCATTCAATAACCGCCTGCTATTTCATTCACAAGTGTAAGGAGGAACATTCATTTTTCTTTTGTTTATTTGTGTTTATCTTTTGTTTTGCTGTGACCATATCGTCATCACGTCGTTCCCAGTGTAATTTGATGTAAGCCTAAGAGGAACTTTTTATATTTGGGTTACTCTAAATAAACCTAAGCTAGATAATAGGTTTATATAAGTGCGGTCAGTCTCGTCAAGATTCCCACACTGGTCATTGTCCTTCAGGCCAGGCGTGTGTACCAGATGACCTTGAGCTGTCAGTTACTGATCCAGACACAAACCCAAGTGGCTACCCTTTTCCAGCACTTGTGGGTAGGCTAAGATAAGGAAATGTAATTTATGGCATGTCCTATTTTTTTTAGCTATTGTTGGGGTTATTATTCTCAGAGTGTTACGACACTCACTGAGTTCCCGAACCTAACACATATCGGGACTCCCCTAAAAGGAAAAAATTTTTTTATCAAAAGAAAAACCAAATTATCTGGAATGGGCAAACACTCCCAGAAGCAGAAGCCAAATTCGCGCTATACCCAGTGTTGTCTGTGCGCGAAATAAAACCAAAATTCCTACACCCTCTGGGACAAAACCAAACCAGTTCCCTGCGAACAAATCCACGCCCTACAAGGCAAAACCTATAAAAGAAAATTTGTGGGAACAGACAAACGCTTCTTGAACCAAGCTGTAAGATCATGGTATAGCCAGCTAAGTCCGTACATGAATCTGAAACCACGTCCTGCAAGACAAAAATCAAAAGTTAGTTCTCTGCAAACAAATCATGTCCTACGAAGCGAACCAAAAAACCCCAACCCTCATGCTCTAGCCAGCCAAGAAGTCCGTGTGTGAAATAAAATCCATATTTGTTATTCAAGACATTAAAATTTGTTCATCACAAACAACTGAGTCCTTTAGACATATTGGAACCAGTTCATCAGAAACAAACTTAAGTCTTTCGAGACACCCTGAAATTTGAGTCTTTTCAGACATATTGATTATCTAAAGGGTCATGCCCATATAAGCGTTATCTCAAGACGTCTACAACATCCAGAACCCAGCAAGATGAGGACTTCAAGTTCTATTTGTGCTGGAACAGACATGGGACTGTCAAGACAATCCCTGAGCGAGTGGGTCCAAGAGAAAGTAGATGATGCCAAGGTGGAGAGAGAGGCAGAAGGGCAGGATAAGGAGAAAGAAAGACTAGCCTGGGAGAAACGAGAAGAAGCAGAAAGAAAGGTGAAGAAGGAAGAGCAAGAAAGGCTAGATAAACTCACAAGGGAAGACCAAGAAAGAAAGAAAGGCAAAGAAGGAAAAGCAAGATAGGCTGGATGAACTCGCAAGGGAAGAACAAGAAAGAAAGCAAAGAAGGAAGAACAAGAGAGAAAGGAGAAAAAGGAAGAACAAGACAGGCTGGATAGACTTGCAAGGAAGAACAAGCAAGAAGTGAGAAAAATAAGAAAGAAAGGATAGGCTCGAAAGGGATGAAAAGCAGCAGGCCCAAGAGCCCAAGATGGCCCAAGTTGGCACTACCAGCTCCTTTCCAGCCCCTGGGCAATCTGCCCTCACTCAGGCTCATACCTTCATGCTCAGGTGGACTGAGGCCGAGCCCGAGGTGTGGCTTGATCAGGCAGAAAGGGTCCTTGGCACATATCCACTCGCTCCTGCCGAACTCTTCCTGCTCTTGGGAAAATTCCTTGGGGGAAAGGTTCTAATTGCTTTCAATGCCCTCTCTGAGGCAGATCGAGGGAAATGGGTGAAAGTGCGCCAGGTGATCACAAAGACGTATGAGATCACCCCCAAACCTTGGAGACAACGCTGGAGAGACCAGATAAAAGAAGCGGGACAGACCTGGTCTGACTGGGCGTGCCAATGAGATAGGTCCCACTCTAAATGGCTAGAGTCCCTGGGAGTCTCCACCTCCGAGGACATCCTTGAGAGGTTCAAGATTGACAACTTTTTATATTACGCCCCTTCCGCCCTAACCACCCATGTATGTGAAAAAGCGCCCATGACTCTAGCGGAGTGCTGTTGCCTCGCCAACATGAGGGACACCCCTCACTCCCATGCAAGCTCATTGGGATGCAAAATATGCCCTACTTTCACCTCCAGCACCCCTCCGCCCAAGAATGGGCACTCACAGAAGCCCATTGTATGTGTGTTCTGCAAGAATGCCAGACATTCCACATAGCAGTGCCAAAACAAGTCCCAGGCACCGCCCATGGTGCCTTTCAAATCCCCTACCAGGAATCCACCCACTAACAAGCCTGTACCCTCCTCAGGGGCTGTGCCATGAAGATATTACAGCTATATCTATTGCATGGCTTGCAATGTTTATGGCCACCCTCCCACATGGGCAAAATGCCCAATAATAAATCAAGTACTCCAGCCATTCCCTTGGCAGTTACAAATCCAAAGTCCTTAGGCCCTCCAGCCGATGGTCCGATATATGTAGCACCTCCTTGAGGTGGCTACTCCGCATGCCAGGTCAAGGCGTTTAATAACTCTGGCACACAAATTTCCCTCATAAGGAAGGACAAAGTTCCCTGTGGAGTTACCATTAACTGACATAAACTCATCACAATTAAGGGTATCAATCAATTTAAAATGATATTCCCTACTTCAGTTAAGAGTCACAAGACCTCATAGATCCAAAATCTGCAACCTGGGACAGGAATTTCAGTCCCCATCTAAGTTACGGCAATCCAGGGGTCCAAACCCTTCGAATCGTTCATTAGGCATGAGTAAGCCTCACGCCTAGAATCATTCCATCAGCAGTATACGATGTGCACTGGCCACCTCCATCAAAATCGATTCCAGATCCCATTCTGGTACCAGGCCCTGCCCCAAACTTGATTCACAATCACTGTCAGTGCCACTTGCATGCACTGAGCAGTGCCAAGCTCCATTCGTCCCGAACGATGAGTAAATTCCAAATCAAATACTAGTGCCTGGCCCTGCCTTAGTGTCAGCGCCAGAGCCCACCCGCAATCTCCATTCAAGAGATCCCAATCAGGATCCCTTCTCTTCTCCCGGCTTGGCTCTGCTACCAGTTCCGGTAAGAGAGACGAATTCTTCCGACCACAGCGGAAGTTCAACTGTGCCTGAGCTGTTCATGGTAACCTGTGAGCCTATCAAGCCCACCATGACCTCTTCCTCTCTTTTCTGGTCTAATGCAGACATGACCATGAGTAAGGATTCTGCCATGTCTCAGATAGCTGATGAACTCACAGAATTGAGGTGACTTGGGGTAGAGCCTGTAACAAATGCCAAAGAAGCCGACACAAGTGGCACTCCAATGTCCTCCTTGGGTTCGGTTCGACCGATTCCCCTACCAAGGAGAACCATCAACCTAAAGAGATCTGCAGCAGAAATCACGGGCATAGGTAATGTTAGGTAACTTAAAGAGAGCTGCTAAGCTCTTCTGCCACCAGTGCAAATCTGGCACAGTTCCCTTTTATCTTACGAAGTGCTTTGGCACCCCTATCCAGAAAGAGAATGCCCGAGTCTTTGCCTGTTTCTTTTCCTTACAATCCTGTAAGTCATTCTCTTCCTCTAACATTTTACTTTGTTTTTCTTCCTCTTTTCCCTTTGAAGCCCATGCATTTAATTCACGCCTTACCAAGGCGCAAATTTTACTTTACTTCCCACTCAGCCAATGCAGAGTGCAAATTGACAGACATTTCAAATTCATAAGTCCTATGACTTCCCTCTCATGCCTATAAACGCATGATACATTTTAAAATCATATATGCCCAAAACCATTAAGTACTATCATATGCCTCCTTGGTACAGTGCCATTTTCCTACATGTTGGCAGATCATCCTGTCAGAGGAGTCGTGTCCTTTGACTGCTTTGAAGCCCTTGTGCAAAAGAATAAACATAAGCCCTTTTCATAAGTAAAGAGTATAATTTTGCATATTAATCATCATTTTTCTTTAACAGTCATTACTCATTCTGGAACCTAACATTTGTCTTCTTTGTTATTTCCTTGTAATTTAAATCCCGAGTCCATGACTCAGGAAGACCAAGTACTTTACATATGTCTGTCCTTCATTGTACATAGCTTTGTGCCTGTAAGCACCATTGCCCTCAGTGCCACTGTACTGTCGATTTAAGTAACATGGTGACACCTAACAAAGACCATGTACACTTCAGTGTATGCCTCATCAAGGCAAACTAACTGCATGTCTTTGACTGTAACAACTACTAAAAGTTAAGTGCATGGTTATCTAAAGATTTATCTTAAGGAAATCACTTACAGTTATTTTGTGTAATATTTATAGAAACTTTCTTATATCTGTAACTGTTCCTGTTCCAAAACAGTAGCTTATGATTTATTGCATTTTAATACTTCAGATAATTAATCATATTTCTTTTGAAATTCACATTAAAGTTAGTGTATTTTAATATTTACAGTAACTTTCTTGTAGTTGTAAATGTTCCTGTTTTAAAGTAACAGTAATCTAAGGTTAAAACCTTTTCTTTATACTGCAGTTAACGTAAAATATTGAATTCTTTATCAAGTAAGTTTTTCAAATATCTCATATGAAGCGGAGAGATTTAGGTTAATGGATATACATGAGTGCTGTTAACAAGGAAATTCGAGCGATATAAAACATCTGTCAGCTGAATCCTTGGTTTGGTATACACTCGCACCTGAATGAAGGAGCTAGATGTCAACATCCAAGGCACCAAACGCTCAATTTAAAGCTGAAAAATAAAAACACAGTGCATTGCTTGGCACTGCCTGACAAGGAAGGGCGAAAGGAATATTGGCCCCTCCTCAAAACCCATTGACTGCACTCTGTATATCTCTCCCACTTTCTCTTCTTGAACAAGTGACTTTGCCGAGCCCATTGTTTCCAGACATGAGGTTGTGAGGAGATTAAGTGTGGCCGGAGGCAGAATAGAGCTGGCGATGCAGATTAATAGAAAGAACGCCTGGCACTGACTCACAAATGATGTGTGCGCATAGGGAAACGACACTAACCTCTGACCGAGGACTGACGAGGGCCTGACCAATGGAACGAGGCAAAGACATAGTTGGACGCAAACGATACACACCTTTCTCTTTCATTCCCGCCTCCTTCAGAGAGCCATGCAAAATCTTGTAGGGGCCTTAGTATTCTTACCAGTGAAGCCCTTAGTCCTCCTCTGCTGCCGTTATCCTCACTGAAGCCAGCTCTTCTATAAGGTAAAGTGATCTGTTGCAAAGGTTCTTCCATTTAGTCACACTGTTTTAATTCTCGTACTAAATTCTATTTCATGTCTAAGTGCCACTATTTCTATATTGATCTTGCCTTGTTTGGGGAGTGTTATGTAAATGCCTATGTTTAAATAATTACATAAAATCGTATGTTCAAGGCTTCCTTGGCACCCTCTGTGCTCGCATTGTCCTATGCATATTTTACTGTGTCCTTACTATCTTTTAATTCGTGAATCTGTCCGTTTGCAGAGGGTTTGTTAGCCATGGAAATTGATGAAAGATTTCCTGAAGATTTTTTAATTTCACCAAGTTTCAACAAATTCGACTCTCAGCTTTCGCCTAATCTTGCAAATACAAAGAAGGGAGCACGCAACTACAAACGTAACATATCTGGTGTTATGCTATACATTATTTTACAAAAGTAAATGCAGACCCGTTTTCCAGTAATGTGCTCTAAAAAAAGTATAGGTCCGCTATCCAGTAAGGCAATGGGGATCTCCTCGTTTTGCAAATAGGTTAATGGTCCTATGACCGTCATTTATCTAAACGACTGGTGCTTTGAAAGCGACAGAGGGAATGAAAGAAAAACATGTGTACGGATAAAAAAAAAAAAAATTAACGTTAAAAACGTCCCTTCAGCAATTCTACTCTTTCATTTTTTATAAAAGCTTAAAGCTTTTCATTCATTTTTTTTCTTTTACTTTTTGTCAACAGAGGATGGAAATATAGAGAATATCTTTTCGAGTTTTACGGAGTTTGTGTTGAGTGAATTTCAGCCATATGAAGGTCCCTATTTTTTTCCCATAGCATTTTTGTGTGGGAGATGAACATTGTGCATCCATTTCTCCTCTCGATGAGAGTCATTTTGGACCTCGTTTCCGGGATGAGCCAAACTGATGAACACCTGGGAGAAAATAGTTTTTTTTTTTTAAACATAGTCTCCACAGAATTAAACGTTTCAAACGTTTATGCTTTGAAACGTTTGATTTAAATGTTTGAGATTAGAAGCGCCTTTACATCAAAGCTCATTTATCAGGATGAAAACCAATGCCTTTGTAAACGTTGCGGGGCCAAGACAAGTTCTTTGTAGACAGATTTCCATGACTCTTGGGAGGGAGCCTCATGTTAAAACAGATGAACGTAAACTGAACCTCTAGTTGATTTGATTGTTGTATTCAGCAGCAATTCAGCTAAACTATGAATTTCTCTGGTTTTTATGTGTTCGTCGCCTGATTCTGAAGCAGTCTCAAGTTTATTGTCATAAATTTTGAGTGGTTCATGTTTTATGCCATGATTTAAATCAGGAATTTCATCTTTCTTTCATTTTCAAGATGGGAGTTTTTTTTTTTTCGTTTACAGTAGTAAAGACAAAGTGCGAACTAGGGCAGTTTATTGAAATCTGTATGAACTTTTGCTCATTATTAAGAGACGTTGTAGAAGTACAGAATCCCTCATATTTGTCCACTGTGTAAACAGAAAATAAGAAAGACTTAAAGGAGTAAACTGAGTGATGTAAATGCTTCATTTTATTCTTTACTAAAGTTCTTGGTAATTTTGAATGGTTCCGAATTTTACCAACGAGTCTGGCATAAACGGCAGGTTTAAGATAGCCAAGAGTACAAACTTTCATGAGCAATAGAAAATGTTAGCAAACAGGGCTACAAGAAGAGATGTCATTCTATATAATATAATCGGAGGTAAAGACCTACTTTGCATATCAACGTATAGGTTAAAGGATCATTACCAGATTTATCATAGTCGATTTGCTTTGCACGATCTGTCAATCTGGCATCAGGTCTGTTTCAAGAAGAAAGGTCTAGCTTCAGGTGTTCCTAAACCTCCTGCCTTTTATCAGACCTTCATACTTTATGAGTCCATGTTGAGAGTGTACCCCTTTTCAGCTGAAAGAAGGGCAATCTTCATTTAAAACCGATTGCCTGGATGCTTGCAGACGACTTTTGGCAGGTAATGGTTCTCAGTGAAGTCGAAATGAGCGGGAGGTTGAGTTGATTTTTCGTTTTTATTGAGGACCAAGAATCATTCCTAAATAAAAATGAATAATGTAGACTCTTCATCACGTGCTTACATAAGTTGAAATAGCATTGCAGTGTTATGAAAAAATTACTTTCTTCAACCTGCTTTAGTCGAAAGGAATTCACGGCAAACAAACGGGATTATAATGAAGCGGAAAAACCCTAAGAGACAATGGGAGTGTCAAGGATGATATTAAAATAGGTGCCTTTATTGCTATCTAAAGCCCTTAATAGATGTAGATGTTAGTCACTCCCACCATAAAATGAATTCAACAATGCAAAAATATCTAGACCCTGACACTTCATTTCCTGTATTCTCTTGATCTCTTTATCTTGCTCTTCAACAAATATTCTTCTTCACTAGTCTAACCATTCTATTAGTGAAGAAGAATATGACAAATCTGTAAATGCGTCTTCACCATCAGTATTATACGGCCTACCAAAAGGGCATAAAAATGGAATGCCATTAATGCCTATACTGTCTGCCTTTAAAGTACCACCCCATAAACTAGCGGAATTTCATATCAGTTTTCTACAGCCATTGACAGAAAATCAGTATACATAAAAAAAAAAAAAAAAAATGCGTTCAAGAATATCATCAGTTCTTATGAAATGCCCGAGGGTGCAGTGCTAGCAGGCTTTAATGTTACCTCCCTATTCACAACGTTCCTATCAAAGCAACAGTCGATATAGTTTTGAATTCTATTTACAGTATCAGTGAACAAGTTAGAAATATTTCAGAGAATGTTTTTAAAATGCTTCTTAACTTATATATAAACAATAACCCCATTTTATTCAATAACTTACACTATAAACAACTTAAAGGTTTTGCCATGGGATCTCCACTTTCAGCCCCAGTGACCAACATATTTCTGTGTTTGTATGAAAAAAGATGGCTTGATGATTGCCCCTAGAGTTTCAACCAATCATTTATCACAGGCATGTTGATGATACATTTTTGGTTTTCAGGCATCTAATCACGTATCACAGTTCCATCATTACTTATATAATAAACACCCTCGTCAGTCGGCCGCATTTATTAGAAAAAAGTACCGTACCCCCCAAAAAATTGCTACAAAAAGTTTCTCAGCTGTCTATTGTAGTATCAGGTGTGCTTAATGACATATCAAAAGTCTACCACAATCTGACCATGCAGAAGGTCTGATTTCCAAGATGGCGTGTATAATAGTCCCTAAATCCTTAAAATACCCATCACTCTTCATTATTCCAACTAGAAAAGTAATGCTAGTGCCTAACACCTTATTTTTGGGATCTGGAAGCCCAGTTAGCATATCTACAATATGCTGAAGTGATTACATATTCACAAAATCCAAGGTGGCCGACCAATATGGCTGCCATACTATGAAAATATCCATTATTCATTCTAATTGATTTTATATGTGTAAATTTGGTGTGTAAACACCTGTTTTGTTGTTTTCGGAATCCAAAGAACATATCTGAATTACAGGATATTGAAGCAGGTCTAATTACATATAAACAAAATTTAATATGGAGAATCAATATGGCTGCCAAACAAAAAAAATTATCATTACATATTTTAACTAGTTTTACACAAATAAATTTATCATCTAAACCCCTGTTTTGGAAATCTAGGAATCCAATAAATTGATTTAAATCCCAGTATATTACAATGATTACATAGCCTATCTATAAAATCTAAGATGGAGGACCAGTATGGCTGCCAAACTACAAAAAAATCATCATTATTCATTTCAAATCTTATTACAGAAGTAAACTTGCTGTCTAAACCCGTGTTTTGGGGATATGGCAATCCACTTAGCCTATCTGATTTACAGTAAACTGAAATGATTATATATATATATATATATATATATATATATATATATATATATATATATATATATATATATATATATATATATATATATATATATATATATATATATATATATATATATATATATATAAATAAAATATCAATGATGGAGGAGCATAGTAGCTGCCAAATTATGAAAATCCCCATTACTCATTTCAATTTACTTTACTCACGTAGATTTGGTATCTAAATCCCTTTCAGGGAATCTGGAAATCCAACCAACATATCTGAATAGCAGTACATTGAAGTGATTAGATTTTTCCACATCTAAGATGGGGAACCAATAAGGCCTCCAAACTTTGTGTAGTGATTACTGGTAAAATGCCATCATAAATCCTATATTGTAAATTTCTGAAAACCAGGTTTACAGATATTCATTGTCGCTTTCTTCTTCCTGTAAAGCTTGATTATGTGGATTCTCACAGTCTCAACTTGACATGGTCCACAAGCAGGTGTCCATGGTAGTTCATAGCCTTTGCAACTGCAATGCTTTTGACAGGCAGTTTTGCAATTACAGTGGACCATCTGAATGAGGCTTTCTGGTGCAGCAGTTTTCTTGCCCATAACTGGCAAGAGTACTGATTCACTTTAATCTTTACGTTTCGATGTTTTGATAAAAAAAAAAAAAAAATGCCGCTGCCAAGTCATTTCTTACCCCAGAATCTTCTACACACTAAGTCCTCTACAAAATATCATAGCTTTAAGGTGTATTGCCAGATCATGTTGTGGACTGGAAACGAAAGTGACAGGAATGTAGTGGATTAGGGATGGAAACTGGAGGACCATCAGTTTGTGCCAGTTATTAGCAAGAAAATTGCTGCACCAGAAAGCCTCATTGAGATGGTCCACTGTAATTGCAAAACTGCCTGTCAAACGCATTGCATTTGCAAAGGCTATGAACTACCATGCACACCTGGTTGTGACCATGTCAAGTTGAGGCTGTGAGAATCCACGCAATCAAGCTTTACAGGAAGAAGAAAGCGACAATGAATATTTTTAAACCTGGTTTTCCAGAAATTTACAATATAGGATTTATAACAACATTTTACCAGTAATCACTACACTAAGTTTGGTGGCCTTATTGGTCCCCCATCTTACAGGTTGAAAAATCAAATCACTTCAATGTACTGTTATTTAGATAAGTTGGTTGGATTTCCAGATTCCCTGGAAGGGATTTAGACACCAAATCTTCGTGAGTGTTGTAAATAGAAATGAGTAATGGAGATTTTCATAATTTGGCAGCCATTTTTGCTCCTCCATCGTTGATTTTGTATTTATATATATAATTACTTCAGTTTACTGTAAATCAGATAGGCTAACTGGATTGCCATATCCCTAAAACACGGATTTAGGCAGCAAGTTTACTACTGTAATATGAATGGAAATAAATTATGATTTTTTGTAGTTTGGCAGCCATATTGGTCCTCCATCTTAGATTTTATAAATAGGCTATGTAGTCATTATAATATACTGTGATTTAAATAAATTTATTGGATTCCCAGATTCCCAAAACAGGGGTTTAGACAACAAATTTACCTGTGTAAAATGAGTTGAAATAATTTTTTGTTTGTTTGGCTGCATATTGATCCTCCATATTAAATATTATATATAAGTAATTTGGCCTACTTCAAAATACTGTAATTCAGATATGCTCTTTGGAATCCCAAATCATCAAAACAGGTGTTTAGACACTATATTAACTTGTATAAAATAAATTAGAATGAATAATGGATATTTTCATAGTGTGTTGGCCATACTGGTCCGCCATCTTGGATTTTGTGAGTATATAATCACTTCAGTAAAATGGAGATATGCTAATTTGGCTTTCAGATATCAAAAAATAAGGTGTTATGTACCAGGATTTCTTTTCTAGTTGGAATAATGAAAAGTGACGGGCATTTTAAGGATTTAGGGGCTATTACAGACGCCATCTTGGAAATCAGACCTTTTGTGTGGTCAGATTGTGGTAGACTTTTGATATGTTATTAAGCATACCTGATACTACAATAGACAGTTGAGAAATCTTTTGTAGCAATTTTTTGTGGGTCAAACCTTATTTTCAGCCGATTATGTATTCAGTTGACCGTGGAATGTGAAGAAAAAAAATATTTTTAACGTTTTAAATATAAGCATTACCAAAATTACGGCAAACAGGGAGTCACTCTTAACTTTTAGCATTTTCAGAAAGTCCACTTTTACCGGTCTTGGAATGAATATCCAAAGTGTTACAATTTAAACTTTAAATAAATAACATAAAGGCTTTAAAACATAGAGCATATTCTCTTTGCAGCTCCTGACAGTCATTTACCTCAGAAATAAAATTTCTTTTAAATTGCTTAAAAAATGCTTATTATAATAACATAATATATAAAGATATAAAAAATTCCTAGGTAAATCTATCAGTATAAATAACAAAATAGATATTCCAAGGGTTGGTAAACTGACTACGTATTTTAAACTGCCATATATGAGTGATCCATGTTCTAAGTAGGTCGCAAGAGAACAAGAAAATATGTTTAATAATAGCTGTCCCTGCATTAATCCCAATTATATCTGTCTATCGATCTATCTGTCTATGTATCTGATATTATATATATATATATATATATATATATATATATATATATATATATATATATATATATATATATATATATATATATATATATATATATATATATATATATATATATATATATATATATATATATATATATATATATATATATATATATATATAGATATATATATATATATATATATATATATATATATATATATATATATATATATATATATATATATATATATATATATATATATATATATATATATATATATATATATGATATTTTTTATCACACAGTGATTTATATACAGTCATGAAGCTACAAATGTCGCTTAATATCAAATTCACGCTACCTCAGGAATATCTCCGATGGATAATTATCACCGAAGGGGAATTTATAAGTGATAAATGGATTGGTACTGCCGGGTCACGAGTAGCAATTCATTTATCACGTATATATTCCCCTTCGGTGATAATTCTCCATTGGAGATATTCCCTAGGTAGCGTGAATTTGATATTCGCTTAACCCTGCGTTACTTTGCTGGAGTTCCACACATGAGTACTCCCCTGGGGTATTTACTCACCCCAATACAAAAATATTTATAGTGTTACTATTATGTAAAATATAGTCATACTGCTGGTTCAGGATATATCTACAATCCCTGTTGAACAGTTCTAATCGCTTGTAGCTGATTGATATTATTACAAAATAGTACAAGAAAATAAATTATAAAACTAAGGAAAAACTATCAAAACGCTGATTCAGATCACATTTATTTTGAAAATACCCACAGGATACACCATTTTGTGTGACTTTTTAATATTTTTGATGAATATTAACATAAAAAATTACAAAATAGGCAAATCTCCCGTACAAACTACATTAAATGAAAACTTGATCTAAAGATATAATTATTTATTGAAATTAAGCTGATTATACATTTGTTACATAAACATAAACATGGTTTCTTTATCAAAAGTAAACACAAAATGTTTCCATGAGTTGAAATGACAAAAAAAGTGAGCTCATTACATAGCATTAAATTTGTTGCATAAACTTAAACATGGTTTCTTTATCAAAAGATATTTCCATGAATTGAAATTGAAAAAAAAAATCAGTGTGAGCTCATTGCATATTGCATTACATTCACTCTGATTCACCAGTTGCTGTATTTTCGCAATCTATGCAGCTCACAGTCATCTTACTGTGATCCTTACAAACATGTTTACCGCAAGTGCTACATACTGTTTTCACCTTTCGATCCTTTGACCTGGCACAAAATACACATCTCTTTGCTTGGCATTGTAATGTTGTGAGTTTGTTGAGGTTATTGCTTCTGCAGCTTCGGGGAACAGTCTTGCAATCTCTGTTCTGAGACTTTTTGGCAGGCGAATGTTCTGGAGTCTCCTCTTTAGAGTGTCCTCTAATAGTGTCATGCATACATTCTTGACGAATCTGCAGCGCTTGAGTTTATTCTGTGGGTTGTGAGCATACAGGACATACGAATTTACACAGACGATGTTCAGGAGAGCAAAGAACATAGTTAGAGGCCAACGCCGGCTGTTTCTGGAAATGCTATACTTATCCATCATCATGTCGACCACATCTACTCTTCCTTTGGTTGAATAATAGAACGAGATAATTTCAGGTTTCTTGTCATCACCTGTAGCTTCGTCTATCTTTGCACCATGGTGCATGCTACTAACGAGCACCACATTTTTCTTCTTGTTCTTACTCTTTGGTATGTATGAGACTAATGTAATGTTGTCTCCAAATCCAAACATGCTGTCCACAGGAGGTCTATTCTTTGTCACCAAGAATTCTGAGGGAATCTCCCTCTTGTTCTCTCTGAGGGTCCCCACAGCAGTCAAGTTATGGTCACGAAGTAGTGATTCCAATAGTGGATAGCTGGTATACCAATAATTATCAAATGTTACATTTCTAGCAGACTCAGAGATGTCAGAAATAAGTCTTGTGACCACGGCCTGTGATGAATTGTATTGCTTGTCAGCCGTGAATGGCCCATCTGGGTGTGTTCCGGCATATATCTCCATGTTACATACATAGAATGTTTTTGCATCACCAGTGCATGTATTTTGATGCTATATTTGTCTGGTTTGCTGGTGATATACTGCCTAAAGGGACAATGGCCCTTAAAGGCTACAAGCATTTCATCTATAGTCACAAATTCTGATGGAGAGTAGTTATTTTTGCAATTTTCTACAAACATATTAAACATTTGCCTAACTGGGGCAAGCTTATCCACCCTCATTCTTTCTTCGCGTTAGTCTGGGGTGGTGACTGAACACCCCAGAAGGCCAAAACGACGTCTAGCTCCCAAGACAACTGACCCACAACTGAGCAACACAGCATGTGACACACCCTTCTTGAGTCAGGAGAGTACTGGGAGGGAGAAAAAGAAATAAGTTGCCTACTGGTAATTACGAGCACTTAAGCAAAATTGGGGTGCCAAAGCACCCCAGGGGAGTAACACAGGGTTAATATCAAATTCACGCTACCTCGGGAATATCTCCGATGGAGAATTATCACCGAAGGGGAATTTATAAGTGATAAATGGATTGGTACAGCCGGGTCACGAGTACCAATTCATTTATCACTTATAAATTCCCCTTCGGTGATAATTCTCCATCGGAGATATTCCCGAGGTAGCGTGAATTTTATATTAAGCGACGTTTGTGGCTTCATGATTATATATATATATATATATATATATATATATATATATATATATATATATATATATATATATATATATATATATATATATATATATATATATATATATATATATATATATATATATATATATATATATATATATATATATATATATATATATATATATATATATATATATATATATATATATATATATATATATATATACAGTATATATATATATATATATATATATATATATATATATATATATATATATATATATATATATATATATATATATATATATATATATATATATATATATATATATATATATATATATATATATATATATATATATATATATATGAAATTTTTTATCACTGAGCTTCATGATTGTATATAAATCACAGTGTGATAAAAAATTTCATAATAAGGGCTGCGTTTTCCAAACGTACTAATGAACTATCATGGTGGAGGTGGGTTAATGCCGAGGCTAAGTACAACTTCCCTGCTCACGACAGGTAAAAAGTACAGGAGACTCGGCATCAACTTATACCTCTCTTGATAGCGCAGTAGTAACGTCGACTGGAGTTGCTGGATAAGTTCTGTGTCGAGGGGTCATGACCCAGCAGTATCAATCCATTTATCACTTATAAATTCCCCTTCAGTGATAATTCTCCATCGGAGATATTCCTGAGGTAGCGTGAATTTGATATTAAGTGACATTTGTAGGTTCATGATTGTATATAAATCACGGTGTGATAAAAAATTTTATAATAAGAACTGCGTGTTCCAAACGTACCAATGAACTAACATGGTGGAGGTGGGTTAATGCCGAGGCTAAGTACAACTTCCCCGCTCATGACGGGTAAAAAGTACAGGAGACTCAGCATCAACTTACACCTCTCTTGATAGCTCAGTGGTAACGTTGACTGAAGTTGCTGGATAAGATCTGTGTCGAGGGTACGTGACATGGCAGTAGCAATCCTTTTATCATTTATAAATTACCCTTCGGTGATAATTCTCCATCAGAGATATTCCCGAGGTAGCGTGAATTTGATATCAAGCAACATGTGTAGCTTCATGATTGTATATAAACCACCATGGTGTGATAAAAAATTTCATAATAAGAGCTGCGTGTTCCAAACGTACCAATGAACTATCATGGTGGAGGTGGGTTAATGCCAAGGCTAAGTACAACTTCCCTGCTCACGACAGGTAAAAAGTACAGGAGACTCGGCATCAACTTATACCTCTCTTGATAGCTCAGTGGTAACATCGACTGGAGTTGCTGGATAAGTTCTGTGTCGAGGGTCCGTGACCCGGCAGTACAAATCCATTTATCACTTATAAATTCCCCTTTGGTGATAATTCTACATCGAAGATATTCCCGAGGTAGCGTGAATTTGATATTAAGCGACATTTGTAGCTTCATGATTGTATATAAACCACCATGGTGTGATAAAAAATTTCATTATAAGAGCTGATTGCCCAAACGTACCAATGAACTATCATGGTGGAGGTGGGTTAATGCCGAGGCTAAGTACAACTTCCCCGCTCACGACGGGTAAAAAGTACAGGAGACTCGGCATCAACTTATACCTCTCTTGATAGCTCAGTGGTAACGTCGACTGGAGTTGCTGGATAAGTTCTGTGTCGAGGACTCGTGACCCGGCAGTACCAATCCATTTATCACTTATAAATTCCCCTTCAGTGATAATTCTCCATCAGAGATATTCCCGAGGTAGCGTGAATTTGATATTAAGCAACACTTGTAGCTTCATGATTATATATATATATATATATATATATATATATATATATATATATATATATATATATATATATATATATATATATATATATATATATATATATATATATATATATATATATATATATATATATATATATATATATATATATATATATATATATATATATATATATATATATATATATATATATATATATATATATATATATATATATATATATATACATATATATATATATATATATATACATATATATATATATATATATATATATATATATATATATATATATATATATATATATATATATATATATATATATATATATATATATATATATATATATATATATATATATATATATATATATATATATATATATATATATATATATATATATATATATATATACATACATATATATATATACATATATATATATATATATATATATATATATATATATATATATATATATATATATATATATATATATATATATATATATAAAGGCAAATGCCAAAGAGGAAAAAGAAACAACGGCGTGACTGCTAGGCCTTTCGACACAACAGTCCTTTAGTAGCAGACTGATGAAAAATATAAAAATAAGTTTACAAGAACGCTTGTATAATTAGCAGATGACATACAGATATCCAAGTTGAAGAATTAGTGGTCCTACCAAAAAAAAACTAGGTCTTTTCTTTTGAGAGGTTTTACAAAGTATTAGGCCAACTACCTCAAAAGCAGGGAGGAGTCAATTACTATAGCGCTACCTGGTATGCGACTTATGCCGTGGAGGGAAAAGTGGGGCTCGCGCGGAAAAGTTTCTTTGTAAAAATCGATACGTCCAAACTATAACTGATATAGGCTTCTGGTTTGTTTTATGATGTCAGCAAATGACTGAATATTTTCCCAAAGCAATCAGAAAATCTTTGCAAGGTTTAGAAATAATAAAAAAAGACGTGATGAACGTGAAATTTTTTAGGAAAATCGTAGATTTTTTTTTTTAAATAATCATAAAAAAAATATAATAATTAGGTTTGGGTAGTTTTTTTATACGTAAATCGTGTAGAAATGTTTTAAATTTCACGTTGAAGCAATAATTTTGCTATAAATACTTTTGGTAATTAGCTGTTATTGATTAAAATATGCAAATTTTTTACGGAGTGCAACTTTCAGATTTTCCAACCTACTTATGTTGACATTTCGTAACGTAATTAAGTAAGGAATAAAGATAGAAAAAAGAAATAGAGATGGCATTAGAAAGCTGAATAAATTTCCTATAAAACGCACAAAAGAAAGATATATGTATTGTTAGAATAAAATTGAGCAATTGTCGTTAGATTACAGACAATCTTTTTTTTCTAAGAAAATGTACGGCAACGATTATTACATAGAAACGTTGATATTTTTACATTTTGCTGTTCAGCACGATAATGTACAAAGAATGGCCGTACGAATGATATATAAGAGATGCACATTGAAGTTATTTACAGATACACAAACAGGCGTATACAAAATTATCTACGCATGCATAAATTCTAGTCGAACTATGGCGTTCAATGCGGATATATATACGCTGACTATTTCGTAATTACTCGATAATAAATAATGCTAGAAAAAAGTAAAAACACCGATGGAAAATTAAATATATATATATATATATATATATATATATATATATATATATATATATATATATATATATATATATATATATATATATATATATATATATATATATATATATATATATATATATATATATATATATATATATATATATATATATATATATATATATATATATATATATATATATATATATATATATATATATATTACCTAAAATCAATAGGTGTTCCCATTAAATAATTGAGCAATTGAAGCTCAGGGATGTAAGTTTTGTTTTTTTATGTAAAGTCATCAATTGTTTGCTAAAGATTTTTATATAGCAACGTTGATATTTTTACATTTTGCCCTTCAGCACGATAAAGTACAAATAATGGCCGTTCGAATGATATATAGTACATGCACATTGATGTTATTTACAGATGCACAAACAGGCGTACAAAAATTTATTCATACACTCGTAAACCCTAGGTCGAACTACGCGGCTCGACTGGGTTCTCGAGTGCTCATTTTTACGCTTACATTTTTCGTGGTTACTCGGTAATGAATAACGCTAAGAAAAAAGTGAAAATTGCAATGGAAAGCTGAACAAATTTCCTATAAATAGCCCACGTAAAAGAAATGTGTTCCCCCAAAAAAATTGAGCAATTGAAGCTGGAAGATGGAAATGTTGTTGAAAGACAAATATATGTAAAGAAAAGTAAATTCTTCACTGTTTATCTTATCGAAAAACACTTGAAATATTATTCAAAATACTCAAAAATCACTTGCAAACACTTTTATAACAATAACAAAAGCGAAAGCACTTCACAAACG
Source organism: Macrobrachium rosenbergii (assembly GCA_039081455.1). Classification (NCBI taxonomy): domain Eukaryota; kingdom Metazoa; phylum Arthropoda; class Malacostraca; order Decapoda; family Palaemonidae; genus Macrobrachium; species Macrobrachium rosenbergii. Next base: position 3,273,022 of record JANJGK010000017.1, on the reverse strand, counting down.
CAGATAAATGACGACACAGCAAAAAACGTGAGAGCTCAGAAAAGAAGTGCTGAACTCTCTCAAAGCAAGAGGTAAAGTGCTTGAGTCGGGGGAGGACTGCGGCGCTTGCGCTATACCTATCAGTTTCCTGTTTACGTTTTCTTGTAGGTCCAAGATCTGCCCACGCAATGGCGCAGTCCTCGATTTCTTCAGATGACTCTTTTTTTTTGGTGAATTTCCCCCGAAAATAACTCACGGATGACGTGGAAATCGCATCATCGGAGCACTTACGGCAAAAAATTTATTGACACAGTTTCGCATCATCGGATCACCAGAGGGTTAAAGGATTATACAGGGGAAGAGACTAACCACCAAAAATGACCTTGGAATGATTAAGCTGATTACATATTTATAAAAGTACAACACATTTTCTTATTTTGGTAAACAATAACAATTTTTGCAAAATTAACATGCAAAAAAAAAAAAAACTGTTAAACACATGAATACATAGAAAAAATATTCAAGGTAACTAATTAGTAATTAAGTCAGTGATTTTATCTTTAAGGGAAATCATGAAGGCTAAGGTTGAAATTACAGTTAGAAGAAAGCTGTATAATTGCAGATTCTAAAAGATTTTGTGAAGAGAAATCTTTTAATCAGGCAATCACAGACCTGACAGTCGAAATGGTTCTGTGTTAGTTTTCACATATATAGGTGAATATTGCAATGGCTGTTTGCCCAGTTTTGACAGAATACTTATGCTGCTTAAGTCTCACATCTAAATCCTTACTGGATTTACCTATATGAAAAGAATAGCAGTTCAAGCATGGAATTTTATATTTTATGTTGTTACTTTCCTTAGGGCTATTTTTTATAGTGTGTTATTATAGGAAGAAACCAGATTGACATTAAAAGATTTTAACAATGATTTTATGGTTTCAAAACCACTAAAATAAGGCAGGCTAAGATTGTCCTTACGGGGTTTCTTTCTCTATGTTACTTTAACTATAAAACTTGTTGTGGGCTTTATTACACCAAATATCTAGTAAATGTGAAGAGCAACATAAACCTGCTCCTATTTCTCTTATGTATTCGATTTCTTGATCCAAACACTGGGGACTGACAATGCACTATGCTCGTAAAAACATAGTAAAAAAAATTGATATTTTGATTTTAACGTGGTGGCCTGAATAGAAATGGACATAAGTTAATATGTTGGTTGGTTTCATATATGTACTGAATTTGCATTGAATTGGTTCTTTATGTATTTGACTAATTCTAAAGTAAATTTAATGGATGGTACCTGGTTATTCAAATTGGAGAGTAAATCATTTACGTCAATTCCAGCAGGCAAAACAGCTAAAATATCGTCAACATACTATAACATTGTAAAGGAGTATAAATTATCGTTTTTCAAAAAAATTCCATTTACAAGTTTGAGAGGAGTGGGGATAAAGCGTAGCCCATTGCCATGCCAAATATTTGTTGGTAGATTTCTTCTCGCAGTAAATGTCAGTGTTAGAACAGTTTTCCTGGTCAAAAACGTTGTGACCTATTAGTTCTTTTGTATCTTTAAGGATTTTTTCACTGTGCTATTGAAAATTTTATGACTTGATCATAGGGTTTTTTTTTTTTTTTTTTTTTTTGTAAGTCGTATTATCATCCAGCAAGGCTTGCATATGTAGTTAGCTTTATCTAAATTTACAATACTATTCGACTTATCAGCTTTTGTTAGGTGGATTGTATGGTCTTTTTAAAGATCGGTCAAACTTTTCTTATAACGAGCAGGGAAATTACTTTCATGAATAGCATTGGCAGCTCCATAAACAGTGTCTTTAATTGTGTGAACATGATTTTGAGGAAGATCACAATTTTTCCCGAATTTACATAGGGGCGACGCAATCGTTAGAGCAGAGGGTCTATTCGATACAAAGAAGGATAAACAATATCTGAATGCACTCACATTTTCATTATTTGTTCACTTGACGAATTTAGAACACAATCATTACGTGTACTATTAGCCCAGTCACTGCTATCAATAAGATTTTTTTTGTTTTCTGCCCAGTTACCTTGTTAGGGCATCTGTAGTCGTACGAAATTTTCCGTATATTTCTTGTCGCAGCGAGTCCTACCAATCAGCCGGGATAGAATGATTGAATGAAATTCTAGATTTTTCTGATTTCCTAAATTTTTCTTTCTCTTCTACCTTTGCGGCTGCTATGACGTTTAACATCATGGCACGGAATTCATTGAATGGGTGATGGTCATATCTTCTTAAAAGGCGTGGTAGCAAGGGTTTGGGGAGTACTTGTTCAGACAATCACTTCTTCAAGAACTTTAGTTGAATTCTGGTCGAATGCGCAGCCAGAAGAGGCTTGGAGAAGGCAGTGACTACGCATCTCAAGAGAGGCAGCAGAATAGCGAAGGTAAACGTGGCCCTCCTTATGTATAATGCTAGTGAAGGATCGTTGTGTTGAAAGGCCTAGCAACCACTCGTTGTTCCTTTTTTCCTTCGTGGCATTTGCCTTTATTTATACATTCATCACGTTCCATATCTTGATGAATCAGTTATATACATGCATACACAATACATGCATACATACATACATATATTACATACATACATACATACACACACACACACACACACACACACACACACACACACACACACACACATATATATATATATATATATATATATATATATATATATATATATATATATATATATATATATATATATATATATATATATATATATATATATATATATATATATATATATATATATACACGTGTGTGTGTGTGTGTGTATAGAATTCTTAAACTCTGAGCGTCCCTGCTCTTTATAATACGCTCATTGCTTTAAGACTTAAATATAAGTGGGGAACGAATGAGGAAACTTCCACCTTCCCTGAAGGGGTTTTAACCAACGCAAGGCCGCTGCCGGTGAGACCTAAAAGGCTGGATAGAGCTAGAAATCAGACGTACACTTCACCCGTAGGTTGCCTGAAATAGATGAATCCTTAACACTCTCTGGCCATAGTAACAGTTATAAAGATACGATGGATTTTTTCCTTTTTTAGACTAAAGATTCGATCTTTTCATGAGAAATCGAAAGTGAAACTTTCAGGAATAGCTAAAACATATATTTTTCAATTATCGCAAATAACAAAAAAAAGACACGTCTCTTCAAAGCCCTAAGCTTTCAGGGACGAATATTGACATGGTAAAGATATTCTCAAGTGATTAATACTCCCATAAACTTTCTCAATAGAAGACCGACTACAGGAATCGAGTTACTTCGCTCGGTTTCACTTAAATGCGCTCTCTGGCTGGATGGAAGAATGTGGGAAGGGAGAGGGAGAAGGTCAATGGTTGTACCTTTGACCTTTATGAAGTACAGTGAAGGGGTGACAAAAATCTAAAAGTGATACAATAAAGTTGCAGTATTTATATGTGTGTGAATGAGAGAGAGAGAGAGAGAGAGAGAGAGAGAGAGAGAGAGAGAGAGACGAAGGCAGTTATTATTTGGCTGATCGCATGTCATAATCTCAAATATATTTAAATATATATATATATATATATATATATATATATATATATATATATATATATATATATATATATATATATATATATATATATATATATATATATATATATATATATATATATATATATGAAAATAAGAAGGCCCATAAAACACTATTTAAACGTTGAAACCATATATTTCGGGCACTTGTTTCTGTGCCCCTGTTCACTGGTAGAATATGGACAGGTGGAAAGTTACAATGGTATATATACAAAAACATGAAGGTGTGGCCTTAGGCCTCCGATGTTAAGGAGGTGGCGTTTCTTAAGAAGGAGGAGATTGACCAAATTCCCTAGTGGTTTTTGGCCTCATTAGCTCCCGTTTGGCGATGGATCTGGCGGTCGCGTTTCTTGGGTCATCTTCTTCAAAAAGGGTGCGAGGATTAAGGTGTCAATGGCGTCCGATTTCCAATGTCCTCCTGACAGGTTCATATTGTTGGTTTGATTGATGATAGCAGATTCCAGCATCTTTCTTTTGTACGGACAGCTACTCTTGAAAACCAACTCCGCCCCACTCCAGTTAATGACATGCCCTGTATTTCTAATATGTAGGAAAATTCCCGAACTCTCCGAAGCGTAACGTACTGATCTTTTGTGCTCTGTTATTCTTTGCGAGAGCGATCTACCTGTCTCGCCTACATAAATGTCATGACAATTACTACACGGTATCTTGTAAACTCCGGCTTCTTCCCTTTTGTTATTTAAGTATACGTTAACGAGCGAACTCCCGATGGATTTGGGATAATGGAAAATGAAAGGATTATCAGAACTGAGTTGCTCGGTGGCCTTTTGGATGTTTTCATCGTATGGAAGCTTTATTTTGTTGTTGAAATCTATTTGTCTGTTGTGAGTGGGACCTCTGTAGTATATTTTATTTGCTTTATTAATAGCCCTCTCGATAATGTGTGGTGGATAGAGCAGTTGCGTTAGGTGTTGGCGGATCGTGTTAAATTCTTGATCCAGGTACTCATTTGAACATATCCTAAGTCCTCTGAGGAATAGGTTGCACCCTACCATGATTTTTACGGAGACGTCGTGGTAGCTTAAGAAATGAATGTAGGAGACAGCGAAGGTGGGTTTTCTATATACTGTAAATGCATACCTGTTCTGTTTTCTTATGATCAGTACATCTAGGAACGGCAGTTTTCCGTCCTTTTCCCATTCTGTTTTAAATTTTATGGTCGGAACTAGCGAATTTAGCCTATTAAAAAATTCCTTAAAGTCCCCCCAGCTATTGTCCCAGAAAGTAAAGATATCATCTACGTATCTAAGCCAGATCATGTTATGGGGTTTGATAGACGACAAAAGTTCTGTTTCGAAATATTCCATGTACAAGTTTGCTAGAAGGGGTGATAGGGGACTTCCCATGCTACAGCCAAATTTTTGTTTGTAAAAATTACCATTGAAAGAAAACACGTTGTTAGTTACACAGAGGTTGATAAGTTTTAAAGTTTTATCTATGCCAAGAGGAAAATGGTCTTCATATGGTTGTAACTTCCTCTCTAAGAAAAACAACACGTCGGCAATCGGGACTTTAGTAAATAATGAATCGACGTCTAGACTGAGCAGTTTGATGTTGTTTGAGGGGATGTTTAAACTATTAAATTTTTGTATGAAATCTTCTGCATGTTTGACGTGGGAGGATGAGAAGGTTCCTAGAAAGGGTGATAACAAGTCTGCGAGCCATTTTGATAATTTGTACATGAAAGAGCCCCTGCTAGATATTATGGGGCGTAAAGGAATCCCATCTTTATGTGTTTTCGGGAGGCCGTAAAAATAGGGGAGAGAGGGGTTGATTACCTTGAATGTCTCTAGTAATTCTATGTCTTTTTTATTGCCCCCTATTGTTCTAACTGATTTGTTAAACTGAGCAGCAATATTTGTTGTGGGATCTTTCGTTAATTTGTCGTAGGTCTCCGCATCGTTTAGAAGTTCTTGAACTTTATTGATGTATGTCTCCTTGTCTAACAGAACTATTTTCCCGTCTTTGTCAGATTTTGTGATGATGATATCCCCCCTTTTTCTTAAGCTAACTAATGCATTTTGGAATCTTTTCGGGAGCGAATTTTTGTTGTTATTTTGCTCCAAGACATTTAGCAAAATGCCTTTGAGACATGCCTCTTTCTTGTCATAGTTGTTTTTTGCAAAATGTTTATCAAAAGCAACTAGGAAATTAAGATTACTCTCGGGACCAGGTTTTAGAGCGAATGAAACTCCAAGATTTAAAACGGTCTGTTCTTCTGCAGTGAGGGGATGGTTAGAGAGATTCAGCACATTATTGGGAAGGCCAAGATTATTCCATACGCTGTTCCTAATCAGTCTTTTTAATTTGTAGCACAAATTTCTGGAGTGGGACTCACTGTTCTCAATAGCACCTGATAGCACAAAATATGAAAGATATCTGTACATACCATCATCCCTGCACATGAGGCGAAGTGACGTGGCTAGCTCACTTATTTTTCTTCTAATCACATAGATGTCTTGGTGTGTGGCTTGTATTCTGTCTTGGAGGAATGTGCGGATGGAGTCCGGAAATGGGTCTGACGCCGATGTCCAACGCGTGAAACCGTACATTTTGGGAGAAACTTGTTCCTGTAGGCATTCTTGTAGAAAATTTCTCTGATTCTTCCTCTTGTGTAATCCATGTACTAGCCGTTCGTACCGTCTGAAGATGTGCTTGACAGCTGGGTTGAAGCCGAAAAACTGGCGTAAACTGTGATGTTCCATAATGGGCAAAAATGAATGTCTTTTCCTGTAATACTACAGTGTAATATGAAAATAAGAAGGCCCATAAAACACTATTTAAACGTTGAAACCATATATTTCGGGCACTTGTTTCTGTGCCCCTGTTCACTGGTAGAATATGGACAGGTGGAAAGTTACAATGGTATATATACAAAAACATGAAGGTGTGGCCTTAGGCCTCCGATGTTAAGGAGGTGGCGTTTCTTAAGAAGGAGGAGATTGACCAAATTCCCTAGTGGTTTTTGGCCTCATTAGCTCCCGTTTGGCGATGGATCTGGCGGTCGCGTTTCTTGGGTCATCTTCTTCAAAAAGGGTGCGAGGATTAAGGTGTCAATGGCGTCCGATTTCCAATGTCCTCCTGACAGGTTCATATTGTTGGTTTGATTGATGATAGCAGATTCCAGCATCTTTCTTTTGTACGGACAGCTACTCTTGAAAACCAACTCCGCCCCACTCCAGTTAATGACATGCCCTGTATTTCTAATATGTAGGAAAATTCCCGAACTCTCCGAAGCGTAACGTACTGATCTTTTGTGCTCTGTTATTCTTTGCGAGAGCGATCTACCTGTCTCGCCTACATAAATGTCATGACAATTACTACACGGTATCTTGTAAACTCCGGCTTCTTCCCTTTTGTTATTTAAGTATACGTTAACGAGCGAACTCCCGATGGATTTGGGATAATGGAAAATGAAAGGATTATCAGAACTGAGTTGCTCGGTGGCCTTTTGGATGTTTTCATCGTATGGAAGCTTTATTTTGTTGTTGAAATCTATTTGTCTGTTGTGAGTGGGACCTCTGTAGTATATTTTATTTGCTTTATTAATAGCCCTCTCGATAATGTGTGGTGGATAGAGCAGTTGCGTTAGGTGTTGGCGGATCGTGTTAAATTCTTGATCCAGGTACTCATTTGAACATATCCTAAGTCCTCTGAGGAATAGGTTGCACCCTACCATGATTTTTACGGAGACGTCGTGGTAGCTTAAGAAATGAATGTAGGAGACAGCGAAGGTGGGTTTTCTATATACTGTAAATGCATACCTGTTCTGTTTTCTTATGATCAGTACATCTAGGAACGGCAGTTTTCCGTCCTTTTCCCATTCTGTTTTAAATTTTATGGTCGGAACTAGCGAATTTAGCCTATTAAAAAATTCCTTAAAGTCCCCCCAGCTATTGTCCCAGAAAGTAAAGATATCATCTACGTATCTAAGCCAGATCATGTTATGGGGTTTGATAGACGACAAAAGTTCTGTTTCGAAATATTCCATGTACAAGTTTGCTAGAAGGGGTGATAGGGGACTTCCCATGCTACAGCCAAATTTTTGTTTGTAAAAATTACCATTGAAAGAAAACACGTTGTTAGTTACACAGAGGTTGATAAGTTTTAAAGTTTTATCTATGCCAAGAGGAAAATGGTCTTCATATGGTTGTAACTTCCTCTCTAAGAAAAACAACACGTCGGCAATCGGGACTTTAGTAAATAATGAATCGACGTCTAGACTGAGCAGTTTGATGTTGTTTGAGGGGATGTTTAAACTATTAAATTTTTGTATGAAATCTTCTGCATGTTTGACGTGGGAGGATGAGAAGGTTCCTAGAAAGGGTGATAACAAGTCTGCGAGCCATTTTGATAATTTGTACATGAAAGAGCCCCTGCTAGATATTATGGGGCGTAAAGGAATCCCATCTTTATGTGTTTTCGGGAGGCCGTAAAAATAGGGGAGAGAGGGGTTGATTACCTTGAATGTCTCTAGTAATTCTATGTCTTTTTTATTGCCCCCTATTGTTCTAACTGATTTGTTAAACTGAGCAGCAATATTTGTTGTGGGATCTTTCGTTAATTTGTCGTAGGTCTCCGCATCGTTTAGAAGTTCTTGAACTTTATTGATGTATGTCTCCTTGTCTAACAGAACTATTTTCCCGTCTTTGTCAGATTTTGTGATGATGATATCCCCCCTTTTTCTTAAGCTAACTAATGCATTTTGGAATCTTTTCGGGAGCGAATTTTTGTTGTTATTTTGCTCCAAGACATTTAGCAAAATGCCTTTGAGACATGCCTCTTTCTTGTCATAGTTGTTTTTTGCAAAATGTTTATCAAAAGCAACTAGGAAATTAAGATTACTCTCGGGACCAGGTTTTAGAGCGAATGAAACTCCAAGATTTAAAACGGTCTGTTCTTCTGCAGTGAGGGGATGGTTAGAGAGATTCAGCACATTATTGGGAAGGCCAAGATTATTCCATACGCTACAAATTAAAAAGACTGATTAGGAACAGCGTATGGAATAATCTTGGCCTTCCCAATAATGTGCTGAATCTCTCTAACCATCCCCTCACTGCAGAAGAACAGACCGTTTTAAATCTTGGAGTTTCATTCGCTCTAAAACCTGGTCCCGAGAGTAATCTTAATTTCCTAGTTGCTTTTGATAAACATTTTGCAAAAAACAACTATGACAAGAAAGAGGCATGTCTCAAAGGCATTTTGCTAAATGTCTTGGAGCAAAATAACAACAAAAATTCGCTCCCGAAAAGATTCCAAAATGCATTAGTTAGCTTAAGAAAAAGGGGGGATATCATCATCACAAAATCTGACAAAGACGGGAAAATAGTTCTGTTAGACAAGGAGACATACATCAATAAAGTTCAAGAACTTCTAAACGATGCGGAGACCTACGACAAATTAACGAAAGATCCCACAACAAATATTGCTGCTCAGTTTAACAAATCAGTTAGAACAATAGGGGGCAATAAAAAAGACATAGAATTACTAGAGACATTCAAGGTAATCAACCCCTCTCTCCCCTATTTTTACGGCCTCCCGAAAACACATAAAGATGGGATTCCTTTACGCCCCATAATATCTAGCAGGGGCTCTTTCATGTACAAATTATCAAAATGGCTCGCAGACTTGTTATCACCCTTTCTAGGAACCTTCTCATCCTCCCACGTCAAACATGCAGAAGATTTCATACAAAAATTTAATAGTTTAAACATCCCCTCAAACAACATCAAACTGCTCAGTCTAGACGTCGATTCATTATTTACTAAAGTCCCGATTGCCGACGTGTTGTTTTTCTTAGAGAGGAAGTTACAACCATATGAAGACCATTTTCCTCTTGGCATAGATAAAACTTTAAAACTTATCAACCTCTGTGTAACTAACAACGTGTTTTCTTTCAATGGTAATTTTTACAAACAAAAATTTGGCTGTAGCATGGGAAGTCCCCTATCACCCCTTCTAGCAAACTTGTACATGGAATATTTCGAAACAGAACTTTTGTCGTCTATCAAACCCCATAACATGATCTGGCTTAGATACGTAGATGATATCTTTACTTTCTGGGACAATAGCTGGGGGGACTTTAAGGAATTTTTTAATAGGCTAAATTCGCTAGTTCCGACCATAAAATTTAAAACAGAATGGGAAAAGGACGGAAAACTGCCGTTCCTAGATGTACTGATCATAAGAAAACAGAACAGGTATGCATTTACAGTATATAGAAAACCCACCTTCGCTGTCTCCTACATTCATTTCTTAAGCTACCACGACGTCTCCGTAAAAATCATGGTAGGGTGCAACCTATTCCTCAGAGGACTTAGGATATGTTCAAATGAGTACCTGGATCAAGAATTTAACACGATCCGCCAACACCTAACGCAACTGCTCTATCCACCACACATTATCGAGAGGGCTATTAATAAAGCAAATAAAATATACTACAGAGGTCCCACTCACAACAGACAAATAGATTTCAACAACAAAATAAAGCTTCCATACGATGAAAACATCCAAAAGGCCACCGAGCAACTCAGTTCTGATAATCCTTTCATTTTCCATTATCCCAAATCCATCGGGAGTTCGCTCGTTAACGTATACTTAAATAACAAAAGGGAAGAAGCCGGAGTTTACAAGATACCGTGTAGTAATTGTCATGACATTTATGTAGGCGAGACAGGTAGATCGCTCTCGCAAAGAATAACAGAGCACAAAAGATCAGTACGTTACGCTTCGGAGAGTTCGGGAATTTTCCTACATATTAGAAATACAGGGCATGTCATTAACTGGAGTGGGGCGGAGTTGGTTTTCAAGAGTAGCTGTCCGTACAAAAGAAAGATGCTGGAATCTGCTATCATCAATCAAACCAACAATATGAACCTGTCAGGAGGACATTGGAAATCGGACGCCATTGACACCTTAATCCTCGCACCCTTTTTGAAGAAGATGACCCAAGAAACGCGACCGCCAGATCCATCGCCAAACGGGAGCTAATGAGGCCAAAAACCACTAGGGAATTTGGTCAATCTCCTCCTTCTTAAGAAACGCCACCTCCTTAACATCGGAGGCCTAAGGCCACACCTTCATGTTTTTGTATATATACCATTGTAACTTTCCACCTGTCCATATTCTACCAGTGAACAGGGGCACAGAAACAAGTGCCCGAAATATATGGTTTCAACGTTTAAATAGTGTTTTATGGGCCTTCTTATTTTCATATTACACTGTAGTATTACAGGAAAAGACATTCATTTTTGCCCATTATGGAACATCACAGTTTACGCCAGTTTTTCGGCTTCAACCCAGCTGTCAAGCACATCTTCAGACGGTACGAACGGCTAGTACATGGATTACACAAGAGGAAGAATCAGAGAAATTTTCTACAAGAATGCCTACAGGAACAAGTTTCTCCCAAAATGTACGGTTTCACGCGTTGGACATCGGCGTCAGACCCATTTCCGGACTCCATCCGCACATTCCTCCAAGACAGAATACAAGCCACACACCAAGACATCTATGTGATTAGAAGAAAAATAAGTGAGCTAGCCACGTCACTTCGCCTCATGTGCAGGGATGATGGTATGTACAGATATCTTTCATATTTTGTGCTATCAGGTGCTATTGAGAACAGTGAGTCCCACTCCAGAAATTTGTGCTACAAATTAAAAAGACTGATTAGGAACAGCGTATGGAATAATCTTGGCCTTCCCAATAATGTGCTGAATCTCTCTAACCATCCCCTCACTGCAGAAGAACAGACCGTTTTAAATCTTGGAGTTTCATTCGCTCTAAAACCTGGTCCCGAGAGTAATCTTAATTTCCTAGTTGCTTTTGATAAACATTTTGCAAAAAACAACTATGACAAGAAAGAGGCATGTCTCAAAGGCATTTTGCTAAATGTCTTGGAGCAAAATAACAACAAAAATTCGCTCCCGAAAAGATTCCAAAATGCATTAGTTAGCTTAAGAAAAAGGGGGGATATCATCATCACAAAATCTGACAAAGACGGGAAAATAGTTCTGTTAGACAAGGAGACATACATCAATAAAGTTCAAGAACTTCTAAACGATGCGGAGACCTACGACAAATTAACGAAAGATCCCACAACAAATATTGCTGCTCAGTTTAACAAATCAGTTAGAACAATAGGGGGCAATAAAAAAGACATAGAATTACTAGAGACATTCAAGGTAATCAACCCCTCTCTCCCCTATTTTTACGGCCTCCCGAAAACACATAAAGATGGGATTCCTTTACGCCCCATAATATCTAGCAGGGGCTCTTTCATGTACAAATTATCAAAATGGCTCGCAGACTTGTTATCACCCTTTCTAGGAACCTTCTCATCCTCCCACGTCAAACATGCAGAAGATTTCATACAAAAATTTAATAGTTTAAACATCCCCTCAAACAACATCAAACTGCTCAGTCTAGACGTCGATTCATTATTTACTAAAGTCCCGATTGCCGACGTGTTGTTTTTCTTAGAGAGGAAGTTACAACCATATGAAGACCATTTTCCTCTTGGCATAGATAAAACTTTAAAACTTATCAACCTCTGTGTAACTAACAACGTGTTTTCTTTCAATGGTAATTTTTACAAACAAAAATTTGGCTGTAGCATGGGAAGTCCCCTATCACCCCTTCTAGCAAACTTGTACATGGAATATTTCGAAACAGAACTTTTGTCGTCTATCAAACCCCATAACATGATCTGGCTTAGATACGTAGATGATATCTTTACTTTCTGGGACAATAGCTGGGGGGACTTTAAGGAATTTTTTAATAGGCTAAATTCGCTAGTTCCGACCATAAAATTTAAAACAGAATGGGAAAAGGACGGAAAACTGCCGTTCCTAGATGTACTGATCATAAGAAAACAGAACAGGTATGCATTTACAGTATATAGAAAACCCACCTTCGCTGTCTCCTACATTCATTTCTTAAGCTACCACGACGTCTCCGTAAAAATCATGGTAGGGTGCAACCTATTCCTCAGAGGACTTAGGATATGTTCAAATGAGTACCTGGATCAAGAATTTAACACGATCCGCCAACACCTAACGCAACTGCTCTATCCACCACACATTATCGAGAGGGCTATTAATAAAGCAAATAAAATATACTACAGAGGTCCCACTCACAACAGACAAATAGATTTCAACAACAAAATAAAGCTTCCATACGATGAAAACATCCAAAAGGCCACCGAGCAACTCAGTTCTGATAATCCTTTCATTTTCCATTATCCCAAATCCATCGGGAGTTCGCTCGTTAACGTATACTTAAATAACAAAAGGGAAGAAGCCGGAGTTTACAAGATACCGTGTAGTAATTGTCATGACATTTATGTAGGCGAGACAGGTAGATCGCTCTCGCAAAGAATAACAGAGCACAAAAGATCAGTACGTTACGCTTCGGAGAGTTCGGGAATTTTCCTACATATTAGAAATACAGGGCATGTCATTAACTGGAGTGGGGCGGAGTTGGTTTTCAAGAGTAGCTGTCCGTACAAAAGAAAGATGCTGGAATCTGCTATCATCAATCAAACCAACAATATGAACCTGTCAGGAGGACATTGGAAATCGGACGCCATTGACACCTTAATCCTCGCACCCTTTTTGAAGAAGATGACCCAAGAAACGCGACCGCCAGATCCATCGCCAAACGGGAGCTAATGAGGCCAAAAACCACTAGGGAATTTGGTCAATCTCCTCCTTCTTAAGAAACGCCACCTCCTTAACATCGGAGGCCTAAGGCCACACCTTCATGTTTTTGTATATATACCATTGTAACTTTCCACCTGTCCATATTCTACCAGTGAACAGGGGCACAGAAACAAGTGCCCGAAATATATGGTTTCAACGTTTAAATAGTGTTTTATGGGCCTTCTTATTTTCATATTACACTGTAGTATTACAGGAAAAGACATTCATATATATATATATATATATATATATATATATATATATATATATATATATATATATATATATATATATATATATATATATATATATATATATATATATATATATATATATATATATATATATATATATATATATATATATATATATATATATATATATATATATATATATATATATGTATGTATATATATATACATGTATATATATATGTATATATATATATATATATATATATATATATATATATATATATATATATATATATATATATATATATATATATATATATATATATATATATATATACAATCTTCTGTAACATTTTTCAACTCCTCGGTGGTCCTCAGAAACAATTTTTTCTTTTCTGAAGGCTACTGAGAAGGTGAGACACGCTGCAAAGGATATTGATATAAACACACACACACACACACACACACACACACACACACACACACATATATATATATATATATATATATATATATATATATATATATATATATATTTACGATTTTTCCTCGGAAAATGCTTACCATGAGGCAGTTATAGACTCTAAATGAATGATTTCGTTACTTACCTCTATTTTTGTATAAAATCTGACTGGTGTTGATTTAGGAAATCGTTAAAAAAAAGGAAAAAGGGGGAATTTATCTGAGCTGATGGCTCTACTCACAAGGTATTTGTAAGTAAACACATTAGGGTAAGTTTAAAATTTACGTGTATTTACATGAAATGAAATATCAGAAGATGAAATGGACTAAACAGTCATGCAAGGTCTGAGTGGTTAATTAACACTGGGAAAACTTGAAAGTATATCCGCTGGTGTGACGATGCTGACACTAGGCACAGTCAAGAGAGATTTCCACGTTCAACAAACCCTCTGTAAAGGGAAAGATTCAAGAATTAAAAGCCAGTAAGGATGCAGTAAAATATACATAGGACCAGGCATGCACAGGGGGTACCAAGAACCCTTGAACACAGGATTTTATATAATTATTTAAACACAGGCATTTACATAACACTGACCTAACAAGGCAAGGTTGATATGGAAATACTGGCACTTATAAATGGAAGTAGGAAATTTAGTACGGGAATTAAAACAGATCACTTTACCTTGTAGAAGAGGTGGCTTCAGCAAGGGAAAAGGCGTCAGAGGAAGGGCTGAGGGCTTCATTGATAAGAAGACCAAAGATTCCTACAAGATAGGACCACATGGTAGGGCATGGCTGTCTGAAGGAGATGTGTCTCACTCGCATCCATCAGTGTGTCTCTCTCTTGTTCCTTTGGTGAGACCCTTATATGACTTCGGTCAGGGGTCAGGAGGATACCCACAAGTAGATTGGGGTTGGTGTCATCTATGACTCAGTCCCAGGTGTGCATGCCAGCTGTCATTTTCTCTTAATCTGCCTTCTCGGTGTCTGTGTAAACAAAAGTTTCACACAGCTATATGTAAAGGCCATTTCTGAGCCTATACTTGATTTAAGTCTCTCTTTTATGAACAAAAGTTTGATCCCGCTTATCCCGAGACATTGTGTGATAGCGGTAACGTGAGCCGGCACCATAAGTTATATCTTTCCCTAACTAAAGTCTAAGGACTACTGGAATGAGATACTAAGTACAAAACTAAAACCCTTTATTGACAAAAATCAACGAAAAATAACTTCTTCAAAATTAAGAAATTACGAAGAATGAAATCCAATGTTTCACATAACTATCAGAAAATCTTCTAAGGAAATAATGCTCCAAAATCATAAACACTCAAATACCTAAGGGAATACAGAAAATAACTCATCTGTCAAATCATGAACAGGTCAATCAGTAAAAACAGGTCATCTCAAATGTCATACCACTCTCATCCTTGTAGGAGGGAGAGAGGAAAAAGGAATAGGAATGGAGTGGAACAGAAATACTCCACAAGTCCTCTGGGACAGTCTCCATGTGAAAAATCACACATCTTCAGACACACATGAATTAGATCTCACAAGTCCGATTCGAACAACGGTTCCTCCCATTATATTCATTATGTAACGCACGAACGAACGTACTTTTGTATGACATCATTCGAGGTCAAAGTTCGGCAAGACACGCCTCTGTATTTCAAGGCGTCACTATCGACATACATCCTTCAAAACCGGATTTTGTAACTGGTTCAGCTTCTAGAACGTTCTTTGCTGAAAACGCATTTGCCAGCTCGTGTCCGGTCACCAAGGTAGTTTCTTCGACCCTTGTGGTATGCGAATTGCTTCAGCAGTTTCCTATCTGCTGCGTGTAGTGAAAATGGACCCTGCGAACAGCTGACCCAACTTTTCAAAGGTCACCTTCGCGAGCCTTTACATATATATTCGAGCCTATATTCCTTTCGCCCTTCTTTGTCAGGCAGTTCCCAAAATGCACTATTGTATTTTGCAGCGTTAAATGAAGTATTTGATGGCAAATATTTCCACAAATGCATCATAATCAAGGAAAAGTTCAGAGCAGAAAGAGTTACAATAATACGATTTAGAATAACCGCGTTATAACGAATTCTGCTCCATCCAGCTACTGTGAGAGAAATACTAATTTAGTCCTTTTTCAGTAAAGGGGCTTAGTGGACTTTATATACCACAAACAAAGGATGCGTAAATCTCGGTAAAGTCATTGGGGCAATTTAAGCTTTATCAAAAATAGGAATTTGGATGGATTATAATCACAGTCTGTTTCAGTTGGTGATCAACTTCCGCTAAAGGGGAATATGATAGATTTATTCTAAATTAGAATATTTTGTACCATAATAAAGGAAAGACCTTACCAGCAGAAATAAGGAGGAAATTAATGAGCAAAAATTCTCTCTCTCTCTCTGATATATATATATATATATATATATATATATATATATATATATATATATATATATATATATATATATATATATATATATATATATATATATATATATATATATATATATATATATATATATATATATATATATATATATATATATCGACGGGACATTAGTAATGGAAATCGTAATAATTTGTCTTCCAATGCACTTGTCAGGAAAAGATATAGAAGGGAGCAGATTTCCCCACGGAATGCTGCTCGCATCTTCTTTAATACTATTCATTTCTAGGAAGATAAGACAACCCAAGTGTCGGGTATAACCCGACCATCTAGAAAAAGTGGCGAGGCGTGGAATCCTGTCGACCCAAAAGAAGTACTGGACAATCACAGCTGTCCGTGTCTCTTTCGTAAAGACATCTCTATTGATAACTTACCAGAGAGAGAGAGAGAGAGAGAGAGAGAGAGAGAGAGAGAGAGAGAGAGAGAGAGAGAGAGAGAGTATAAGACTGAACTGTGTATGGTTGTGAGTGAATTGTTAGGAATATGTACTTTTAGCGATTCATTCGGACAATACTGGAATTGAAGACGATGTTTGGAGAGAGAGAGAGAGAGAGAGAGAGAGAGAGAGAGAGAGAGAGAGAGAGAGAGAGAGAGAGAGCAATACAAGGTTGAAAAATATGTTCATTCGGAGTGAACTGTTACGAATAGTATTTTTTCAAAGATTCATTCAGCTTGGGTGACTGAATTTTGCGACAACACGATACGGGAATTGAATCAGAGTTTAAAGATGAATAGGGAACGATGCTATGAGAGAGAGAGAGAGAGAGAGAGAGAGAGAGAGAGAGAGAGAGAGAGAGAGAGAGACACTGTGAGTTTGTGATTTCCTATTCGAGACCATCTACATCCTATATCATTTGCAGATGCACTCTGCAAATTTAAGAGGGAAAATCCCGTTACTTATACAGACTAGTACGTTGACACCAGTACCATGGAATTTCCTGACTAAACTAAGGGAAACACCTTTTGCTGTAACTGAAATCGTAAGACTAGATTTCTTACAGTAACTAAAAGCGCTCCATGAAAATATGTTTCATCTGTACTCTTAACTCTTCGTGATTTACTTAAAAATTCATCGGTTTCATAGGTTCTAAAATCTTCTGACATCGCCATTTCCACGGCGACCTTAAACCGTGATTAATTTCACCGTTTTACCAACAAGAGTTAATTGTTATTTTCACTCCGTAGGAGCAAATTCTATGATCTCTGAAATGCATCAGGAGTTGCAATTCCTTAAACTCTATGTTGAAATGAATTAAGAGAAGCCTAGCACTTTACCACACAAAAGAGTTAATTTTATCATTTCCTTACGAACGAAGTTTCTTAGGCACAATCGAGTTTTCTGTACAGCAGCTACAGCGTTTAATCAAGGCCACCGAAAATAGATGTCTTTCCGTGGTCGCGGTATAATGCTGTATGTGCCGCGGTCCATGAAACTTGAACCACGGCAAGGTGGTGGCCTGTCTTATATCGTTGCCAGAAGCAAGATTATGGTTAATTTTAACCTTAAATAAAATAAAAACTACTGAGGCTAGAGGGCTGCAATTTGGTATGTTTGATGACTGGAGGGTGGATGATAAACATACCAATTTGCAGCCCTCTAGCCTCGGTAGTTTTTAAGATCTGAGGGAGGACAGAAAAAGTGCGGACAGAAAAGTGCGATAAGAATAAAGTGTGGACAGACAGACAAAGCTGCCATATACTTAAATCCATATAAATATGTATATGTACATTTATGTATACATGTATGATATAATTATGCACAAACAAACACACACACACACACACACACACACACACACACACACACACACACATATATATATATATATATATATATATATATATATATATATATATATATATATATATATATATATATATATATATATATATATATATATATATATACATATATACATATATATATATATATATATATATATATATATATATATATATATATATATATATATATATATATATATATATATATATATATATATATATATATATATATATATATATATGTGTGTGTATATATATATATATATATATATATATATATATATATATATATATATATATATATATATATATATATAAATGTGTCGTTATTCAAACTAGAGAGTAAATCATTTACATCATTTACAACAGCAGGTAAGACAGTCAAAATACCATCAACATATCTATACCACTTTAAAGGAGTATAAATGATATTAGGTAGATATCATATTTCAAAAAATTCCTTATATATGTCTGAGAGGAGTGGGGATAAAGGGTTGCCCCTTGCCATGCCAAATGTTTGGACTGCTTGGACTGCTTTTCTTTTATATAGGTCAATCAAGTAAGGATTTAGAAGAGGGAATTAAGTAGCATAAGTATTCTGTCAAAACTGAGCAAACATCCAATCCAATCCTCATTTATTTAAGTGAAAACTCTCACCAGATCAATTGAACTAACAGTTCAGTGATTGCCAGATCGAAAGATTCTCTCCATGAAATCTTTTAGAATCTGCAATTATACAGCTTACTTCCAGCTGTAATTTCAACCTTAGCCCTGGCATGTGTTATTTGGACCCCTATATTAGTAAAATGTTCAAGAATGACCTTAAACATAAAATCACTGATTTAATTACTAATTATTTACTTTATATATATTTTCTATGTATTTGTATCTTTAATAGTTTTTAAATGTTAATTTTTCAAAATATTTATTGTCTAACAAACGGAGAACATATTAAATGTTGTACCTTTATAAATATGTAATCAGCTTATTCATTCCAAGGTCAATTTTGGTGGTCAGTCTCTTCCCTATATAATGCTTTTATTGACTCCTCCCTGCTTTTGAGCCATTGGGCCTAATCTTTTGTAAAAACCTCTCAAAGATTTACCTTTGTTTGGGTAGGTGCACTAATTCTTCAACTGTGTTGGATTCCAGGTGCATCTGTTCCTTTGTAATCCCTATCCTTAGGGATATCTGTATGTCATCTGTCAATTATACAAGCTTTTCTGTACCCTTATTTTTATATTTCTCTTCAGTCTGCTAGTGAAGGACCATTGTAGTCAAAAGGCCCAGCAACCACATCATTATTTCACTTTTTTCATTTGTTTTCCAGCTAAAGTTGACAGAAAATGCCCCAGGCCATCTTCTCCCCTACTGTAATGCCTTTCATTGTTTCGCCACTCCCTAAGCCTTTATCCGTCTCTCTAGTTTTGCCATTATACTGGTCACAAAATTCCTCTCTTTCCAAACAATAACAGTGAAGATGTGCATTACATCACTCCAGTTGACAATTTCTCTTTAATCTTCTTAATCGCTAGTTGGAGGAAGATTTTATCTATAATGTCCCAAGCTCTTTTTGAGAGGTTCACTGTAGTTCTTTGTTTAATCAAAGCTGATTCTACTATCTGGACTTTGAACCGATAATTACTGCTATAAACTATATGTGACAAATTCCAGTTTGTCCTGTGAGTTATGGTTATTTATGTGGTTAAAATTAGCTGATGTCTGTTGCCATATCTAACTGAATTTTTATGTTACATTAATCTCGGGGTGGGGGGGGGGTGATTTACCTGTAAAACCAATACAAGATTTGTCACAGTCGAGGCAAAGGATTTCATATACTCCTGTGCCTTTGGGGACTGTCTTTTCTTGGATATTAATCTGGATTTGTCTAAGATATTTGGGTATGTAAAATCAAAAGGGTTACAGTTTCCAAGTGTCTGTGTCAACGTCTTAATCCTGTCCAGGTGTGGGATTTTTATTTTGTTGTTGGGTGTCTCTCTAGTCTTGTTTTGAGGGGGACAGCAAAAGACTATGTTAGCTTTGTGGATTTCTTTCCCAATTATATGGTCAGGGTACTTTAAAGACGGCAGCTGCTTATGGATTAGTTCAATTTCCTTTTTCAGGAAACCCGGGAAATAAACCCATAAGGCTCTTAGGAATAAATTGCTGGATACGCCAATCTTGATAAAAATCTCATGATAACTAAAATAATAAATGTATGAAAAAGAAAACGATGGTTTTCTTTATATGGAAAATTTGTATTCTGTGTGTCTTTAATTATTAAAACATCAAGAAAAGGAATTTTGCTGTTTCCATTCAACTTAAAATTTGATGCTAGGCACTAATTCATTTAATTTTGAAAGAAATTCATCGAAATTGCCCCACCTATTATCCCAAAATTTTAGGATATCATTTACATATCTCATCAACAGCATGTCTTTAGGTTTTATCGCATTTATTATTATAGTTTCAAAAAATTCCATGTATAGATTGGCTAAAACAGAATTTAAAGGGTTGTCCATGCTGCCCGAATTTTTGTTTATAGAATGAGTCCCCGAATGAGAAGACGTTATTTGATACACATATTTCAACTAACTTTATTATTTTATCCATGGCTAGTGGGAGATGATCTGAACAGGAGGCTAATTTATCTCTCAAAACCTGTAGAACGTCATGTACTACCACTTTTGTGATAGGAAATAGACACCTAAGCTTAAAACTTTTATATTGTGAAGTGGTGTAAGTGCTTCTTTGAATTTGGAACAGAAATCTTCAGAATGTTTAATGTGACTGGGAGAAAATGTGCCTAAGAAAGGGGAAAGGAGGCCGGCTAACCACTTAGGAATTTTATGATTGAAATCTCTGGCACATGAGATAATAGGTCTGAATGGAAGATTATCTTTATGAGTTTTGGGAAGGCCATAAAAGTAAGGTAGTTTTGGTTTAATGACTTTAAATTTCTCCAGTAGTTCAATGTTCTTCTGTCTTTACTAGTTAATCTTACTTTAAAAAAAAAAAAAATTCTGTGGGGACATTTTGGAGGGAATTTTTCGTTAATTTGTCATAAGTGTTTGTGTAACTAAGGAGTTAGCTGATTTTGTCGAGGTAAAAGTCTTTGTCCATGATCACGATTTTGCCGTCTTTGTTAAATCTACTTATTTCAACATCTAATTTTTGTAGCGAGCGGATGGCTTTCATAAATCTACGGGGGACAGGGTATTTCTTATTAAGGTCAGCTTTTGCATTTAGTAAAATGCCTTTTAAACATATCTCTTCTCGGCTGTAATTTTTACCAGATATGAATTTGTCTAAAACATCTATAAAATCTAGATTACTTTTTCGGTTTGGCATGAGGGTAGAGGATAAACTTTATCTTGTTTGCTCAAGATTGTTGCCAGCGCTATTATTTATTATGTTATTTGATTTACGGGAAAGTCTATTGGTATGAGTCGTGCTATTATAGGCAGCAATTTCAGAACAAATTGGAACCAGATACCTGTACATGTGGTCTGTTGTGAGGAGACGAAGGTTAGACTGGGTTCCATATATCAGTCTACTTAGTACAAAGATCTCGCGCTTCGCATTTTCAGTTCTTTGCTCCAGGAATATCTTGTGTGAGAGAGGGAAGGGGTAAGATTGCAGAGTCCATCTCACGAATCCGTGCATTTTCAGGACTTGTTCCATGAGACATTCTTCTAAGAAGTATTTTCGATTTTTCAGCCAGTGTGGTCTGATCAGTTCTTTTTCAAAATTGCGCTTGACTTCTGGACGTGAGCGAAGAAACTTAGAAAGACGATTGAATTCCGTAAAGGAATTTTAACTAATCCATAAGCAATTGTTATCTTTAAGTACCCTGACCATATGATTGGGAAAGGAATCCACAAAGCTAACATAATCTTCTGTCGTCCCCCTCAAAACAAGACGAGAGAGACACCCAACAATAAAATAAAAATCCCACACCTGGACAGGATTAAGACGTTGACACAGACACTTGGAAACTCTAACCCTTTTGCTTTTACATACCCAAATACCTTAGCCAAATCCCTGATTAACATCCAACAAATCCTGTCCCCAAAGACACAGGAGTAAATGAAATCCCTTGCCTTGACAATGATCAGTCTTATATTGGTTTTATAGGTAAATCACTTCCCCAGAGATTAATGCAACATAAACGTTCAGTTAGGTATGGGCAACAGACCTCAGCTATTTTTAACCACATAAATAACCGTAATCACAGAGCAAACTGGAACTTGTCATATATAATTTATAGCAGCAATTGTCGGTTCAAAAACCAGATGGTAGAATCAGCTTTGATTAAACAAAGAAATACTATGAACCTCCCAAAAGGAGCTTGGGACTCAGATATTATAGATAAAATCTCCCTCCAACCATTGATTAAGAAGATTAATGAGAAATTGTGACTGGAGTGACGTGACGGCTGACCTCTGGATCTCTTGGTATAAACACAGCTTTTCTGTAACTCCTCTCATTCTTTACCTTCCTGAAGAGAGACAGTTAGTCTCTGAAATACAGTATTAACTTTCTACATTTTGGCATTTTTATGGGCTCCTTACATTAGATTATATATATATATATATATATATATATATATATATATATATATATATATATATATATATATATATATATATATATATATATATATATATATATATATATATATATAGTATATACTGCAATATCAGCACTATTAATTTTCCAGATTATTGTAGCTTTGTGCTAATGTGATTGTCCACTAGCTTTTATATATACTGTCATTTCTTGTCTATTTGCTCATTATTCTCTTCTCTTCATAAAACAATTTCATTTTTGT
>JANJGK010000017.1:3229708-3244708 GCA_039081455.1 Macrobrachium rosenbergii | reverse complement strand
GGATGCTCTACATATCCTTGAAATGAGAGCCATTCTTTAAAACTCGGACCTAAAATCTACAGAGAAGGGAATAATTCAAGCTGCTATCTTTGGCCCGCATGCTGTTTTGCGATTACGTCTGACACTAACAGCTAAATTGGAACACAGCGAAGAAGATTAACACTTGATGACTTGGAGGTTAGACGGAGGGAAGCAGGGTAGATTGTACGTTAATGAAGGGGGTATTAAGGTGGAAACGTAGAGGTGCTACGGAATCATTATTGAAAGTGCAAGGCATGTCAAATATTTCTGTTCCAATTTTCTGGTGATTATGTGTATAGAAAGCTAACTTATCATCTTAGACATGCAAATGTAACTTTATGAATGCTGCACTAGATTAGTGACTATACTGCAGTAAGGCTAATAAAAAAAAATCTAGGTTATTAAACTGCAAAAAGAAAAAAATAGTACTGCGTACACTGCCAACTGACACTTGTAGTAATCCAGAGATGTTTTGATAATAAAATGTCATACCATATGCATTACTTGTATAATAATACAATTATATATATATATATATATATATATATATATATATATATATATATATATATATATATATATATATATATATATATATATATATATATAATATATATATATATATATATATATATATATATATATATATATATATATATATATATATATATATATATATATATATATATATATATAATATATATATATATATATATATATATATATATATATATATATATATATATATATATATATATATATATATATATATATATATATATATATATATATATATATATATATATATATATATATATATATATATATATATATATATATATATATATATATATATATATATATATATATATATATATATATATATATATATATATATATATATATATATATATATATATATATATATATATAAAGCTTACGTTCTTTCCCATTTAGATTCCGTTTAATAAAGTAAATAGATAAAAGGCTTTAATCGTCTTTAAAAGAACTGAAAAGAAGAAATAGATTTTTTAAGATTTATTAAAATCTAAAATCAATGAAAAATATATGAAATGTACTTGTTATTTTGGTATGTATTAATTGCTCTCAGTTTTATAAGAGAAAAATGTAACAATGTTAGTCTTGGCAATGTATTGCTTAACTGAATACTGCATACGATATAAAAATTAGTATTTGCTTTTGTTCTCCATCTACCAAACTTCTACGACCCTACCGTCTCCAAATCGACCTAATGCTGAAAGAAAAAAAAATGATCCTGGTTAATTAACATAAACCGGATGCTCGTCTGTGATAAGAAATTGCTTTGACTTGTAGCATGGAGAAGGAATTAACAGCAATTCCCTCTGGCTCAAGGGAAGATTAGGCCCAAGTCACAATCTATTTTGGAAGGTTGAAAGGCCCCAGGCTCGGGGATTAGTAAGGTAATTAGTGACTAAAATTCTGAGCTGTATTTTGGTGAATAAATTCCAGCATCGCTATATGTGTTACAGAAAAGTTGGGCTAAAAAACGAATCGATGGTGTTTTTTGGAGAATAAATTCCAAAATCAGAATATTGTCACATCTTACTGAAAGGTTAGGCATAACAATTTATGACCTCGTATGTTTGTAGCTGTATGCATCTGTGGTTATACTTACTAGTGACCTTTGAAATTTACTTATATTTGGTCCTGAACTTCTCAATATATTATATTTTTCCTCTGAATATACCACTAATGTCTCGTTTCACAGTTCGGGCTTTCACAACCAATCTTAATGATTCTGAGGAGTTGAAAAAAATATGGCAATAACATTACTCAGTTTGTTAGAAATTTTTAGCTTCGCTACAACTATGCTGTAGAATAGTTTGTCTGGTGCGGTTGCGGAGCCTCCTGGTCTCCAAATATTTAAGCAAAGAACAAATTCATTCTTCTGAATTTCATGTGTATCAGTTTGATTTTCTATTCCCTCAAATTTATTCATTTATCTCCTTTTCCTATAGGTTGTCTCTCTCTGCAGGCTGATTTCCCTTAGAGCCCTGTTGGGTTTATAGTATGCTAACTCTTTCCATAAGGGGTTTCAGCTGAAGATTTATAGAAAAAAGAAAGTCTCCGTTTTCATACTTCATAGGTCATGAATTAAGGCTTTTTATGCACTTCATTTTTTGATATTACTAAATAAGTTACTTGGGTACTCCTGATTCTGCCTATGCATTCACCATTGCCATACTTAAAATTAATCTATCAGAGGGTGAAAACTATTTTGAACTACTTTTTTTGTTTACTTATGAAACAAATGATATTCGTCATGAATTTAGTCTTAAAATGAAAGTACGAAGTTTTTGAACCAATAATGATTTGACAATTTCTTTCCTACCTATTTTCCAAGTGAAATAATACGGTGACAATTTCTGTCAAAGATGAGTAATCTTTGATTGATCACCAGGAAAGAACCGTGATTCCATCAACCCTGATACTTCTGATAAAAGGGAGGGGTCTTTGAGGGTCTTTTACTGATGGAAACCATTCCAACAATTCCCTGAACTTGCGGTTTTTAAAATTTTATTTTAAACTTTGAGCTTCAGTCGGCCGTTTTAAGTCTTGGAGTTTAGGGATTTTTTTATTCACACTTTATTAAGAAATAAAAGTGATTACTGATTTTTCCATACGCAACATGCTACAGAACGGAATGATGCATAGTGACAATAGTAAGCCTGATTACTGTGAAATCTACGGTAAATGTGAAAACAAGTCACCATGGTTCTAAGTTAAGTTGTGACCATTATAAATTGGATGTTTAGTTGATCACTCGCTTTGCTGGGCAGCTGACTAATCATTGCACACACACACACACACACTGTGTGTGTGTGTGTGTGTGCGTGTTTGTGTGTGTGTGTGTGAGAGAGAGAGAGAGAGCATTTTTTAGCTTCTCGCTAATAGAGACGCATTAGCTATTTTTCCTTCTAAACATAATAATATGACGCCAACCTGTCAAGAAATGAAACTGTGCATTATTTAAGTCAAAAGGAAAGAGCGCCATGGACAAATAACGTCTCAGGACGGCAACCAGCGGCAACTGAAGCACCGAATAATACAAAGATAAAAATACTTGGTCTGATTTGTCTGAATATTTCTTTTTCACTGCCCGTGAATTTACATTAGCCCTGAAAACATGACTTGGTAAACTCAGTAAAACGATATGAAGCTTCAAATGCCGTCTTCTCTGATAAGCGTACCGCTTCTCCCCAGAATCTCCCTCAGCAGCGTGTTCATTCACTTGTGCCGTTCTCCTTCAAGCTGAGATGTGCCTTAATCTCGCAGTCAGAGTTTCCAATTTAGCTGTCGACGCCGGGTGTTATCTAGACCCTGCAACGGGTGTGAGCGATTAACCAATATTGTTTCCTTGCCAGTAACTCTCTCTCTTTCTCTCTCCCTCTCTCTCTCTCAACTCCATATGACAAATGGCGATTGCAGTCGTGAAAGGGAAAGTGCATAAGGGGAATGGACACTTACTGTATTATCATACGGAGGAGCTATGTATTTGAAGGTGTGAGCTTATGATGTTTAATAAATGATTCTTGTCATACACACGTTCCTGGTCTCATGGATGTGAATTTACTATAGATACTGAAAAGAATATCACAAAGCGTAAATTACTTGTTTCGTCTTTAAATATGCACTGAATGGCAGCTGTCTATGGCTTCGATTAGCGACAAATGTCCCGATTTGAGACATTCAGCAGCATCTTTGGAGCTTTCAAATCATGGGTTAATTTTATTGCTAAAGTCTGTTTGTTTGTAGCTTCCTTTCCTTCTTTAAATAAAGTCTGTTTGTTTGTAGCTTCCTTTCCTTCTTTAAATAAAGTCTGTTTGTTTGTAGCTTCCTTTCCTTCTTTAAATAAAGTCTGTTTGTTTGTAGCTTCCTTTCCTTCTTTAAATAAAGTCTGTTTGTTTGTAGCTTCCTTTCCTTCTTTAAATAAAGTCTGTTTGTTTGTAGCTTCCTTTCCTTCTTTAAATAAAGTCTGTTTGTTTGTAGCTTCCTTTCCTTCTTTAAATAAAGTCTGTTTGTTTGTAGCTTCCTTTCCTTCTTTAAATAAAGTCTGTTTGTTTGTAGCTTCCTTTCCTTCTTTAAATAAAGTCTGTTTGTTTGTAGCTTCCTTTCCTTCTTTAAATAAAGTCTGTTTGTTTGTAGCTTCCTTTCCTTCTTTAAATAAAGTCTGTTTGTTTGTAGCTTCCTTTCCTTCTTTAAATAAAGTCTGTTTGTTTGTAGCTTCCTTTCCTTCTTTAAATAAAGTCTGTTTGTTTGTAGCTTCCTTTCCTTCTTTAAATAAAGTCTGTTTGTTTGTAGCTTCCTTTCCTTCTTTAAATAAAGTCTGTTTGTTTGTAGCTTCCTTTCCTTCTTTAAATAAAGTCTGTTTGTTTGTAGCTTCCTTTCCTTCTTTAAATAAAGTCTGTTTGTTTGTAGCTTCCTTTCCTTCTTTAAATAAAGTCTGTTTGTTTGTAGCTTCCTTTCCTTCGTTAAATAAAGTCTGTTTGTTTGTAGCTTCCTTTCCTTCTTTAAATAAAGTCTGTTTGTTTGTAGCTTCCTTTCCTTCTTTAAATAAAGTCTGTTTGTTTGTAGCTTCCTTTCCTTCTTTAAATAAAGTCTGTTTGTTTGTAGCTTCCTTTCCTTCTTTAAATAAAGTCTGTTTGTTTGTTGCTTCCTTTCCTTCTTTAAATAAAGTCTGTTTGTTTGTTGCTTCCTTTCCTTCTTTAGATAAAGTCTGTTTGTTTGTTGCTTCCTTTCCTTCTTTAGATAAAGTCTGTTTGTTTGTTGCTTCCTTTCCTTCTTTAGATAAAGTCTGTTTGTTTGTAGCTTCCTTTCCTTCTTTAAATAAATCTGTTTGTTTGTAGCTTCCTTTCCTTCTTTAAATAAAGTCTGTTTGATTGTAGCTTCCTTTCCTTCTTTAAATATAGTCTGTTTGTTTGTTGCTTCCTTTCCTTCTTTAGATAAAGTCTGTTTGTTTGTTGCTTCCTTTCCTTCTTTAAATCGTCAGCTGCAAATCCTGTGGAGAGAGTCAACAGACCACAAACCCAAGAAGGCTCCAAAGACAAATCAGCTCGCAGAGAGAGAAACAAGTTATAGGAAAAGGTGGCAGATAGCTAGATATGAGGGAATAGAGAATAAAACTGATACACCTGAATTCAGGAGACGTCAGTAGAGAGCAGAAATGAAACTGCTCTAGGCAAAGCTGCAGAAACTTTTATACTTATCTTACTGAGTTACTGATTCCCTCGATGATATTTGCGGGGTGAATTATTTAAGCCCTCTGAGAGAAAGATAGCACTTAGTCTGGACTGGTATTTAAAAATCATGACAAATTTGGAAATAGATGAAAGAAATATGGAATGTTATATACATTTTGGCTCCTCTCTCATGGCCAAAATTAATATCAAGAAAAGGGTTGATTTTCATTCCCTTTCAGGCAGTTTTAAATTTAATCTTTGGAGCCTGTGCGCTGAGATCTCTAAAATAGAATAAAATCTCTCGCCAGCTGTTATCCCAGAGAAGGGACGCTCCATCAAGGTATCGAAGTGAAATAATGGTCAGCAGGAGTTTTACCTTTGAATTCTTCCATGTAAAGAATGGTTGTTATTTAGGGAAGGAACCAGCTGCTACTGCAGTCAGTTATTTTTTTCTTATAGAAACTACTAATAAAAAAGAAAAACTGAAGATTTGATGGGTATCCAAAGATTAATTAGCTTTACAATATCTCAAGCTAGGAAGAAGTGTTGTTCAAACAGTTTAAATTTTTTAACAGGGAAGGACAACAGAGAACTCTCTCTCTCATTTTTTGTACTAACCTATTTAATATAAGGAAGACTATTCTTTCATGTAATGGAGTCTTTAACCATGGGTTTTGTAATACATCCTTTTTGAGCCTTCCTCTTTTAGTCTATGAGAAAAGAATCAGCCTTTGTTATATAAAGTTTTACCATTTTTTTATCACTCGCTTCTTTTGGCGTAAGTATCTGTTGCATGTTTTCTTTTGTAATTATTTCTCCATCCATATGACTGGAAGCGTCCATGTCGAATCGGATGCAGTGAAAATGTTTCAGCCATTTTCCCGAAATGCTTTTTTCATACATCTCAGATGCCATTCATTGGTCTTCTGCACCAACATTTTTCAGACCTCTTTTCAAAACGAGCAGAATTTTTTTCAGGAAGCTTCTAACCTTGATGAATAACTCGCGTTTTCTGTCGTGAGGTGAAGCACTGATGAACCATCAGTTAGCACTGCAGATGGATCACTTTAGCTCCACATAAATAATGAATTTTGGGCTGATCCCTTTATTCCGTAAGAAGTCTATTTTTCGGACATCTCGGGGCAAAACATAATCTGGAATCTCATTAATCTTTCAGCTAAACAATATCAGATTTTAATAATTAATCCATTATTTCATTTAATCATTCTTGCCATGTTTTTCTAGACGGTAGATGTGAAAGCTTTGGTTTATTATTTCCCAAACACTATAATAATAATTTCGTAAAATATCAGTTGATATCCTGCAGGAGAATAGCCATTCGGATGACCTCTTCAGACCTGAAAAAGAAGCGTTTTCTCTAGGGAGAAATGGGAACGATATTAGTCTCGTCATTCATTAAGGCTGAGGATATTAATCCACGTCCGTGGATTTGGTAAAATAAAAAGAAGATTATTGTCCACGAGCTGAGGTCGCAAGTGAAGAATGGTGTTCCGCGAAGATTAATGGCTGAAGTGAATGTACGAGATATAAGAGCATAAAACAGGATATATAAATGAATTTCCACAAAGCGAGAAGATGATGAAATTCTGAGAGGGAAAGTGAAGCTAAATACTTGACGATGACCTTTGACCTTCATTATGACATTTATCTTTGACCTTTCAGCTCGACTGTTGCCCGGGGAAATATATTTTGCAAGACTGCATCAAATTTTTTCCAAAGAATAGTATTTTATGGTGTTGGATGTACGAAGCAAACTTTACAAAAAGAGATGAGAATAATGGAAACGTTGGGCGCTGAATATCTTATGCGATCATTCGATTTATTTAACGAATGTACTAAAATCGAGACGTCAGACATCAGCTGTTCAATCAATCAACCAATCAATCAATATATATATATATATATATATATATATATATATATATATATATAAATTTAAACATGCTCTTATTAAAATGCCTAAAAAGTAAAAATTTATCTTTCGATACACGCCCAGATTTTCTCACAATTAATGATGTCTACAAAAATAAAAGCGTGGGAACGAAACATGGAAGGAAATGCTACAAGAAAAGAAATATATATATATATATATATATATATATATATATATATATATATATATATATATATATATATATATTATTTCTTGTAGCATTTCCTTCCCTGTTTGGCGCCAACGCTTTTATTTTTGTATAAATGATTAATTGTAAGTTATTATTAATAATAAAGTAGTTTAACCAGACCACTGAGCTGACTTTCAGCTCGATTAATTTTAATAAAATATATACAGGGTGTGTCTCAAAACATTATTTTTTACTTTTTAGTGCATTTTAATGATAGCATGTTTACATTTTTCAAAAAAAAATTGTTTTACACTTTTCAGTTTTGACAGAGACTGTAACCGATTTATGGCTGTAGTTAACGAAACTAATATTCGTTTACGGGGGAGGGGTGAGGGAAGGGCGAGGGGAGTAGGAAGGTGAGGGGAAGGGGAATGGGAGGGGAGGGGAAGGGAAGGGAACGGGGAAGGGGAGGGGGAGGGAGAAGGAAGAGGAGGGAAGGGGAAAGGGCAGGGGCAGTGGAGGGGAGGGGGAGAGGAATGAAAGGTGGAAGGTGAGGGGAGGGGGAGAGGAGGAGAAAGGAGGAGAGGGGGAAGGGGGAAGGGGAGGGTAGGGGATGAGGTAAGGGGAGGGGAGGGGAGGAAAATGAGAAGGGTTGGAGGGGAAAGAAGAGGGGTAGGTGGAGAAGGAAGGGGTAGGCGAGGGAAAGTGGAGGTGGAGGAGGAAGGGGGAAGGGGAGGGAATGGGAAGGGGGAGGGGTTCAGAAAGTGGGAGGGGGAAGTCGGGGGATGGAAGAGGGAAGGGGAGGGAAGAAGGAAGGGGAGGGGAGGACACAGCTAAATTAACACTTGATCGTGTGCTCCAGAAGGGGATGAGGAGGGGAAGGGAAGGGGGAATGGGAGGGAGACATAGTGGGAAGCAGGGGAGGAGGAACGGGAGGGAGGGGGAAGGGGAGGAGAGGTGGAAGTGGAGGGTATGGAAGAGGGAAGAGGGTGAGGACACAGCTAAATGAACACTTGATCATGTGCTGGGGGAGGGGAAAGGGGTAGCAGGATGGAAAAGGGAAGGGGGAAGGGAATGGAAGAGGGAAGGAGGAGGGGATGGAAGAGGGAAAGGGGAGTGGTTATATAGAAGATAGATTCTATCAAGTAAAAGAAGTTGTGAAAAATCTGAAGAGTTTCATACAAATTCTGAGATACTGGGAGGTCACTGTAGGGTCACTAAGGGCCACTGTTGACCTACCTACTAATCATGCAAGATTGTATTGTCACCACGATTGAGTAACCATGCAAAATTTCAAGTCCATTGGGTGAAGGGAACAGGTTGAAAATTGAGTTACAAGATTTGAGGACAGACAGGCAGACAGCAGAAAGACAGACAGACAGTTGTAGAACTTAAGTTAAATAAAAGCATGTAAAAATGGATGTATGTATGTGTATGTACCAGAACAACTCTGAAACGCATTGAGCAAATTCAAACAAACTTGGTATACATATGATTTACTTTCTGGAAAAGAATACTGGGGGGTAAAATATCACTAGCACCACCGGGGGTGGGTGTGGGAAGGGGGATGACATGTAAAAATAACAGAAAACACAGATATTAGTGTCTAATCCATAGTTTTTGAGGTTGCTGAAACAAATAGTGACACACCCGATGCCCTTTAAGTCCAAGTTCAGCCCCGATAGGAAGGGGTAGGAAGTTTGTGACATGTAAAAAACAAACTGAAAACGACTGATATTATTATCTAATCCATAGTTTTCGAGATCGCTGAGATAAATAGTGACACTCTGGATGCCCTTTAAGTCCAAGTTCAACCCAGATAGGAAGCGGGGGTGAGAAGGGGTGAAAAATAAAATGTAAAAAATGAGATATTAGTATCTAAAAAAGGACAGATATTAGTATCTAATCCATAGTTTTCGAGGTCGCTGAGATGAATAGTGACACTCATGATGCCCTTTAAGCCCAAGTTCAGCCCTGATAGGAATGGGGGGTGACAAGGGGTGAAATATAAAATGTCAAAAATCATGGGCAATGTAACTGAAGCAACTATCTTAACAGGAAAGGGAGCGAGTGAGAGAGAGAAAGAGTGAGAGGGAGAGGAAGTGAGAGAGAGAGTGGAGGGGGTGTTGGGAGGAGAGAGAGAGAGAGAGAGAGAGAGAGAGAGAGAGAGAGAGAGAGAGAGAGAGAGAGAGAGAGAGTTTATCGGTTGTCATTCAGAGTTTTTCTGGGGTAATCATTAGATGAAGGTGACTGATTCACCAGTGTTCTGGATTTAATAAACTATTCCAAACACTCAGTCTCTCATTGACCAACAGAATTTGGTTGGTATTCTGAGATTTCAGTATCTCTCTCTCTCTCTCTCTCTCTCTCTCTCTCTCTCTCTCTCTCTCTCTCTCTCTCTCTCTCTCTCTTAGTCTTCCTGTCTGTCTCTAAACAACAGAATGTGCAGAACCATAATGATTTGCGGGACAATATGATGACTTACCTCCCCCGATTTCAATGTCTCTCGCTCTTTTTCTCTGTGCGTCTGTCTGTCTATCTGTCTGTCTGCTTGTTTGTCTTTCTCTAAATAACAAAATGCGTGAAGACTTATATCACCGATTTCATGGTTTCTCTCGCTTTCTCTCTGTCTATCTGTGTAATGATAGCTGGGAGAATATTAGTTAGGAATAATGTAAATATAAAAGAGAAAAAGAAATTAGAGAGAACCAATGATAGACAAAGAGAGAGAGAGAGAGAAAGAATAACAATTAAGAAGTGTTATGATTATGTAGCCAAAACACTGGTGCCAGTATAATCTAAGGCAACCATAACAAAAATGCCTAACTGTCCTACCTGTGAGCTGACCTTTCAACTTTCACCGGAACTTAAAGACTTCCAGTGATGTCATTAGTCCCACCTACGAAGGAGGGGATTAAGTCATTTAATCACACCCAAGAGGACGTTGTTAGATAAGCTCCAATCACCTAGGACATTTACAACTCGGGACAGAAGCTGTTGCCCACCTATTGATGGGATGGGCATTTTCCTTTCAAGAACCTTCAAAAAGCCAGTTTGAAAGGAGAGAGAAGCAGATAGAAAAGAAGCAGATAGATAGCAGATAGAAGATAGAGAAGCAGAGGAGTGAGGTCGAGAGTCTCACCAGTTGTGGGTTGAGAAGAAAGCAAGGCAAACACTTTGATTCACTTAATTTGTAAATATGGTGTATATTTTAATTAGTGTGTTAATGAAGTAAGAAAACTACTGTGTCTTCCTAAGCCTCCTGGGACTCAAATGCTACTATAATAAAGATAACAATAATAAACATCTTTCCTGGGACTCTACAACTAATAACAAACAAAGCTAGAAATGATAAAAGAAATAGAGAAAGGAACATCATAACATTTAATGGTGGTAACATCATTACATTTGCCTGTCTGTCTCTAAATAACGTAATTTGTTGCGGTATAATATGAAGACTTACACGCCTGTTTCCAATAAAAAATCTTCAGTTTAGAAAAGCCAGCAAGTATTTCTTCAGATGTCTTTCTTCTATTTATACTCATATGTTCCCTAGGGTAGACAGTGAAGTCTCTGCATGCACCATCAGCTATTTAAAATGAGGCTTTTTTTTGTTGCCTATTTCTGTCACTTTTGACCGATGCCCTTCGCATTAGTGTTTTTGGGTTTCCACTTGAGAAGAATGTATAAATAATTTTATTCGTATTAAAGAACCATCTTTTTATACCATACGTATACTTCTTTTCACTTAAAAAAAAAAACACACAGCACATTCATTTTGATGATAACAAAAACGTGATGTTACCCTAACCGAATTGACTTCTTTTCCTCTTCTCGGTTGATGGATAGTCCTGAGGTGTACAACAGACATCTCACTCTTTTTAAAGCATCCCTACGTTTGCAGGCCGCTTTTGGGCGAAGGTCAACCTGGTATAAAGGCCGCCTTTATCCAAAATCACTCTAGCTTCTTTTCGTTTCCTTTTTGTCTCAACAATTACGAATAGTTCTATAGCATCTTACGATGTATTAAAAATCATGCAGGGTAAACAATTAATAATACACAAAATTAAAGTGTCCTAATAAAAATGTGAGCAAGTGTAGGGCACTTTTCACTTTCATGGTCATTGTGTTCTAATATATCATCTGTCTGCACATTTCATTGCGTTAGCCTTGATTTACTTTTTGTTTCTGTATCCTGACTTATGTCGTCTGCTGAAACGAACGATGTGAACTCCATCTATCAGAGTGACGGCGCTACAGCTTTAAGAAAATTAACAAAGCAAGGCGTGAGTTGATATAATGATATTCTGGGTACTGAATCTGAATCCCCCTCATTTATAGTGATGTTTAGAATAAACCTGATGACAACATAAAGAGAGAGAGAAGAGGTGGATCACAGAGTAAATGAAATAAGAAAGGCAGGGAGGGATAAAACGGGTTGTTGAGCTAACTCTCCCTAATGGATATAAGTGCAGATGTTGAATACGAATGAAAGAAAAAAAGATTGAAGCCGTAGGGAGGAACCATTTGTATAGCATGCGCTGTGTAAGAAAAATGAAAGGGCGAACACTTTGGAGATCAACAAAAGTGGTAAACAAGTTAGTCTAGGCTGAAGGATAGATGAGAGAATTTTGAGACGGTCAGGACATGAGAAGAAAACGGAGTCTTTCTGTTCGGTTTCGGGGCTTGGATTCGTATATAACATTTTCGAGGATTTCGAGCACTTCAACCACGGACAGTGGTTGGCGCGGCTCTGTAAATTAAACCTGTAATGCAGCACGATAACAAGAGAAAAGAAAAACATTATTTTATCAACGAGAGCAGCGAATAGATCAACTTTCCATTACGATTATCTTCGACCTTTGTTCTGTGACAGCGCGATGGGACATATTGTGCAGAATACGGCCTGTTGTCCCTAACCTTAAAGAAAAAGCGTTCTTTGTGCTAGATGTATCAAGTGCAACTTTGCTCGGATGCAATATCAAATAAATAGGATGAAGTTAATGGTAAGGTTATGATATTAGCAGGACAACATTTATTTGCTCCTTATGTACAAGAACTACAGCGAATTGTGATAAAACCAGTTACTGTACACAAATCTTAAAAACTATGTAACCCCAATAAGGAGCATCGTTTTAATGCTAAACCATTTTTCATGGCGGATATTCACACAAAGGATTAGTCTGCATGGAGCTTACGTGTCATATTATGGAGAGAGACACTAGAGCCCAGATCAATATTAACAACTAGACATCAAAATAAAAACCGCGTAAAAACAATTATCAAGAATTAAGAGAAATAATATTTTACCAAAAAATCAGTCAACTAAAAAAAAAAAAATAAATAAATAAAAACTCTACTGCGTTTAAAGGTTAATGTAGTGTAATGTACAGCAAAAGCTGAATGTTTAGTATTCAGTGACATGACCTATTTGTAGCTACTATAATAAAATTCATAGCGTGAAAACGTGACATTTGCAAATATCAGACCCCAATGTCACTTATAAATTTCTGAATTGAAATTTTTAATTATTTTTATTTATTTATTTATTTATTTATTTATTTATTTATTTATTTATTTATTTATTTATTTATTTATTTATTTATTTATTTATTTATTTATTTATTTATTTATTTTGGTTGCCCCACGCACATGGTTTTTCACAGAGGCAGGTGGCAGCTCGGAGTTTTCTTCGCCTTACTCTGGTCTCATTGCTCTTCGAAAGACTCTGCTCTGTCCGACCATGTGTCTGTTTTTACACCAGTCCGTCTGTCTGGCCGTCCGTCCGCCTATACGTCTGTCCGTCTATCCGTTGGTCTGTTTGTCCGTCAGCTTCCTCATCTGTCTGCCTGTCCGTCTGTCTGTTTATCTGTATACCTGCCTGTGTGTCTGTCTATCCGCCTCTTCGTCTAACTGTGTATCTGTCTGTGCACCTGTCTATCTGCCTGTCCGTCTGTCCATCTATCCTTCTGACCACCTATCTGTCTGTCTGTTTACCTGTCTTTATGTCCGTTTGTCTGTCCGTCGGTGTATCTGTCCGAATACCCGTCTGTGTGTGTGTTTGTGTCGGTGTGTCTATCTGTCTGCCTGCCCATCTGTTCCTCTGTCCATTGGGCTATCAGTCTCTCCGTTGGTCTGTCTGTCTGTGTGCGTCTGGATAACTTTCTGTCTGTTTTTCTGTCGTCTGTATGTCCGTCTGTCCTTCTACTGCCGGTCTCCTCATTTTTGTCTAAGTTAGACCTACTTTTACTTCCTCATACTCACGATGTCTTTGGCTTTTATTTGAACGCAATAAAACAAAATAATATAAAAACAGACACTCTCCCCCTGTCGGCCAAAAGTTAGTTGCGACTCTTTACTGTTTATTTCTTCCCTCTGGATATATATGGCTTTATTTATCCGGAGGTAACATTAATATAGCCTATATTGCGTAGTGCAGGATTATGTCCTTATTTTCCTGCTTTTAGTTTTTTGAAAAGAAAACTATTGTGCCAGCTTTGTCTGTCCATCCGCACTTTTCTGTCTGCACTTTTCTGTCCGCCATCAGATCTTAAAGACTACTAAGGCTAGAGAGCTGCAAATTCGTATGTTGATCATCCACCCTCCAATCATTAACCCTACGAAATTGCAGCCCTCTAGCCTCAGCAATTTTTATTTTATTTAAGATTAAATTTAGCCATAATCGTGCTTCTGGCAACGCAACAACGCAAACCACCACGACCGGCTGAGAGTTTTATGGGCCGCGGCTCGTACAACATTATACCGAGACCACCGAAAGACATCTATTTTCGGTGGCCTTGATTATACGCTGTAGCGGCTGTACAGAAAACTCGATTACTCCGAAGAAACTTCGGCGCATTTTTTCCTTGTTTTATTTTTAGGATTTAGTTATGGGGTATGTAATTTTATGTGACTCCATTCACATGTATGTTTTGTTTCAGAAATCATCGGTTCTTGTATTTAATAGTTCCACGAAGTTTGTTATAGTTATGACCTTTATTCGTAATGGTAAGAGTGCTTACATATGTAAGTATGTATGTGTGTATATTTACAGTTTATATATGAATATCTTTTACTGTAATACAACGGTATAATATGAGGATAAAAAGGCCCATAAAACACTGTAAGAACGTTTCAGCCATTTCGAGCACTTCCTTCTGTGCCCCTGTTCACTGGTAAAATATGGACAGATGAAAAGTTACAAGGGTATATATACAAAACATATGTAGGTGTGGCAGTATGTCTTGTTGGCATACACACAGACAAATACACACACACACACACACACACACACACACACACACACACACACACACATATATATATATATATATATATATATATATATATATATATATATATATATATATATATATATATATATATATATATATATACCAGGTGTTTCGAAATTAGAGCCCCCCCTCCCTCCACAGAACAAATGGAAAGTTATGAAGTTTTCTGCTATAACCTATCTCCAAGTACATTATTTTAAGTTTCTATTAAGCTATTTTTCAATTTACTCTTCTTGTATTTTCAGACTGAGTGACGGAGTTAGATACAGCCGTGGCTAACGACTCGGAGGAAATCAGATGGATTGACCGAATCCAGGCTATAACCTTCAGAGAGGCCAGGGATGCTAGCACATCCTTCATTTCACGTTCTTGGATAGC
>JANJGK010000017.1:3186481-3218981 GCA_039081455.1 Macrobrachium rosenbergii | reverse complement strand
GTAACGCATTCATATATTGTATAGATTCCATTTGGAAACAATTCAAGATTGGAGTAGGCTATGGGGCATTAAGCTAAGCACTTCTAAAACTCAAAGTATGATATTTAGTCGATCCAGAACACTTTTGCCTTTGCATCTTGATTTATAAGTAAAAGGTAGGGTTTTAAATGTCAGTGACTCTCAGATTCTGGATGTAGCTTTTGATAATAAATTGACTTTTCAGAGCTTATAATTCTGCTTCCACTGTTTCGCACAAAATTGGTATCTTGAGGAAATGTCTTTGGATGTTTCAAGTTGACGCTTTTGTATCTAAGTGTTTTAGCTCTTCTTTTTCCTTGTTTAGAACTGATCTCCAGTGTCGTCTTCCGGGGTTGACTCTCATCTCAAATTTTTGTATAGTTATGTCATCAGTCCAGTTTGTTTTGACAATTCTTAATGTTGGCTTGTGGCATAGACGTAAAGTTTTTCATAAAATGTACTACAGCAACAAACACCCTCTGCACTCTTCTTTGCTGACCTAGCTGTTTTTGCTCACAATGCTAGGCAGGCTGCTGCTGTAAACACTGTGGAACCTTCTGATCTCCAAACGTTTCAACGAGGAGCAAATTCTTTCCTGCTTTCTGCCGAAGTCTCCTGAATTCAGGTGTATCGGTTTTATTTTCAGTTCGCTCATATTCATCTGTTCATTAAATTGCTTTTATGTTGTATCTCTCTGCTGGCTGATTGCTCTTTGGAGCCCTCTTGGATTTATAATTGGATGACTCTGTCCATAATGGCTTTGAGCCGAAGGTTTCAAGAAAGAAGGAAAGAAAACAAACGTTAGACAAATATACAAAGTTGTAACTCGCTCTCTCAGACACGAAAAGTACACACTTGCACACGCACATATGTATGTACAATATGTATGCATGTATGTATGTATGCTTATGGCACATGCGAATATGATAAAATTAGTCAAAATTACATCAAAGCGTGATTGTGCATTTAACCAGTAAGGTAATGAGTCTCTTATGCATGTGCACATACATGAGCTAAAAGTTAATGAATGAAACTCATGACATGAACTTGCATAGGGAACATAACTTGGAAGTAAAGGACCACATTATTGCCACATGAGTTGCTATTAATATATGACTGGATTGAGGCAATGGTTATTAAAATTGCTCGCTGGAACTTGTATTGGGGATTTTTTTTACCCTGTGGCATGTATGTTTATAAACAGCAACCTCCTGTCTGTACTTGTAAGGGTAGAATCAGAAATATCTAGTATTCTATAAATATGCTGTATTGAGACGTCTTGAAACTGACCTCTTAATGTCATATTTTGATATGATTTTCTGCATGCCTAATAAAACTAACAAGTTGATGGAAATATGCTGAAAAATACTACTGCTGTGAATTGAAAATTGTTTTGAATGTTGAAACCTTGATTATCTCTCTGGATAAAAATCTTACTTAGGAAAGTAATCCGAAATGAGGATGTCCTCTGACCTGTCATGGTAATTAAGCGTTTAAGTGAACGTTCGCTTGAAATCTTAAAGATCTTTGACTGCAAACTGCATACTCGTATACGCAAGAGATGACTGCTTGACTCTCCTCATTGGGATTTCGCGAGCTTTCTGTCAATTCTGAGTATTACCCTAAATTTACTTTTCCTTGTCTTGGCTCTCAGGTTGGGTGGGGTTTTCAATCAAAGTCTCCTTTCTCAATACGGAAAAAATATAGTTATTTATCATTTTGGTACTTCAAAGAAGCTAGGCTATGAGGGATGGCAAGGAAATGCCAGACATTGAAAATGTTAGTTGTAAGATAACGAAGATTTTATACGAGATAATTCTGAATTTTTATTTTTACTTTGCGAACCTTTTTCCTTTCGAACTCGTTTTAGCGTCGCTTGGAAAAAATGTTCGCCATTAGTCGAAAGTTATCCCATCTGACATATTGACATTCAGTCTCCGAAAAAGTGGGCATCCCGGGAATAGATGGAAGTGGAAGTTCTTTATGCAAAATAAAAGCCGAGAGTTTTTCTCAAGCAATTTTCGAATTATTGCAAACATTTGCGTTCCGCTACCTGTCACTGTCCATCTAAATACGATCATTATTTCATACATTAACTTAAAAGTCTGTAACGTAAATCACAACGAAAATGTATTGTATGATAATGTGAGTGATCTGACAAACAGATAAGTGTTCATGGACACCGTTCATTTAAATCACCAGAGAAGAATTATCAGCCTGTCTCAACTAGCAGCCGTGAGGATTATTATTAAGATAGTGTGTTTTTTAAGAATGTTTGGAGAAATAAACGAATATTGTATAAT
This sequence comes from Macrobrachium rosenbergii, assembly GCA_039081455.1. Taxonomy (NCBI): domain Eukaryota; kingdom Metazoa; phylum Arthropoda; class Malacostraca; order Decapoda; family Palaemonidae; genus Macrobrachium; species Macrobrachium rosenbergii. The sequence goes on along the minus strand of JANJGK010000017.1, from coordinate 3,216,660 downwards.
TGCATAATTGAGGCGCCCAGCAGAGCAAGGGCGCAAGCGCTGTTTTTTACAAACTGAGAAAAACGCATTTAAAGTTTTCAAACATCAATACCTTTGAAACCAACCATACGATTTTAATCTAGTTTTCGTCATTTTAAAGGAAATTTATCCGTGTACCATATATCCCCAAATTATGCCATTATTATATCTTATACTTAAGCTATAGTATAAAATGTAAGGTAAAGTAGAGTGTACCAGATTATTATTTTACTCGATAATAGCGATTTTTGCGGTTGATTTTACTTTCTTTGGCCCTTCCTTAATTATTGACATTACAACACTTAAGAAAAAAAGTCATGGTAAACACACACGCACAAAATAAATAAATAATAAAAAATAAGAAAGCTCAATACAAAAAAAGCCAAATAGCAATAAAAAAAGCATTGATAGTAATTCCTGAATTTTAATCAATAATATGGTTTTAAAATTTTTTAGATGAATGGTAAATAAAAAATAAATTCTTTGAAATTAATGACAATAATACCAGAAATATTAGCACAAGTGAAATTCATGTCCAGGGCATCAACGTTAGCATCTCTGACTGGGACCTCTTTTTCTTCAGGGGTATCATTAAGCCTTCCTCCTTCTTGAGTGTCAAAGTCCTTGAAGTAATGGGTGCGATTTCTGAGTTTTCATGTTAAAAACACAGAAGTTGTATGTCCAAAGTTTTCTTTTATAAAAAGCAACGCTAGTACTCAGCTTGGGTGTCGGCAATGTTTGTTGCAGATCGAAACATAACGCCATAAAATCATCATTGTCTGAAGTACTAAAGCTATCAAGCACAGCTCTAGCTTGTGTTGCAAGCACTTTATGTGCATCCAACTCACGTTGCACGTCATCTAACTGAGCCTGTTCACAACCCTTTTGGTTATATTTTGAAATATTTGCTGACAATAAATCAAAGGTGTTGCAGGTATCAACAACTGGGGCATGAAACCAATATTAAATTCAGTCCTAAACACATTACTATAATAATTAAAAGAGACAATATCCGCATTTGGGTGCTCATCTTTAATAAACTTCACATACATATCATACAACTTCACAACACTAAGATTCGATTCCATGTACATGCAGTTACGAGATTTTGCGCGAGAATAATGAGATGTCATGGTCGGCAGCATCTTAATGTGTTCACTTACAATGTCTGCTTTTTCCCCAGACAATTTTGATACCCTTGCATTTGTTCCCTGCTTGTCAGCCACTTTTGTTTTCCCTAATGTTAATTTCTTTAAAACAACGCGTACCCTCTTATCCCCTATTCCAAAAATAGCCATAAAACTTTTTTTGCACACATTGTAATGCTTATCTCCATGTATCACACTATACGAAATTGTTTGTGTACGCGAACTTTCCTCTGAGGGTTTCCTTCGACGTTTTGTTGTCACTGGAACCATTAATTTCTGCAAATATGATGTATGGGCATCGTAGTTCCCCATGCCCCAATAATCTTTAAACAATGCCTCTATCACAGGCATAGTAACTTTCTGAAAACACCCAGCAGCACAAGCAGGTCTAATTTTACGGGCTTCTACTTCTTTAAGAGTCTTTCGGCTAGTATAAGCCTAACCTTCATTACGAAGTATTTTAGCGATATTCATTTTCCAAGTTTCAGGATGGCCTTCCTTTTATGACCATGTGAAGAACTAGGCTCATTAATATCTTCACTTGACCGCTATTGATAACTTCGCCTTCAATAATATCGATCTCTTGGTGATCGCTGTTATTAACATTATCAGCCATGGTAAAAAAAAAACTATTTAATTGCTAAGAAAATACCCATAAGAAGTAAAAAAATATCAGAGCATCTGATAACAGAAGAGCATGTGATAAGAGAAAGGATGAGAAGGTGTCTCTGTGTTCCATCATATGAGATAGAGCAGCGGCAAGCGAATAGAAACGTGAACCCAGTCTGTGCACGTTTTCATTGGATGCCGAATCCAAGCGGGAGGTAGTTGAAGAGAGACAGCAATGCTCACTCCCCCATACCTCCTGCTCTCACCACCCCAGGTTTAAAGGGACAGTTGAGAAGCGCCCTTATGCAAGCGAGTCTGTTGGCAGAAATTTCTACATCCCGTAAGGGTGAAAAAGTACTTGTGTTCAATGGCATATTAGACCATAATATTTAAACCTTACAGTCACATACGATGTACTGATGCATAGAGGGAAGCCTAGGGAAAAATGTCATACTGCTAACTCAATTTCGGCCGCGGTGGCGCTTGTGCCCTTGCTCCGCCGGGCACCTCAATTGCATTTTTTGACATAGCCTATCAAGAAAGATAATTAAAGACGTAACTGATGTACAACTAAATTCCTTTTAAAACTTGAAAATTAATGTTTTGTTTCACAGCCTGTAAAGATAAATATTCTTTGATTTTATTATACTGTTGTCTAGGTATGACGTTTCCTAGACAAAAAGACATATTTTTTAGGAAGTGAAATCTAAACACACAAAAAAGCAATGTTTTCACATTCGCACGCCTAAATGAAATACAAAAACATGGCAAATAAAAAATAAGGATGTATGTAATAAGCTATTTCAACTAATGCAGGGCAGCTTCACGTGAGAACAAAACGCCAGCCACTTTTCGGTCAGTTTTCGCTGAAAATTCCGAATCTTCTTTTGCTTCATATACTAACTTAAAGTAAATATTCTCCACCCCCCACAAAAAAAAAGGGCTAGAATAAATAAAATAAATAAATAGATAAAAAACTAGTCAAATGGATATTTATTTTTAGCAGACTTGAGTGAACAAATCTTGTATTTTTTGACAGGTTCGATAACCCAGCTACAAAAGGTAATATCATTACAAATCCAGGTCATAAGTAGTGGTTTTACAGAAGATTTTCGGAAGAGATTTAAAAGAGAAAAGAATGAACACCAATAATCCTTAGTAATGTTGCTGGTCCCAGTTTGAGAGTTCCGTAAGGGCGATTGAGACAGTAGTCTAGGACATGTACTCAGTTTGTATTTTTTTTTATTCCAGTAAAATTCCTATGGTAAAAGCTATGTACGCACATGCATGCACTGATATACAAACGCATACATACATTCACATACACACGCATACATACATTCGCATACACACATACATTTATATGCACGCATACACACACATACAAGGGCAAAAAGAAAAAAAAGATATGAATAGAATTTAAGGTTCTATGATTTGTCAAGATTTTTTTATTCTTTGTCGAACATATTAAGAAAGTTTTTTGTCTTCAGTTTGGTTTTTGTTTTGTCACTTTCTCTAAAAGACTTGGAATGGTAATAATCTGAAGACTTTGACTGGTAATGCTTTATAATTTTTGGATTGGTAACAGCCTTAAAGACTTGAGGTGGCTACAGTCTGTAAAACTTGGACCGATAAGAGTCTAAAATACTTGGACTGGTCATGCTCAAAATGCTTGGACTGGTAATGGTATAAAAGAATCGGACTGATAACAGTCTAAAAGCCTCGGACTGGTAACGATCTATAAGGCTTGGACTGGTAACGATCTATAAGGCTTGGACTGGTAGTTGTCTAAGAGACTTGGATTGGTAATTCTCTAAAATGACTTGGACTTTTAGCAGTCTAAAAGGCTAAGACCTAGGACTGGTAGCAGTCTGAAAGACATGGAATGGTAATGATCTAAAAAATTTGGACTGTTCATTGTCCCACCTAATGAGCATTGTCCATTTACGGATAATAAAACTGTATTATTCTTAAATTAATTAGAACCTCTCTTAGAAGTTTCCCTTTATTATCCACTTAAGTAACAAGTGTACTTAACCCAGTTATAATTTCACAGTCACTTCTGTCAACCTCCTACAGATTATAAGGGTATCAGAAATTTCACGAATATCATGTTGGTGGAGAAATAGGATGCAGTTAATTCTATTTATTTTTTTTACCAATTTTTTTACTGATCTGGAAATATTATCAAAGTTTTCAGATAATTGCTTTAAAACATAATGCATTAGGAATTTTTTTTACAATTTATCATGTTTCCCTTATAACGGGGCGGCGAGTAAGAGGCAAAGTCAAGGTATATTCTGATTTATTGAGACAAAAAAATCTCTGACAGATCAAGAACTCTTGTGAGCATAAAAGTAGCATTTCACATTAAGGAAAAACAGAGGGACATCTATATGCAGTCAGATGTGTTTTCTTACACCTGAAGAATGGTTAACAATCTATATAAAATTTAAGAATAGATTTCAAATACATATGGTGGGAAAGCTTGCAATGCCTGACATACATTAGTAACTACAGTTCTAAAAAAGGACATAAAGTAACTTCTGAAAAGTGCATAAAAAATCATTTGAATCAGGAGCCCTGGATCTGTGTTTCTTGACAGTACTTGGTGCATCACTAGATTTTGTTTTGAAATAAGGACGCCCTGAGGATCGGGACCTCACAACACTTCACCCCCACCCCCTGGGAAAGTAAGCCTAGGGGAGTGGGTTACAGTCTGGGATGTAGGCTGGTTTTAATCTGTCGGTAGAGACCCAGGCGATTCTCCCGTCCACTGTCAGCTGATACGCTTTCTCTCTGCATTGTAGTATGTGTTGTGGTCGCGACTAGGCTGGAGAGGGGGGGGGGGAGGGGAGCTGGTATGCATCTATTCTTATGAGTGCATACTTTGCTCTTTTAAGGTCTTTGGGGATGTATTCTTTTCTTACTACACCGTACGTTGTCTTTGCCGGCATGACATTTTCCAATGATGTCTGGAAGAGTCTTGGGCTGTCGTGTTTTGAAAAATGTCTGCCAGTATTGCCAATGCTTGGCCGTAGAGTGCTTCTGCTGGTGATGCTTTGAATGCTGCATGTGGGGCTGTTCTTAGTCCTAGCAAGGCCCACGGTAATTCCTTCTTCAACTCCCGCGATGATTTGACATCTGGCAGTTAGTGATGATTTGAGGGAGCGGTGCAGTTTCTCCACCATGCTGTTTGCTTCTGGGTTGTATGCTGTTGTGGGAATGAGTTTTGCCCCGAAGCTGGTGGCGAGGGAGCTCCATGAGGTGGAGGTGGAGGTGAAGTTGGTTCCTCTGTCGCTTGTTATGTATTGTGGTACTCCATGCCTGCTGACCCATTCTATTAGTGCTTTCACATAACTCTCTGCTATCTGATGCATTACTGGTATTTCTTCTGGCCACCTGGTGTTCCTGTCAATGATCGTGAAGGGATACCTGTACCCCTCAGAGGTGGGCATGGGTCCCACAATGTTGATGTGGATGTGGGCCAATCATCACTGTGTTGTCTGGAACTCTCCTATCCCTATCTCTGTGTTCACATTATTTTTAATGTTTGGCATGGGAGGCATTCTCTTGCTCACTTTTTGATGTCTGCCTTCATTCCCAAGGAGATGTACTGCTCTGACTGGGTTTGAGTGGTGGATATGCCCAATGGGTGGGACAGGTTGTGAGCAAGGTTGAAGGCTTTCTTTCTCAACCCTAATGGTAAGTATGGGCAAGGGCGTCTGGTACTTGTCTCTCAGGCGTTGGTTATCTCTCTCGTCATTGATGGATAGGTCGCTCCATGCAAGGGCGGATTTCCCCCGCTGAAGTCGCTGTAGGTCCATGTCATCCTTCTGGGATATGATATCTCGATCTGGATGGTGTTGATGGAGTTTTGGGAAAGGGCGTCTGCCACATTGTTGGAAGAGCCCTTCAAGTGTCTGATGGTTCAGAAGCGTTCTACTATTGACAATAGGTGACGCTGCTGTCTTACTGATCACCCATCTACGCTCTTGGTGAAGGCGTGTACCAACCATTGGTGGTCCATCTGCACCACGAATTGTTGTTGTTCTAGCATGTGTCGGAAGTGGCGGATGGCTCTATGGACTGCCAGTAACTCTCGGTCGAACATGGAGTACTTTTGTTCTGCTGGGTGATAACTTCTTGCTGAAGAATGCCAACAGGCGACGACATTCATCTGCTTCTTGTTCGAGTACCATGCCCATTGCTGTGCTACTCATGTCTGTCATTAGGGTGAGGGACCTATGGGATAAAGGAAAGATTAGTGAGGAAGCAAAGGTGATTGTTTGTTTAGCCAGTGTGAAGGCTTTATCTTGTTTTTCATACCAACATAGTTTTTTAGCTTTTCCTTTTGAACACATATATTGGAGCCAATTATTTCACAAGGTTAGGTATGAAATGGTGATAATAGTTAATCATTTCCGTGAATTCTTGGACTGCTTTGATTGTTGTTGGCTTTGGGAAGTCAGTGATTGCTTGGACCTTCGTCGGGAGGGGCTTGACACTGTCGCGGCTTATTTGGTGGCCCAGGAATTCTACTACTAGTTTTGCCCATTTGAGTTTGTCTTTTCAGACTATAAATCCATCCTCTCTAAGTATTTGCGGGACCCACCTGTGTTGTTTGGTGCTGGGGCTGAATATCAGTATGTCATCAACTTAGACAAAGCAGAAGAGTAGGTTGCAGGATTTCGTCCATCAGACATTGGAAGGTTGCACCTGAGTTCCGAAGGCCGAAGCAGCTGTAGTTGAAGGTGTACATGGCGAAGGGGGTGATAATGACTGTTTTTTCCATGTCCTCATTTGTGACCTGGACTTGAAAGTATCCCTCCAACAGGTTGATCTTTGTTAATATTTTGGTGCCCTCCATCTGGTTGCTTATGTCGGTGATGCACGGCACTGGGTACCTGACAGGTTCTGTCTTGATGATGAGTCTCTGGTAGTTACTGCAGGGTCAACATGTGCTGTCAGGTTTTGGTATCATATGTAGGGGAGATGCCCAGGGGCTGGAGGTTTTTTGGCATATTTCTGCCCATCCCATGTCCTGGAAAGTTTGTTTGGCATGGCAATTTTTCTGGGGCCAAACATATGAAACAGGTGTGCACTGGGGAACTTTCAGTGACTATGTGGTGCTAGACGTGGTGCTTTGCTGGTTTGGTCAGGTCATGCTGCAGGTCATCCTCAAATACCTCTGTGAACTCCTGTAGGAGTAGACTTATATCTGGTGCTGGAGTTGGTGTGAGTGGGGCTACGGGGGTGGGTCATGTGATCAGCTGCTGTTTCACTATGTCTACCAGTATGTCATGGGCTTTTAGGAAGTCTATTCCTAAAAGTGCGATTGTTACGTCTGCTGTGACGAACATCCAGTTGTACTGCTTCGCATCTAACGACACTTTCATGGTCCATTTCCTGTATATTTTCAGTGGGGTTCCATGGCAGTTGACACTTGTAGGGTGCTGCGGTTGGATTGAAGTGTTCATGCACGTTGGCTGGCACAAACAATTTGCATTCGCTGGTGTCGACCAGTAACTCTGTATTTGATCTTTTGCTTGTGATGAAAAAACACGGTGAGTCTTTTTGTCTGTACCTGGAAGAGAGACAGTGGAAAGCAGGTGCAGTTTCTGCTCACCACTGATGTTTAATTTATTGGGTCACTGCTGCGACCTCTTTGCATGTTTTTGACATGTAGCAGTTCTTTTCACATTTTTGGGCTTCTCTCCCAAACCTCCAGTGGTAGAAACAAATGCCCTTGGGACGTTCTTCTGTTTTAGGCTTGAATTTGTGTTTGTTTGTCCACCTGGAGCTCCGGTAGTGGTGTATGGGGTTCATGGGGCCTTTGGATCGCAGTTCATTCCTGCATCGGTCTGCTACTGCGGCTGTGGGGCGGCTGCTGCTACGAGCGGTTGTGTAGGCTACGCCGAATTGTGGGCCTAGTGCATGGCGCTGACTATCTTCAGGAACTCGTCGAGGTCCATGGTTGATACATTGGGGATGGCCACGACTGTTTGGCAGGGTAATATTGTGAGTAGGACCACTTTCACAAGGTCCAACATAGTCTCTGAGCGGCCATCTGTGGCAGGGATTGTAACTTGCTGCCGCAATTGCTTGCAGACTTGTGATGGCTGTTGGTCTCCTTTTGCTGCCCCTACATTGTCTAGGAATTTCCTAACTCTGAGGGTGGGTGACATGCTGAAGGATGACCTTAGTTGGTTCTTTAGTGCTTAGTAGGTCACGGTTGTCTTTTGGTCAGCAAGCCATTCTACAGTCTGTTCAAAGATGTCATCTCACAGGAACTCAAGGATGGTGTTGGCCTTGTGGGATGAGCAGATCTTCTTGGGCCTGAAGATGGTCTCTGCTCTGAAGAACCAGACCTCTGGGTTGTGGGCTATAAAGGGCGGTAGTCGGATGCTTGGTGCTGCAGCATTGTCGCTGGATGGGCTGATGTTGGTGGTGTCGGTCATGTTTGGGGTCACCAGTAGGACAAGGCGGTGAGTAAGAGACAGAGACAAGGTGTATTCTGGTTTATTAACACAAAATCTCTGACAGGTCAAGAACTCTTGTGTGCGTAAAAGCAGCATTTGACATTAAGGAAAAACAAAGGGATGTCTATATACAGTTAGATGTGTTTTCTCATACCTGAAGATTGGTTAACAATTCTGTATACAATTTAGGAAGAGATTTCAAATGCATATGGTTGGAAGGCTTGCAATGCCTGACATACATTAGTAGTTACAGTTCTAACAAGAACATAAAGCAGGTTCTGAAAAATGCATAAAAGACCTTTTGAATCAGGAGCGCTTGGCATGTGCTTCTTGAGAGTACTCGGTGTGTCACGTAGATTTTGTTTTGAAGCAAGGATGCCCTGAGAGTCCTGGTGAGAAAACGGGACCTGACACCCTATTGATAGTTATTTTCAATTTCGATTATATCATTTCTGTTTGCAATCTAGACTAAATATTATCCCTATTATTTCGAATACAAAACCACGTTATTTATTAGATAATACTCAATGTAATATATTTAAGGCAAGGCCGAAAGCACCGTAACACCTCTTAATGAGAAGCAAAAGCCTTCATTCATCCCAGCCACTCAGACGAAATCACACATGCCAACCATAGCCCGCCTCTTAAAAATAATTTATGCTTCGGGATCATCCCACATTTAAGCTCTCTGGAATTCGTATACAGAGAAAACGCGTAACCGTCTTTCTCATTTCAAATCCTTCAGCCTGTTCGGGATTTTCGTAGAGTTCAGTCGCCGTAAATACAGCTTACCGAAGAGAACAGGGGAGCTACTTCGTTGGGTGGGCTATATATTCTCAGGTGAATCATTGCAAGGTGGCGATGGGACAGAAGCTCATCTGCGAAGAAGAACGATTATGAAAGAGGAGATATTCACGCTATGTTTGTGTTCAAGAGGTAACAACACCTTGATCGGTAAGATGAAGCGGAAATGTTCTAGCGAGTCTTAGAAGTGATTTGCATGGTTTTTGCTATATTTGTATTTCTTTTCACTTCTTTTAATCTCTGTTTCTCTCATACACACACACACACACACACACACACACACACACACACACACACATATATATATATATATATATATATATATATATATATATATATATATATATATATATATATATATATATATATATATATATATATATATATATAATCATAAGACTGATAGATAGACAGACAGATATAGATCCATCAGTACTCGAACCTGTGCACTGATATTTTGTATGACTCACAAGCTCATGTACAGTAAACAAGAAAATTGCGTATATCATACATAGATCATGCACGTATCATATGTACTTCGTGAAACATACATTGGTGTATGCACATATAATCTATTTATGACTTCGTCCAACGACCTTGCATTCCTTACCCCTTCTTTTTGGGTATTTTCTTCTATATTAATCTCGCCTGACCCCTGAAACTGACTTTCACACCCAACTGCCATCTCGATGCTGCAGCGTTCCATATCTCTTCGTTATTGCGATGGGGAACTGACCATAGAGTTGAGTCTCCTGTAGAACGTTCCAACTGTCATCAAGGTTACCGACCATGTTGCTTAGATAGAAATAAAGATAATGCTTAACAAAATAAGTCATCAGAAATTGATAACACTTTACGGTGTCATAAAACTTAGTTTCATAATAGATTACTATATCTCACTGGAATAACATTCAGTCTTTTTCTTGACCCCAGAGGGTGTTGCTAGAAGATACGAATTATAATAATTTTCAATAGTTTTGGAAGTTCATTATCTTTCCAGAAGCTAAATAATTTCTGACCTTTTCTACCAATAAAAGTTGGTTCCAATGAGTTTTATTCAGAAAATCTCAGAGTACTTAGGATGAAATTGATTGAAAATGCAGAAATACTCTTGTGATATAGGAATTTAAAAGCAAAGAACTAAAGTTGTACTAATGTATAAGGAAAGATCAATATGAATAAGAAAATGAACGTAAAGTTTCTGTTAAAAGAAAGTTTGTGACGTGATATTTCAAAATATATTATTATAAAGTCCTTTGCAACAAAACTGACTCCGGGAACAATACAAAATTGTCAGTGAAGTACGGTGAGCCTTCATTTGTTGGAGTGTATCTAAACAGATAATAAATATTCGAATTTCCCTCACAGTCCCATGTCGTTTCTAAAAAGTTCAAATTCCTTGCATTTTTTACAGAAACTTATCAAATAAATTTTGCAACTTCTACGAAATGCTCTCCTGGGAATAAACCGCAAGAAAAGGAAAATAATTTTTTTTTAAATGTTCAATAAAATTGAATGGAAATATTCATCATTTTTCACTCATACCTGGAATGATTTTCTGAAATCAGATTTCATGAGATTCCGGGTATAAAAATGCTAAGAGCTCTTATATTCACATTTCCATGACTGAAGGGTTATAAAGATAAATTGCTTTTTCTTTTCGTTATGAAGACCACTATTAAAACTGTACAGTAGTTTCAGTACCACTTTCGTACTCTCATGTAACACAAAATGGTGTTTAAGTGTTTATATATAGTAATTAATTCTATTTGAAAGTGACGATTGTTTGAGTCCGAAATAATCTTTCTTTACATTGTATCTCCAAAAGCTTCAGAATATTTTCTAGGGTAAGTATTCTTCAATATTCTAAAAACACATTTGAAACAAAATAAACGGGTACATTATTTTCGACATTAAATCAATAATAATAATAATAATAATAATAATAATAATAATAATAATAATAATAATAATAATAATAATAATAATAATAATAATAATAATAATAATAAGATAATTGAAACTTTCTCCAATATTTTAAGACATTTGAAACAAAATAAATGGATCCATTATTTTAAATATTGTACTAGTAAAAAAAAATGGTTTCACCATCTAAGGGTCATGACTTGTCATGCATGACCATAATGCGAACATCCCTTACCCGGGAAAGCAACGAATAATTTGTTATGCAATATTCCCATTCACGACAGGAACAAACAACAAATACCTGAAATTATCATACACCAAACTGAAATGGTTACTTTGAAGACAAATCATTATTTAATAGATCTCCTGGTAGTTGGGAGAATTGAACCTTTCATAATTTATTTGTTTGCTTCTGAACATTATTTCAAATGATATGATGGAGAAAGAATTTAGCCTTGTCGTCTTAAATATGTACATAGTCAAGGGGAGCCTTCGCTGGATTAAGTGATATCAATAATGATATTACATAAGATCTATGTGAGGCCTCTAATCATGTATTTTCCATAGGTGCGAGGGACACTGTATACGTTGATGGTAATACTTCCACAATTTCTCTGTTTTTCTTTCCTGACGGTTAGAATCCAGAAGAAATGCAGCATTACTAACTTGTACTATCGTTAATACTAAGAAAATTCAAAATAACTGGTTTTAACGAAGGGAATTCTATAGGCCATAAAAGCAGATGTAAGCCCTGGGAAATTCAATGGAATCAAAATAATATTAGTAGATAGTTTAGAAGCTCATGATCAAGAATTTACTTTAATTACCACCGGGTTTTAAAGTAACATATTGGAGTAATGTATGTAAATGTTAAATTCTGACTTGTCAAAGTATCGTTTGAACAATTTAGATTTGCAACAAGTATTCAAAGACCAATATGGGCCAACACATCATTACCTTATAAGGTGGTTCAGATTAAGCCTGTCTGGAGGGAGAATTCTACGCTACGATAACTCTTAGACTTTTCTTTATTTTAAATCAAATCGATTTTCTTATCAATATTTATGTTTTAGTTCAACTGAGGTTTTTTTCTTGAACGGATAAATTTACAAGGGTATATATATATATATATATATATATATATATATATATATATATATATATATATATATATATATATATATATATATATATATATATATATATATATATATATATATATATATATATATATATATATATATATATATATATGCCTTTTTTGTATAAGGAAAATAACCAGTCATTTCCAAAAACATCTAGTTGTCATTTTACTTATGATTAATATCATTATTAATATTAACATTTTAAAGCACAGAAATCGACATAATCTGCCGAAAATGTGGTAGAAATCATTCAGTATAAAACCTTTTTAACTCCACAAACCTATTCAGTTGAAATTACAAGGCTTACAACCTAACCTAACCCTCCTTGATCTAAACTAACCTAGGGCGACGTATCCTAGTAGGAAATAATTTGCGTCAGTGCACATTTTCGTTATCCCATGAGCCTTTTTTTTTTGTGTTTTTTTTTTTTTCCAAAGTTACATTCAAGTGTCACCCATAATCTAGTCATTTATTCCCATTCATCATCTCAGAATTTGACACAATTTTCGTGAACTTCAACAAACGACTGTTTCATTAATCTGACAAATATGAAACATGAAATATCACCTAAATTTCCGGCCCTGCCTCGATCTCATTGCTCAAATTAATCAGCAGCAGTGGGTGACAGCCTTCCCAGTCAAAGTACCTCCCGAAAGGAGGAGGAAAGGAGGGACTTAATATCCTACATTGCCAATCCTTTACCCATTCGGGATTTTCATGGCATTTGGGAAATCATTTATCCTACTTACCGGCAACAACGAGGCTCGTAAGTAAGATTTACTGCCGTGTAAATCGTAACCGTCATGGCGAATAACAAGGAAAGGGCCGTTCACTGATAGAGGAGGAATGCTCTCTCTCTCTCTCTCTCTCTCTCTCTCTCTCTCTCTCTCTCTCTCTCTCTCTCTCTCTCTCTCTCTGTTATCATGACCGGTGGCGTTTTCCCTCAGGAAATTAAGGGGATGAATTGTCCACGGATTTGTCGGTTGTTTTGCTGGTTTGTTGATTATGATTTGTAAGTTCCTTATATGCGTGCATTTCTGTTTGCCCGTGCGTGTGTGCGTTGGCTCCATTTTGCGTGCACTTCTTTTACACTGAGTACGCGATGAATTCCGCTACGTCACTAGAATCTATTCTGAGAAAAATCTGATGTTCTAACAGAATTCCAAAATCAGTGTCAGTTAAGCGTTGCAAACTTTGCATGTCGTTTCCCATTTAAATCACGAATCATAACCCAGATCTACCTTCATCCACGTAACTCGAAACGACTCACTTATTAAAAACTACCTTACCAATGCGCACTTGCCTAATTAGCCCTTACTGCAATAGTCTTTACTTGTTCCCCTACTTATGATGCACACTCTGAGTGATGTCAACATCGCGTGACCTTACTTAAGGTTAGGCTTCCCAAGTGTCATTCCTGATTTACATCCTTAACAAACTGAAGGACTCCAGATTGAAAATATTCCTTGATAATGAGGTATCAGTTGTTCAGAATGACTTATTCATATTAGATACTGAATTCAGTGTTAACATATGTACGACGTTTGCTTGTATGCACATTTTCTTTAGTGTCTCCGATGTAGGTGTTCTTCTTACATACATACACACATACATACATACATACATACATACATACATACATACATATCAATGGTATAGGCACGAGTATGCGGGACAAAAGACAGCCAGTTCTATGGCTTACGCCATTATGAGAATCGGCCCTCACCCTTAGTACTCTTATCCCAGATGTAATTTGGAAATATATATCGGATTCACGAGGCGGCGGCTCAGGTTAAGGGACGACTATTATAAAGGAGTAAGTCACAGAATTGGTTGTCGTCTGTCCAATCCAGAGAATTCTAATACGCGAAACTATAGCACTCGTGTGAAACCTCAAATAGTTATGACGACTTTAAAGTCATTTGATCTGGCAGAAAATCACAGAGCTTCTGATACTAGAAACAATGGAAATAAAACAACGAGTTTCATCCATAAATTCCCAAACTACAGCTGCTCCACTGTTTTTATCTTAATTTGTTGCCATTCTCCGTGGCCTCTGAATGTGTGCACTTTTAGCTTTTGTATTGACAAATCACCCTTATGTGCTGATTATTATTTAATTATGTGTATTTGAGTGCCAATCTGCACTTTAAATTAGCGTGCTTTTGTGAGTTTTCGAATTTTTGTAGCTCTCAATGGGTTCCTCTTATGTGTGAGCGCGCGCGCGTGTGTGTATGTGTGTGTGTTAACGACAAAGAAAAAGAACAATTATTTTTTAAAGGACAAAATTAAACCTTAACTAATCATTTGACTACTTCAATTAAGGACATCCAGTCCCTCCACTTAATTTGGAATTGACCCGATTGCCTGATTAGCGGATAAGCTATGAAAGGACACTCAATAAATCAAATACATTAGGTAAACGAATCGTTGTCTTAATGAGCCCCCGTCATCGCTTCAGTCAACAAGGAATCTAAGATAAGTTGAAAGACAAAGTGTCCATGAAAATTACCTCTAGGTCCAATAGAGTTCTGCTCGCGATATGACATAAATGCTATGTATATATATATATATATATATATATATATATATATATATATATATATATATATATATATATATATATATATATATATATATATATATATATATATATATATATATATATATATATATATATATATATATATATATATATATATATATATATATATATATATATATATATATATATATATATATATATATATATATATATATATATATATACATATATATATATATATATATATATATATATATATATATATATATATATATATATATATATATATATATATATATATATATATATATATATATATATATATATATATATATATATATTCTTATGATATTCTCTTGTAAAATGTATAAAGTATGATTTTTTTTGCAATATTGTGATATGCTTTATAATTGTTGTATGATTTTTTCTTTATACAAGAGGTGTTATGTAGTATTTTCTGTATATTAGTGATAGTTACGTATAAAAGGCTTTTTAATACCAGATCTCACAAATAATAATGATTTAGATAACTTAACAGCGTAATTTAAAATTAATAATGTGTTTCCTAATAATAATGCAATATCAGGAGGGAGAGAGATTAGGCCAGACCAGATATTCTAGCTGTCATCAGTCAGATAAGTGCATTAACAGATATTTTAACCAGGCGATATAAACATGCCAATCATGATTTGCTGCGTGTGTGTTTGTATCGATCATGTTGGGATCTCGTCCAAAACTGTTTCCCTAAAATCACGTATCTTTCTCGATCAGTTATGTCTAGTTTCTGTAAAATTGCATTGGCTGTTCTCGCTCCCAAAACATTTTAGAATGTTCCATGAATTTCTCTCTCAAAGTGCCTTAATAATGACATCATCTAGTTGTGTTGGTTCTAGCTGGAATCCTAAAAATGTGCTCATTCTTATTCTAAGAGACCTTTTGTGGTGGTTCTCTCTCTCTCTCTCTCTCTCTCTCTCTCTCCAAAGGAGAGGAGTTATTATCATAAAATATTTGCATGGTCATTAATATGTAACTTAGTTTTTGAGATCTAGCATTAGTTTCATAAGTTTTTGTAAAGCAGCCTATCAAAAAAGTTTGTTTTATTGAATTTTAAGCTGTAGCATTTGGGATAATCTTGTGAAAGTTTTCAAAAGCCTGTGCAAGGTATTGTAATACTTTTTAAGTCATGACTTAAAATACTTTGGTGATTATTTTACAAGGCATTTCATTTTCATATCTTGTGTAATAGTGTGTTCATAATGTCATTTGAATTGTTTGATTCTCTTTGAATTATTTGTTTAGTTCTTTGTGAATTTAACACTTTGCCATAATTTATATATTTGCTATTTATTAGTTTTTTTACGTTTTGTATAGTGGTTATTTAACATTTATTTACTTAGTATCTTAAGTGTTTCTTAATAGTTTAACATGCTATACTTGATTTAATTTTCATTTACTTGCATTTTCTTTTAAAATCTTAAGTATTTCTTAATAGCTTAAATTTTGCTTGATTAGTTTAATTCCTTGATAAATTAACATTTGTGATTTAATTCAAGAAGAGATTAAATATTGTGTTGTTTTGATTTCAAGTAATAGTAAATTTTGTTTAAATTGTGAATTTTGATTTATTAATTTTGAATTAAAAATTATTTTTTTTATTTATAGTTTTTACAATAGTGTTTCATTTACTAACCACCAGTGGTAGGATTAATTGTTTGCATAAGGCATAGTGGTAAACATGTTTTGTTCCTTCAGTTTTGCTTATGTGACTCTAGCCTGGGGAGATACTTAAATTTGTTTGCTGGAGGGACACCCTTTTACTTTAGTATGTTTCATGTTAAACTGTTGATACCTCACACTAGTTTTGATAAACCTAGTCTGATTTCTCACATGATTAGTAAGTTTTTTTAAGGGATCACTGTTGCCTTTAGAGTACTCAGTCGTAATTTTATTGTTAAGAGAGTTCAGGGTTCTAGCTGAAGTGAGGTAAATTTTTGAATTCTATGATTAGTAGTGTAATAAGCAGGTACTTGGAACACTTTGTAACAATATGTATATATATGTATATAATATATATATATATATATATATATATATATATATATATATATATATATATATATATATATATATATATATATATATATGTGTGTGTGTGTGTGTGTGTGTGTGTGTGTGTGTGTGTGTGTGTAATTCTAATAGCCACAATGCCCTCTTAACTTCTCGAATTCTTCGTGTGGTCAGGTCGGCAACGTGACCTCCTTGTGGTTAAGGTGACGCGGGATCGTCTCCCGCGACCGGCAATCACAAGTCTCTTCAATTTCTTGTGTTTGGATGTTACGGCTTCGTAGTTATAAGCACATCCAAAAAAGCGCAAAGAATTCGAGAAGTTAAGAGGGCATCGTGGCTATTAGAATTACATACGTGTCTGGTAAAAGTGACCAGTAGATTCTACATATATATATATATATATATATATATATATATATATATATATATATATATATATATATATATATATATATATATATATATATATATATATATATATATATATATATATATATATATATATATATATATATATATATATATATATATATACACACATATATATACACACATATATGTGTGTAATGTATGTATGTATGTACATAACTAAGTGGTATTACCAGCTACTTTCTGTTGCATCACACATCTGATGATAATTATATATATATATATATATATATATATATATATATATATATATATATATATATATATATATATATATATATATATATATATATATATATATATATATATATATACACATATGTATGTGTATGTGTATGTATGTATGTACATAACTGAGTGGTATTACCAGCTACTTTCTGTTGCATCACACTCTGAAGATCATTGTTTTTGTTTCATAAAATCATCATCTTCTTCTTCTTCTTCCTCTTCTTCTTCTTCTTCTTCTTCTTCTTCTTCTTCTTCTTCTTCTTCTTCTTCTTCTTCTTCTTCTTCTTCTTCATTTCAGCTTTATCTGTAGCCAGAGTCGCTGTTTTTCAGATGAGCCTTTTCCAACGGCTCATTGTGTAATTTATTTTGGTATGTGTTATTTCCAGAGAAAGGCCGTCCACTACTGCAAGCCTCCCTATTTATTATTGTTATCAATAACAACGCAAAACTATAAACAATATACCAGAATAAACAATAAATAACAATGATAATAACAGAATGAGAAAAAAAAATGTTCATAATCACGGTTTGTCCTTGAATCCAATTTGACGGTGAAGAAGAAAATTGCTCTCATTTAGAATACTCTAGACCTACATTCTGGCATGATTAAACGTTTGCAGACTGCACATGAATTATTACATACGCCATTAATTAGACATTAACACGTGCACGTACTCTATGGGAGTTGTGCTCCAGAAGGGAATTCATTATGTTTGTCAATTAATAGTCGTAAAACAAATAGTAAACACAGACAAGATTTAAATAAGGAAAAAAATCCGTTAGAAAGATTACTCTCTAGTTTCGAGAATACAGCTTTTCTTTAAAGACTTAAATTTATTATAATTATTTTGCTGGTAAAAATACTTAACATTAGACAAGAATTATAATCTTCTGTTCAAAAATACAGTTCCATTTATTCTCGGAAGTGGACCATGTCAAGTTCATCTCAAGGTCCGGCGGGTCAGAAGTCAAGGAAGCCTTGCGCCAAAATACTTGTGCCCTAAATTTAAATTCCCGTAAGTCAGTCATTAACAAAATGATATTGATAGTTATTCAGACTACAATGGGAAATAAAAAATGTTAAGAAATAATGATATCATATAGAAGATATCAAGATACACTTTCCCATGACGAATTTGTCTGCGGTTGTGCAATTTTTGAATCTGCTGAATTCCCTTGTACAAAGGAACCCAGTTCAGGTTTTAGGGTTGACATTGCAACTGAACTAACTGTAACTATTATCAACAGGGTTAGTGGTTATGTCTATGGTAAACCATATGCACCGAGGTCTCTTTCATAATTAATTTAGATTTATAATTTTTTAATTTTAATGAATTTATTTTTTATTCTAATAAATGATATCTTCTTTCTGTATTTCCTATGGCCTGCTGTTATTTCTTTCAAAAGAACGCCATATTTCTTTGGAAGCTTGAATTTTCAAGTCAGTGGCCCTGTAGGCTTGTTCCTTTTGAACAGGGTTCACCTTATGATTAATAATAATAATAATAATAATAATAATAATAATAATAATAATAATAATAATAATAATAATAGCATACGAATTTTGGGTAAATAAGAAAGGTAAATTCATGATGGTAGAGAATACTGAGGAGCACATCTTAAAAAAATGACGGAATTAAATGCTCAAGATAATAATGTGCACAAATAATAATAACATATAGACAAATTTCGTTCAACGGAGGTAGAAGTTTATTGCATTATAGAACGGAAATCATTTAATTCTCCTACTCTAATCTCAGATGGTAGTTCAGTTACCGATAGCCATTAAGCTTGATAGAAAAATTTCACTTATAAAAATTTCTGTTTACAGATACTAAAAGTGTATTTCAACCAGCGCTATACTTGCATAAAAAAAAAAAAAGAAAGCACGCGCTTAAAAGCGAAAAAAAAAAAAAAAAAAAAAAAAATATATATATATATATATATATATATATATATATATATATATATATATATATATATATATATATATATATATATATATATATATATATATATATATATATATATATATATATATCAGTAATCAGATGGGTATACATTTTACGAGTAGTTCTTTTATCATACGGTAATTTATTGGTTTAACGATACAACACAGACATTGTAGTTGAATCCCCTGGCCAATGTTCACTGACAAAAAATGACAAAACTACTGAATTTTGATTATGATTCAAAACTTTTATTTAGATACCAGCGAAATGCCTTCGTGAGATCCTTTTAAAATTAGGAAATTACAAAGGGCATGAAGAAGTAATTTTATTCAACTGGCCAGTCTTTCCACGGCAACAAAAGTTCAGTTTTGTTAGAAAAGAAGGCTGTTATATGAGAGATGGGCGCGGGGGACACAGTTAGGGTCGTTCCATCAGACAAAGTAATAAAGAATTTTTTTTTTAGAATTGAAAATCTCTAATCTGGCATTACACCTCTCCCCAACAGAAAAATTTGCTCTGGTTTGAATATATTTGAATTTTATTTGTCTCTCTTTCTCTTCGCCCCCGCCCCCACACACGCGCGCACACACACACACACACACACACATATATAATATATATATATATATATATATATATATATATATATATATATATATATATATATATATATATATATATATATATATATATATATCACACACACACACACACACACACACACACACACATATATATATATATATATATATATATATATATATATATATATATATATATATATATATATATATATATATATATATATATATATATATATATATATATATATATACTGTATATATATGCACACATATAATATTTTGCGCCAAAGGCCTCATTCCACCTACATAAGACCTGGGTGAGCAAGATGATGGCTACTAAAGACTCAGCAGGTAGACCTATATATTTACTCCCAAACCCACATCTCTAGCTCTAAGTGACGGTAAGGTCGTGCCAATAAAAATCTCTGGAGACCTGAGCAGGATTTGACCTCACAAATATAGACCTACAGACACAGACAGTCTCAGATTTATTCAGTGGAAAGCGGAAATTCAATAAAAGGTTAACACAACAGTAGTTGTGACCTTATTTACTTTTTAGCTTTTAGAAATTCATCGTTTCCATCGTCAGGAACCATACGAAAAAAATAGACTCTAGGATTAAACGGGACACAAAAGGTAGACGAAGAGAGTGAAATAAAACTAAGGATAAAATAAAAAAAATAAAAAAACTTACCAGAGAAAGAGACTTAGAAACCCAGTCTGTGAAGAGTTATTTGGTGAATTATCGCTTCTGTATATTAGCAGCAGGTCTCAATGTCCCTTTTGTAGTGGCTAGACTAGAAAAGCTCTTTCTCGACACTGATGCATTAAAGTATTACAGTTTGAAAGCTGTTCCATGATTTTATTAGCAACAAACAGCACAAATAAACAAGTAAAAATGGCTTCGAAGTTTCTTCGGCGCAATCAAGTTTTCTGCACAGTGTATAATGCTGTATGAAACTCTCAGCCACGGCCCATGAAACTCTCAGCCGCGGCCAATAAAACCCTCAGCCGCGGCCCATGAAACTTTCAACCACGGCCCGGTGGTGGCTTGTGTTGTTGGCACCTATACGTACGATCATAGCTAACTTTAAGATTAAATACACTAAAAACAACTGAGGATAAACGGTTTCAATTTGGTAGGTGATTGTAGGGTGGATGATCAACTTACCAATTTGCAGCCCTCTAGCCTCAGTGTTTTTTTAAGATCTGAGGGCAGACAGAAAAAGTGCAGACTGATAGACAAATATCCATCTCAATAGTTTTCTTTTACAGAAAACTGAAAGGGAGTTCAATTTGAGAAAATTCCAACCACACCTTAGTGGGATCAGCTGCTGAAAAAGATATAATGGAAACTTAACAATGGCGGAAGAGCGAAATCCCTTATCAAGAGAAGTAATGAAAAAAGTTTCCATATAAGGCAGGAGTTTCAAAGCCATCGAAACTTACTGCCTGAATCCCATTATGCCCTGAGGGCTGAAATATGGTTCACAGTAGCTGTTTGTAACGAGATACAAATAAGAAAAGTGCAAAATCCGTGAACGTAAACTCTTGCAGGACATATGAAAACACTAAGAGTTTCATATAAAATGCAAATTTAATGGCGGAAAGGAATATATATATATATATATATATATATATATATATATATATATATATATATATATATATATATATATATATATATATATATATGAATTTTTTTATCACACCATGGTTTATATACAATCATGAAGCTACAAATGTCGCTTAATATCAAATTCACGCTACCTCGGGAATATCTCCCATGGAGAATTATCACCGAAGAGGAATTTATAAGTGATAAATGGATTAGTCGGTACTGTCTGGTCAATCCATTTATCACTTATAAATTCCCCTTCGGTGATAATTCTCCATCAGAGATATTCCCGGGGTAGCGTGAATTTGTTATTAAGCGACATTTGTAGCTTCATGAATATATATATATATATATATATATATATATATATATATATATATATATATATATATATATATATATATATATATATATATATATATATATATATATATATATATATGTTATAGGAAGGTATTTCATCAGAAATTCCCCCTGGTGTTTGGTTATAAGGACTGTGTTTGGAACTCAGTCAGAGTTTGGTTGTGACATCTTCATTTTCTCCATGGCTGTAGAATAAGACTGTTTTTGGAAGATCAGACCAATGTTCTGCAGGATTTCAGACAAACTCCATAGTGGTTTTTCTTGTATTTAGTATAAAGACTATATACAAAAGAATACAATTGGTCTGCACAGGATGATCTCCCATGTCGATCTAATATCTAAGCTTTCACACTTTTACATAGCAAGACTAAGATTCACACACACGAACAAACATATGACCTCGTTCCCAAGGACTTCCCACGGCTACGTGACTTTGCCTCCAGCTCTGATCAAAAAGAGAACTCTGAGTTTATGCAAACGCATGCTAATGTATGATGACGCACTGTCTTTAAGACACTACACAGGTACTTATTGATGACGTTTGCGTCTGGTTTGATCGCACTGAGATTTCGCAGTAGCATTCCTTTCATGTGCGACAGAGATATATATATTGGGAATTATCTTAGATTTACTAAGAAACGTAGTTTATTAAATGTGGCATAAATGAAATATGACATTTGCTCGGCCACGTAAAACACAATAGGAACGAAATCACCAAAACAGGCATTCATTAGCTAAGCATAAATTCTCAGAAAGCAAAAGAAAATATACGCTTCCAAATATCATTATAATCAAAATGTGAATGAGGATACATAGTAATTACTGAAGACAGCAAATACTGAAATATGTTGCATATTTGTGAACACAAGTCTTACTAAAATGTAGCAAAGTGAGAAAAAAAAGTTAAGTTATATAACTCAAATATTGATTATACTGACAATGCTAATGATTAACACATAAATCATATATAGATAATGTAATCCGGATAAATAAAATAAAATAATGCAATTCAGAAATGATAATGCAATCCTGAAATGATAATGCAATTCGTATACGAAGTAAAAACATTTGTGCACAGATTATATGAATACACTTGCAATGATAGAGATTGCAATCAATGCTTAAAAAATGTATCCAAAAGGTAATAACCATTTGGTAGGTTTATATAAACAAACAGTTATCCTGATAGATTAATCAGTATGGACAACCAAATTACTAAATGCAAAATGTTGAATGAACAACATGCTACTACACGCAATTGATACATACATATGTAGTATAGGTTATTAAAGAAATAAATGTAGATAAATGATAACACCAGAAATGTTCAGCTCTTCCTCACATATATTACCACCGAAAATAGAACCTTTTCAGTCTTTCTCTGTGTATTCGAGCTTTAATGAAAAAATGGCCAGTAATTCCATTATCGAACTCGGAACATATAATTGCGCCAGTCCAACGTTGACCTTTGAGAATCAGCAGATTTCGCAATGGTCTCCTTCATCTCTCGTGCTTTTTTCCAAAACATTACGCTGACGATTACGCCTACGGCTCCCAGCAACGTACCAACGGCAATTAATGTGTAGAGGAGAAGAAAATCATGGTGATCAGAAGAATGGCTCGCAGGAGACAGCAAGTCTAATGATGCAATAGCGTTTTCGATGGGCCTGCTGTAGGGAATTGTTAGACCTTGCAGCCTAGTGTTTCCCCACGATGTGTTGATGAAGAAGTTACGCCCACGGATGATCGATGTGCTAGCTCGGATGAAGAGTGACGACGTTGTTGCAATGCAGCCATCATTAACGACGAACATGTGTCCTGTTGTCCTAGTACCATCTGGGCAAGTGACGATGTATGGTTCTGCAGAGAAGACGAATGACGTGCCATTCACGAGCCTGTGACGAAACTGATTGTCACGATACCGTACTAAACCAGCCAAACAATGTTCATGTGTATGGGGAGAGGTTCTGTTAAGTACTAAGTCCAATTCGCATGAATTCAATGACGTAATGGATACATTTAAGAATTCAAACAAATCGATCCTGCACACTACATTATTCATAACATCATGGCAATCATTTAACAGTGCTTGGTCTCGGACTACCGTAAAAGCTTCCTTATTGGCGGAAACCAATACTAGAGCTGACAGATTATTAATAATAGGTGTCGAGACGTTAGATACATACGTGGGAAAAGGCGAAACTTTATACGCTTTCCACGCGTCTGATGGGTTGAAAGGAATGTCGATTACGATCTTATCAAGGTCAACTTTAACTGTGATCAAGCTGTAATAAAATTCAACTTTATGAAAATCTACTACTGGAACATAGCGCATTTTATCGTGAGCATTATTGATAATCTGAGTAAGATCTTTAATCGGTAACAAATGAGGAGACAACACGCCTTTAGCAGCAAGTGTTATAGCTTCCACGTAATCTTTTGATTTTTCGATAAAGCTTGAAACTCTCGAGTATACATGATTAATTTTAGCATGATAATACATCAAAGTTGCTAACAAAACTTGAGTGTCATGAACCTGATTGAAACGTCGTGACTGTTCATTTACTTTACTGATTACGCTGTTCAAAGCTTGAATTTGTTTGTTTAGTTCTCCTGCTAATACCTCTTGTTGATGTTCCAGATTTTCGATTTTAACCCCGTGATCGCGAAGTTTCAAACGATTTGAAATCCCTAACCCAAGACCTGCTACGGAACCAACCAAATTTAATGCCGCTAGAACAAGTGGGTTACGCCTTTCTGTAACGTCATGAGGTATTGACCACAT
Organism: Macrobrachium rosenbergii; assembly: GCA_039081455.1. Taxonomy (NCBI): domain Eukaryota; kingdom Metazoa; phylum Arthropoda; class Malacostraca; order Decapoda; family Palaemonidae; genus Macrobrachium; species Macrobrachium rosenbergii. Next base: position 3,191,957 of record JANJGK010000017.1, on the reverse strand, counting down.
TAGCAAATCACGAGCCAAGATTTCAGCTTCGCTTGTTTTATTCCTTAATTCCCAGAAAAGCATATTAATTGTGTCACTGACTTGATTAGGCGACGTTGGATCACTGCTAGCTAAGAATGATTTATGCAAGTCTGCCAGAGATTGATAAAAAAGAGTCAATTCTGATTTCAAAGTTATTACTTCATTTTCACTAGTAAAAATGGCGTTCATATTGACTTCTAGAACTATATTACTGCCAGTTAGAAAGAAATTATTCATTTCCTCTACTATAGAACCATGATGTAAAGTTATTTCAGAACTCTTCCCAGCTACGATAAACATTGAGAGGAATAGTGCATGGTATAATTTGACAAGCTTCATGTTGGAGCCTGCAAAAAAAAAAATAACTTGTAAATAATGAAACAAAAACATCGCATCATTCAAATGATGTAAAAATTCACACAATAATTAACTTTTTCATAACAAACCATTGTCTTAAGCTCTCACATGAGAGATAGATACTGTTCGAACATCCGTTGAATCGGACTGATTCCGAATTTTAAGTCGGTTACCTATTAAAACTTCTATAACTACGAAAGGACCTTCAAACTTAGGCAATAATTTCCAATTTAGCCCTTTTCTAACATAGACCTGTACATATACTATATCTCCTTCTTGGTAAGGCTTTGTGACCTTAGCTTTTTTATCATGTGCATTCTTCATTAACACTTGAGCCTGTAAGAGGTTTTGATAAAGTGTTTGATATCTACTTCGGCTAACATCTATTATATCCTTCAATGGATCTGATAAACTAGATGTCGGGGATAAGATGTGAAAAGGTGACCTAGCAGGTATCCCATAAACAGCTTCATGGGGAGACATACGGATTGAAGTATGATAATTGTTATTTAGGGTACTGGACACCGTGGGTATTGCAATATCCCAGTTTGGGTCCATACCGCCTATGTTTACACGCAGTATGTCTAGCACCTTTCTATTAACCCGTTCTACCAATCGATTAGATTCAGGATGGTATATCATCGTATTGACTTTCTTTATTTGCAGAATTTCGCACAATGAGTTAAGGAAGTGATTATTGAATTCTCCACCTGAGTCAGAGATTATTATATTTGGAATTCCATGTCTGCATATATAGCACTCGTAAAACTTCCTAGCGCACTCAATGGCTGTTTTACTTTTTAGTGGTATTAATTCAGTATACCGTGTAAGGGCGTCAATTATAACCAAGAGGTTTTTATTCCCCCGGTCTGTCTCGTAAAAACCTGTCAATAAATCAAGGTGTACCCTTTCAAAAGGTTTGCTAGGCACGGGATAAGTTCCGAGACCTACAGGATTCTTAGTATGGCCCTTGTGACGGAAACATATATCACAGTTTTTAATATATGTCCTAATATCTTTTAACATAGTAGACCAGTAAAATAATGACTTAGCCTTTTGAGAGGTTATTTCGAACCCAGGATGACCATGCAGAGGATGGTTGTGAAGCCATTTCAGAACGATTGGAATTAATGTGATAGGTACAACACCTGGTCGTTAGTTAACTGTGTTGAACTCCTGGTTCTCCTAGCCACGGATCGGCATAGAATGTTATCCTTAATCAAGAAATATTGATTCGTATATTTCACATATTTCTTATCATCTGGATTCCTATTTAATGCATCTATTATTACTCTTAATTTCTGATCTTTCATTTGTTCTTGCCGTACTGAATCTAGATTCCACTCCATATCGGTAATATTCTCTGTTGTTTGGGCTAAAGATTGACCATTTTCGATAGCAATTTTCATAGCTTGCGAAGGAATTGGAATTTCTTCTAGATCAGCGAAAGGTATTGAGTGTGTTGGTACTGGGTTACGAGATAGCGCATCTGCGATTACGTTTGCTTTACCGGGTAAGTATCCAATTTTAGCTCCAAAGTCCTGGATAATCATGTGCCACCGAGTTCTTTTAGGACTATGATTGAAACCTTTAAAAAAGTCAGTAAGGTGCTTGTGATCAGTTAGAACCTTGACACTATACCCATAGATTATATATTTAAAATGTACCAACGAATTAGCAATGGCGATGCATTCCTGATCTATTACTGCATATTTCTTCTCTGACATTTTTAATTTGCGAGAATAAAAAGCAATGGGGAAAAACTTATTGTCATGCCACTGGAGTAACACACCTCCTACTCCTTGATCTGATGCGTCGGTTGCAATAATAAACTCTTTAGTAAAATTGGGAAACTTTAAAATAGGAGCAGAACTGATTTTTTCTTTCAAGGTATCAAAAGCAATTTGATGTTGGGATTCCCATTTAAAAGTTACGTCCTTCCTTATGAGATCAGTTAAAGGAGCTGCTATTACTGAATAATCTCGGATAAACCGACGATAATAACCCGAAACCCCGAGAAATTGCTGTATGGCTTTAACATTAGTAGGAACGGGAAATTTACTAATAGCAGAGATTTTATCATGGACTACTTTAAGACCTTGCCGAGATACCATGAAACCCAAATAGACTAATTCGTCTTTAAAAAACTCACATTTAGAATTTTTTACTTTTAGATGATGTTCTCTTAACCTTTGAAGGACTATCTCTAGTTTACTTAAATGCTCCTCCAAGGTGTTGGAAAATATAACTAAATCATCCATATAAGCATGGAGAATATTCCCTAGTAAATCTCCGAACACTATATTGATCATTCTAGTGAACGTAATAAGAGCACAACGTAGCCCAAATGGCATACGTAGGAATTCATAGTGACCTCTAGCTGTACTAAAAGCAGTGTACTGGGTACTATCCTTAGCTAAGGGTATCTGGTGAAAGCCTTTAAGTAAGTCCAAGGAAGTAAAAAATTTATTCTGTCCTAATAGAGACAAAATATCATCTGTGCAAGGTACTGGGAAACGATCAGGGATAGTTTGGTCGTTGAGCTTGCGAAAGTCAACACAAATCCTCCAGGTTTTATCCTTTTTTGGTACTACTATCAAGGGAAAATTATAAGGGCTGTTAGATTTCTTAATAACCCCCTCTTTTAACATTTTATCTACCTCAACATTGATTTCATTCAGAAATTTGGCCGGTAGACAATATGAAGGCACGTAAATGACCTGGTCCTTATCCTTTAAACGAATTTGATGTTCGATGACTTCCGTTTTGCCTAAAGCTCCAGTACTAGTAGAAAAAACATCACTATATTTGGATAAAAGATCAAAAAATTTCTTGCTTATATCCCTATCTAAGATGTCTGCTTCGATTTTGCCTTTAATTACCTTTAAAAGAGATTCGTCTGTTGCTGATTCAGTGGAGTTAATTTCAGCAACTGTAAGGATTCGATGTTTATATGCTTCGATATTGACAATATGTTGATTTTCATGTACTGTTAAAGCAGCATTTAAGTGATTAAAAACTTCAATGTTAACCCGATGATCAGAATTTAGTGTGTATAATGCTTGCGTGACTGAAAGCCCATTGATCTTTAAAGTATCAGGAAGAATTAAAACCTCTGAGCCTGGCAATTTTCTTTTAACCTTGACCGTGAGATACGATGGTGTGTTTGGCTTAATGGTTTGTGCGAACGCAGCAAGGACGGGTGCCTGAGAGTTATGTTGGGTTGCTGTAACAATATCATCGCTTATGAGACAAGTGACTGGCTCTTCGATATACGTTATCTTCTTACTCTCTGTCTCCTTCTGATCCAAAACAGATTTCAATGTGTGTGAAGACCGATAGAATTTCCCTTTTATAAACACTCCGTGTTTTGCGGGATTTAAAATTACGTTATGTAATGACATTGATAGATACCCCATAATAACTACTGGGTACATATTAATATTGCCAACAATGATAAAGGTATCCGTAAAAGTACATTGCCCCAACCTGTATTGTATCTGAGATGTACCAATTACATCTAATTCATTATTGCCTATTCCTGACAAACGAACATCGGAGCGTTCGATGGGAAATCTTGAAAATAAAAGGTGATGGGTACGTAAATCCATTATATTACGTGGACTACCTGAATCAAAAAACAAGGTGAAATGCTTGTGTTCTAAGCTAACTGCATGCAAAGTGGGTCTAACTTCTTCTGAGCCAATAATAGCGTGTATTTTGCAAAAATCTACGGGACCGTGCTCTGCATGTTTGGGAGACACTACCTCGATTTCTGGAAAATTCTTGTCTTCACACATATCTTGGAGAACATTAAACTTATTATCTGATTCAAAAAGTGATGATAACCCAATATCACTCTCCTCCCCCTTTAAGCTGGCTATGTGGTGTTTGTCTGCCCGCCGGCATTCGGAAAATTCACTGACGCTTAGTTGTTTGGAACTGCTGAGCCTGAAGTTGGCTTTCCCGAGGAACGATTTGAATGTACTTGTTTCTGACCTGCATTACTGTTCTGCTTGTAATGTTTGTTCTTTCCCCCATGGTACTGTTGCTTTTTAGCGTCATTACCAGTATTTTGAATGTTTGTGTTACTGTTTAAATTCTTCTTCCTTGCATTCCAATGACTATACTTATGATACGTACTGTTATGGATTGAACAATAGCGGGATCTACACTCATTTATCATATGACCAGGTATTTTGCAGTTAAAACAAATGACTGCTGATGGATTATTAGTGACTAAGTTAACCTGTTGCGGTGATGTAGACGCATGATTTTAGTTTTCTTGCTTTGTAAAATCCTGAATTAGAGAAGGATCGAGATCTGTACACTTGGACAAGTGTTTCCGAACTTGCCTATAGATATCTAATTCTGAGCTATCTGATTGTAATTTCTCATCAAAACACTTAACCAAAGGTTCAGGTAACATCGCTGTTACAAGTGTTAAATAGAATAACCTGCAGAGATTTGGAACTGATATGCAGATCACCATTGACCCAACTTGAGCCATCAATCTGTCCTTTATACTCTTCGAGCCTATCTCCTATCAGAGCTGCCCTATCTGCTATACTTAGATTAGTCATAGATGTGAGTCTTATGATGTTGCATAAAGCAAGAACTTCATCCAATGCATCCTCATTCCCATAAATGGAACGCAGATTGGCTTTGAAACCATCCCAAGTGTTTGTTTCTTTAAAAGATATTCCCCGCAAGTACGCACCTGCATCTCCCTCAGCAAAATCTATGAAACTCTTTGCCTCTTGCAATTGTAAAGACGGATCGGTAATGGATTTTGCCGTGAGGTGTACGTCTATAGACGAAATCCAAGATTCGACACCCTGCGTCAAAAATCCATTGACACGACCTGCGAATGGTACAATTGGCGATCTAGCATTAACTACAGTAACTACAGGATTCTGTGGGGAAGTGGTGGGGTCGCTCCCACTTGGGGTTGGAGGAGTCATTTTCCTACTAAGTTTCCTATCCGCACGCCTACTCTCTAAGTGATCTTGAAACCTATATGAATAAACACGGCCGCTACGTAACCTCATAAATCTAAACCAGGAACGCAAGTAAATAACAACCGAGATCCATATAA
>JANJGK010000017.1:3178981-3181481 GCA_039081455.1 Macrobrachium rosenbergii | reverse complement strand
TCGCCTTGTATTTCAATAATTTATTGTTATCCTTTTTTATTAATTTGTTAATTTGTTTTCTTTTCCAATTACTGATCTCCTCTTTGTGTTACTCATTTCTAATAACACCATGTTCTTTGGAAGCTTCAATTTCAATCCCCTGTGGATTGGTTCTGCCATATGAATAGGGTTCTTCATCTTCTGAATAATAATAATAATAATAATAATAATAATAATAATAATAATAATAATAATAATAATAATAATTAGTAGGAGTTTAAGATTGATTTACCGTTCCTCCGTTATTAGTCTCAGCATTGAAGTAAATTCGTGTTCTTTTTTTATCGATAAAAACCGAACCTCGCCTACTGACATCACGAAGGAAATGCGCTGAGGACATTTTGTGTTTGTCGCTAATGTTTTAGTCAGATATTTTTATTCTCTCTCTCTCTCTCTCTCTCTCTCTCTCTCTCTCTCTACTGTATATTCTCTCCTAGACAAATTAATGAGGCCGCCAGCTGACTACTGAGCAGTAATATAAACTATGGCGTGTAGCATCTTTAAAATTTTATTTTGTGTTTTCTAAAGATCCTGTTTAATCTCCTTAGGTGACCATATGGTTACCAGAATGATTCATGATTTCCTTTCAGTCTGACAACTAAGAGTTTGTGTGGTACAGGTTGTAACCTGTTAAAACCCGTGCATTATACCTTCCTCTGTCAACTCCAGTAGAAAAATCAGTTATTGAGCTGCTTTCATGAAGAACAGACTCATTTCCTGCTGAGTGGCGAAGTTGTTAGTGTCATGAAAATGGTACCGTCAAAAAGGTGAGTCTCTATATAAATTCACATTCATGATATAAAAAGCCATGCCTACCAGTTGATAGGCCTATGGCAATGTGCTTTAGTGAATAAATGACAGGTTTGAATTTCTAATCATAATGACATAATTCCAGTTTGTATTTCGGATGACCATATGGTTACTTTAGGAGCATATCAGTACAATTTTTGATAATTTCGCTCCCAGATGCTTTCATACACAAAATTATTACGTACTTGTTTTTCTGATTTTCAGAAATAAACTGTTGACTGTCAATGAAGCCTCGGATCTATATTTATACATTGAGCCTCCAGATGTAGGAAGCCTTACGGATGAAGACTCAGGTGCTGAAGAAGATGAAGCTGTGCTTCATCCTGAATGCTTATCTGGGAACCAGCTATTAGCCTCTGCTCTCTTTAGAGTTAGTCGAGATGATGACACTGGTGAAGAGGAGCAAGGAACAGATGAAGAGGAACAGGAGGCAATTGATGTGCAACATAAAGCCAAGAGACGTGAAGTGACCCAAAGTTCTTCAGTGATCAAGTGGAAAAACAGTAAGAGCGCATCTTCGCTTGTAGAGTTATTTCCCGAACCAAACTTTAGCAAATACAGAGACTTGAACATACTTGAGCTATTCGAGCTCTTCTTTGCTGAGGAAATCCTTGAGTACACAGAAAAGCAAATGACTGAGCATTGCTTGAAAAAAAAATTGGTCTGACGTTAGCGTGTCCATAAATGACTTACGAGTTTTCTTTGCCATTTTGATTGTGTCTGGTTACAACTCAATACCCAGCACATCCATGTACTGGTCTCATGACCCTGATGTTCACAACAAAGCTATAAGCAATGCAATGCGTCGACATAGGTTTGACACCATAAAAAAATGTCTTCATTTCAACGCTACTTTCATCGCTACTGACAACTTAGAGAAAGAGGACAAATACTGGAAACTTCGTCCTCTGATTTCTCATCTTCAGAGAAGTTTGTGGAGCATTTCATCCCATCACAAAATATTTCTCATGATGAAGCAATGGTAAAGTATTTTGGTAAGCACAGTTGCAAACAATCCATTGGTAATGAGCCCATTCGCTTTGGATATAAAATGTGGTACCAAAACGCCCCTTTAGGATATTTGTTAGCATTTGACCCATACCAAGGAAAGACAGACAAGGGGAATGAAAATATAGAAAAGGAATTTGGGAAAATCTCATCGAAGAATATAGTGAAGATAAGAAAAATTTACCATATTTTTTCTTCGATAATCTCTTCATTACAGTTCCGTTGTTAACAGAGCTAACCAGTTGAGGTTATAATGGAACAGGAACCATCCGAAGCAATAGACTGGACAAAGCCTGCCCTGTGTCGTCTGTGGAAAGGTAACAGTAGGAGCGAGTGAAGTAATTGTGACTCGTTGGAAGGATAATGCGGTTGTAACTGTTAATTGCCTCTCTCTACCCTTCTTGGTCAAAATCCAACAGATAAAGTGAAACGCTGCCGGCCAAATGTAGAGTGCAAGCGTGTTATGATCAATGTTCCACATGCAGTTCAAGTGTACAATTCAAATATGGGTGGTACTGACAGAATGGATCAAAATATAAATGAATATCGCATTGGCATTCGTGGCAAGAAATGGTGGTGGAGTTTATTCACTTGGATGCTAGATGCTGCAGTTCAAAATGCTTGGCAAATCGCTCGTCTCAGA
>JANJGK010000017.1:3171481-3176481 GCA_039081455.1 Macrobrachium rosenbergii | reverse complement strand
AGCAAAGCAAACGAAACTGTGCCTTAACCTAATTTATTACCCTAAGTTATATACATATTTGTACAATGAGTCACAGCAGTCCAAGTAAATCATCATATAATAAATCATTAGCGGCAAAACGCTATTTACTCCAAATCATTAAATAAAGAATTACTCAGCCAAACCAGAGTCAACTTCAGTATTACTCAATACCAACGGTTACATAAAAAAATCAAAATTAGTTAACACCAAAAGTTGTGGCAAAACACTTCAACCATTATATGAAAAAATAAGGCAGTCCCAGAATTTAAATACGCGAAATAATAGCAGTTAAGCATGAGCAGTATTCAAAACAATGTGCAACACACCTTGGAGTCGTGAAAGAATTAAAAATTTAACCCAAAATTACATAAATGGTAATAACCATAGTTGTTAAGCATTAATACGATGTATTGAAAGTAAACTGAACTGTTAAACATTAACATGACATGTTGGACATAAACTGAAGGTAGAAGACTTTAAACCAAGTCACGACAACAGATGAACAACAAGTGTGCCATCCATCCCCGCAGAACAACACTGCCACCGAGTCAATCAACATTGCCTAAAACCAGCAATCAAAAATGATGATCACACACATCAATACAGCTATCGGCTGTCGTTGAGACATTACTCAACACCAAGTCGCTCTTCAAGCCACCCAGACATGTCGTCCTTGTATGATGAACACCACGCCACACCATCATGCCGTACTCGACAAAAGGAGCGTCGCCCTCCTAAAGACGAAAACGATGCTGCTTCTTCAACAGTGTTGACGCGAAGTCCACCTCCTCGACCATGCTGTATATATACTTGACCATGCCGTACTCCACAAAAGGACATCATTCTTCAACAGAACACTCCCGACTATCTACTGTAGTATATTATATACACGAGCATGTCGTGCTCCAACAGGTAGAGAATACCTGCGCTGCTGCCTCACTCCATTGCTTACGGCTGCTGACTGACTGCCAATACTATGACTGCTGAGGAGGGCTTATTTATGACTGACTCTCTCTCTCTCTCTCTCTCTCTCTCTCTCTCTCTCCAGTGACAACACTTCCGATGTCGACATGGCGAAAACCCCCCACAACACCTGGAAACAAAAGAAACAACTGCCTTTTCCGCACAATATATAATATATATATTATTATGATTAGCAAGAATTCGCTAGCAAGTTGGCCAGCCCCCTCTTTGTTGTGTTTCATTTACTGCCAGCCAGCCGATCGATAGACCATCTGTCTATCGACTTAGCACGGTCAGAATACAAGGGTTTAAAAGATTAAGGCCACTCCCTTTTTAAAACAGAACTTTCCTTCGAGGCAAAAGTAATCTGTCTTGGGCGTTTTTCTTACAGGCAAAACCTCCCCTGCGGGCAGCAGGTGCATATGAGTCAAAACCCCTGTGTTGGACGCACCCCCTGCCCCATAGGAGGGGATAAAAGCAAAAACCCACGAGGTCTTGACACACACACGCGGGCTGGAAGATATGGAGTGAAGACGCCCTCAACACCTGGCCCCATCGATGTCCTTGCAGCTTACCCACGTGGCCCTTTCCAAAGTATACTTTTCCTCGTGCCCTCGACCGCATTCCAAGTGTTCGCTCCACCGTTGGCCTGCCTCGAGCCCACACGCCATTGCTTGGAGTTTCGAGGAGTCCCCATCGCCTTGCCCCTTTACGGAAGCCCTTGCATCTCACCACGTAGAAGAAACTCGCCCTCGGAAATCGCAAGTCATCCACAGACCGCCTTCTATGTGCCCTCGGAAAATCTGCTAAGGTAAAGTGCCCTGGAAGAGCCCCATGTCAGTCACGCTTTTGTCTAGTAATATTTGCTTAAAGAGAAAGCCAGAAATCACCCTTGTCTAATGTCCGTGCGCCTCTTGCATCGGCAGTATTAAGTCTTTATTACTCCTTTGGCACCCTCAGTGCAGCCTTGAATTCATTATTCCTTTGTCTGTTTCATTACTGGCGTATAATGTGCATATCTCTCATTTCAGAGGGACCCTATTTCGTGGAAGCCTCTCGGACTGTGTCTGGAATTCCCCAGTTTCATTCAATCCCGTAGGAATCCCCTTCAGGATCAGAAATCTAATTGAGTTCCTCTTTCCCGTGCTGATGTCATTTATGTAAATACACTCCTTTAAATGTGCCCACATGTTTTACGTAATATTTCCCTCAGTAACAAGAGCCCTATGCTCGTATGAAATTCTCCTTTGTTTTCTCTTTTTTTTACGTTTTCCTGGACCCACGAAGTCAGAATCACAAGGCTAAATTACCTTAAATTGTTGCTACCTGTCTCACAGAGCATATTTCAAACTAAAACCACGGAAAAACGTAAATATATATATATATATATATATATATCTATATATATATATTATATATATATATATTATATATATATTATATATATATTATATATATATATATATATATATATTGTTACGTGTGAGGAGCTTGGTTGATCATGTATTATTCAATTTACGTAATTTTTACGGCCCTGCAAACCAAGATTACACGTAACCTGTCACTTGAAGCCAAAAGTTAACCTCAAAGACAGACGTTAATTAGCCAAAGGTCGCCAGTTAAGGGTTATTAACCTTAACAAAGAATATTTGAGATGAATTTGATTTTAAACGCAACGGTTCTTCCAAACATTCGGACGCGAGGCATACAAAAGCATCGAGATTTAACCTGATTTTGCTTACCCTAAATCCTAGGTATTTTACTGGAATAATGGGGTTGAAGCTAACAATAAAATAATTAGGCTTAATCTAGACTTTGTAAACACATATACCCTAAGTGGTGGCTGAAGGAAGAAAACAAAGAAAAAAAATGTGAAATACAGAAAAGAACTAGTCAATCGACGAAGCTTCAACAAGAATCGGACTTACCGTGAACGTCGAGTCGCTGCGCAAACGAGGAACCTCAGGAGTCGTATTCTGGCAGTCTTCCCAATTCACTAATTAAGATAGACGTAGGAGAGAAAGTAATAAAGAATAAAGAATATCGTTCGGGCACGCACGCAGCGTCACCCTGGTTCAGCGACCGCTGGAATCTCTCTCACTGACTGACCCGACCTCGCTTCGTTCTTCCAGAGGAGGACCTATACCGCCCCGGGCAATCCGACCTTGACAAAGGCATCGTCGAATGCATAGAATAAAGCTTAAGGGCCACCATAACTAGGGGTCATTGAGCGTAAACCCTCTCTGAGGCTTAGGTCCCTAATGCCCTAACATATTTTGTTTACAAACTTTCCAGCCTATGCGGCGCCATTTGTCTAAGGCGGTGATTGTTATTTTAAATTGCCTACCCTACCGGCGGGCAGAGATGTTCTCTGTCGAGGTCAATTGGCCTAATATTCCTACACCTAACTACATCGAGGGCGAACAGCAGTAATATTTATAAAAGCTCCCCCCCTTAAGAGGGCCTTCACTCCCTTTTCGGGCGTGAAGGTCTATACTAAGCAAGCTGTTCGCCTCTCGTAGGTTACTCTCCTTCCCCTGAGCAGATTAGTCCTGGTTAGCCTACCTAGCGACAGAACTACCTAACCCTAGATAGGATATGAGCTATATTCACTACTTTACCTAATTCTAATAGTACTGGAAGGTGCTCACGGTTATTATAGGCTACCTCCTACAATCATGATGTGTTTTAGACCTAGCCTAGTGGTACATTCTATGATATTCCCTAGCCTAACCTATCCTAACCCGACCGTAGCACCAACATAAGAGTTAACATTCTAACTAAATTACAACATGGTTTATGTTTAATACAATTAAAATTTACTAGTTAATTCATGAGGGTTGCCTCATATGATAAATGGGTGCCTCACTGAGGTCTTAGGCCATGCGTGTCACGAGCATCGTGGCTCGTTTCACAATAGTTAAGATTACTGAAATAAGTTAGGCTACTTACATGATTACTGCGGCTCGGTGGTAAGTGGAAAGAACAAGGTTACTAAATTGATGTACCGTACTTTAAGGTGGCCTAGGCTAGGTACAAATAAAAGGAAGAGATCACACTGGCTACCTTCTCTGGGCAAGGGGCCAGGATCACTCTTAGATGTTAGGGCACTGTGCCGAGAGGGCACTAGTGCCAGGATGAGCGTATAGCTCGGCAACTACTGGGCTCTCTTCCGCCCCTTCTTCTTCTTCTTCGGGTTCCTCCAAGGCCTATCAGTAGCTGGCCTAGCAGGTGATGAGAGCACCGACTCCGGGGACAGGCCAGAAGGGCTAGCGGGCGCGAAGTCAGGGGCAACTGCAAAAGCTGCGGGAGGACTCCCTACTCCGGCTGCTGCGACAACCGGAGCGAGAGCGATCTCGACTTCTGCGTCCGAGGATGCCAGTTCCTGGTCTTCCAAGGAAGGGGTACCATTTCGATCCTCCAGGGGTTCATCCCCTGGAATCAAATTTTGTGAAGAAGAAGCTTCGGGTGCTGGAGGCTCTCCAGTCGCGATGATCAACTGCATGGGGAACCCTAAATCTCCCGGAGGAGGATTCGCCTCATGATTTAGACCCGGCATAGAGGCCTTTTCCATTGGTAGCTCAACGTCCGTGGCGGACGGAGTCTGGCACTGCTCAGTGCTCGCAAGTGGCACTGGCAGCAGTTGAGGGTCAGGCATGCCTGACAAGGGGTCCGGAGGTGCAATACCTCTCGGACGACTTGGGTTTGGCTGCGGCAGAGATTCCTGCCCCAGCAGGAGATCGTAGCCCCTCGGTGAGTTTTGTTCGGGGGCGTCCGCTGGGCGTTGCTTGCTTGGGCAGCCCTCCCAATTTGTGGAGTGGTCTGCCCGCTTGCACGTCCTGCAGCGGTACTGCTCCTCCTGAATCTCTCTTCGCGGAGGGGGAGGACCTCTTGGTGGGCCAGCCCTTCGCGATTGGAGAGGGCTAGGCCTGAAATAATTTGGTTTATGCCCCTTCCGCGGACCACTTTGGTGGGCGGAAGGTGGAGGTTTGTCATGGTTGAGAGTTTTAACTGGG
>JANJGK010000017.1:3166891-3171381 GCA_039081455.1 Macrobrachium rosenbergii | reverse complement strand
ACTCACGATATTCACCCTCATCCGCTCATTCAGAGAAGGAGACTTCAACTTGTACCGTGAAGCACTTTCAGAACTGGTGCCTCACTTCTTTGCAAATAACAATGTTAACTATACCTGGTGTATCACTATTCACCTCCGAGATATGATGTCGCTCGAACAACAACATCCAGATGTGGCCAAGGAGTTTCACAATGATAACTTCGTCATCCACAAGTCGAGAAGAGAATTCTCTGGCATGGCGATTGATCAAGCGCACGAGCACAATAATGCAGTGATCAAAGGTGAAGGAGGAGCAATTGGGTTGACAGAAGACCCGTCAGCACTTCGTAGGTGGATGGTCGCTGGACCTGAAGTTAGTCGTCTACTAGCTGGATACGAGGCCTTGTCTGGTATGATGGATGCCACATACAGCAGCAGACACCACGAGCAGACACTGAGTGCCCAGAAATCTTTCTTTGAAAAGGTGAAATCACTCTCTGCAGTGATGCAGGAGATGGGTAACCCATTCCAAGAAAAATCAGCAGACCTGATGGTTTTAGATACAAAGAACATTGTAGACCCAACTCTGGCTGAAATGGTAGCTACACATCACTGGTGAGGCAAAGAACAGTTCCTATCATTTATGAAAGGGCTAGAGGATGAAGCTGAAAGTCTTTTCTATCATCCAATCAAGAATAACCCTGTTTCATTCTTCAAACAAGAACAGGCTAAGGGAATTTCTAAGGAGAAAGTCCTAAAAGATGACTGTCAGTTATTTTCGCGACTGTTCATCTCAAGCCAGAACAGACAGTGTGACTTGCAAGAATTCTTCAAGCACAAGAATCAGTCATACCCTGCATCTCTCAGTGACAGCAGTAAGCTTCATACGTGTCAGAAGTCACAGCTGCTTGAAATTCTTGAAGCGCAAATGAATGTCCCAGTGGGAGAACCAAAGGGAGATACAATCATCATTGATAGCTCAGTACTTATCAATGCCTCGCCTCCTCGTACTTCAAAGACATTTAATGACTATGCCAAAGAAGACATTATCCAAAAGATGGAATCCTATGGTGCTTGGTACAAGTGGGTGGACATAGTCTTTGATGTATACAAGAAATCAAGTCTGAAATCAGAGATGTGGTCAAAAAACAGGAAAGGAATCAGAAGAAGAGTGACAGGAACAAGCAAGACACCAGGAAACCAGCAAAGCTTCCTTTGTGACCCCAGCAACAAGACTTAACTGTTCCTGGCTGAAAAGATGTGTGAAGCAGATACGACAAGCGCAGTCATCGTCACAAAAGGAGAGTATGCCATTAGCAACACTGTGAAGTCTCTGGATGCTGTGTCCCCATGTTGTCATGAAGAAGCTGACAGTCAAATATTTGTTCATGCTAGGGATGCAACGACTGACGGGAGCAAGTCTATAATCATCAAGGCTAATGACACAGAGGTGCTAGTCATAGCAATATCTGTGCTGCCATCCTTCCAGAAACTAGGTCTTCAGGAAATGTGGATTACCTTTGGCCAAAAAGCCCATATGCTATGGATTCCAGTCCATGAGGTTGTTTCTGTAATTGGGCTTGAGAAAGCTAGAGGGATCCCCTACTTTCACGCATTCACTGGATGTGACATTGTGTCTGCCTTCTGTGGGAAAGCCAAGAAATCTGCATGGCCGACTTGGAATGTATTTGATGATATTACTGAAACATTCATCACTCTCAGCCAGCATCCAACATTGATTCGTGATCTTGACATGCAGAGGCTGGAAAGATTCGTTGTCCTCATGTACAACAGATCAAGCGCAGCCACTGGTGTGGACGAATCAAGACTAGATCTGTTTGTCTGCAAGCAGAGGCCGTACAACTCAATTCCACCAGCACAGGCAGCCCTCAGAGAACATGCAAAGCATACAGCCTACCAGTCTGGGATCATCACTGTAATCCACACATGAACAGTCCAGCTGAATGAGTTGGGTACAGAAAGGAGAAGCATGGCAGATACATTGGACAACACTACCACCGATTGATGCAAGCTGTCAAGAATTGACAAAGTGCTCCTGTAAGAAGATTTGCAAAGGAAGATGCAAGTGCTCTCAGGCAGAGCTTCCCTGCACATCACTCTGCAGCTGCACATGTGAACAGTAGCAGAACAAGAAACAGCAGCACAATATGCATAACTTTGAAAATGTACAAACATCTTGGTGGTCATCTTGAGAAATATGTCTCAGAGTGCTTTTTAAACAGGAAAATATAGTTCAGCAGGCTTCAAAACATAGGAATCCACACTTAGATCATGCAAATCAGACAACTACAAATATTTCTAAGCAAAACGTCTACTTCGAGTGGTTATTTTGGCGGCCATCTTGAAAATGGCCGCCATCTTGGATTTTCAATTGGCCAATTGGGCAGATTTGATTAGTATACCTTGGAGGACACTTGTGCCGAATTTGATGCTTGTATCATCATTTGCACGATTTTTCTGTTATCTGCCCCACTATACCGACAGAGTGAAATGGATAACGTGTCACAGTTATGAGTACTGGCCACGTGCAAGTGGTCTCTTAAGCCAATTAGGCAATATTTCTATCAGCCCCGGTAGGGCAGATCTTCAGGTAATTTGGGAACATAGAAGTACGGCTAGGCTGGTAACGCCACTGATAACACTAATGGAATGAGACAATTCCAGGTAAGACTAACACTGAGGTTATACTCTTTCTATAATTGAATAAATCCCAAAATAGGAGGGAGGTCTTTTACTCTACTCACTTGCTAGCAAGGGGTGAGAATTACATTATGCACTGTCAAGGAATTTGCACATTGGGATAGTAGACTTACTGTTTAAGTTAAAGAGACAAGACGTTACTGAGACGATAAAATGTGCTAGAGAGAGATGATTAAATGAGTCAAAGAAAAGATACTGGCCAGCCAATTTTGTTTCCGGGGCATGTACCTTCATTGCTTCCTGGTTTGGCTTGAACACACAACCTTATGTCGATGTGACCCAAGTTGTGGGCGACGTCCAGGAATTGGCACTATCGATCCAGTGTGAGAAAGTGTGGGATCCACAGTCACCCTGGCTCTGGGGCTGTTAGGGTAAAGGTTACCTGTGAGTAACGACTGCTATTCAGAGTTGATTTTAAATTAACTGAAGATGGTGGTGAATCTGACGTTTTAAGGTCTCAGTTGTTGCTTGGGGCAATGTCAGCGTGTACCTTAGTATTAGGAAATAGGTGCGACCAGAGGAAGGCTCGACATAACTCAGCTGGAGATTGATTGAATCTTAAGATTGAGACAGGAAAACAGCTATCTAACACCTCCCCCCCGCCCCCATGTGTTCCTATGGGACACAAATGCCCATCCCTTAAAGAGGGTGAGACTGAGATTGCTAATGGTCAAAACTCTCCTGTCACTCCTAGGTCTATGGGTATACCTATCTCCCCCACTGTCTGGTATTTTCCGCCTGATTTATTTCCTACTCTCATGCGTCAATTTCTGGTGAAAAATATGCAGATTTCTTTCTTCTATTTATTGGTTTTTGTCCTGACATCTGTTTCGCCCTTTATGGCATTATCAAGCGCCTACTGACTTACAATCTGGCCTTTCGACCTATTTATATCGTTGTGTGGGGAGAATGGCCTTGAGGTCTGGGTACTGGTTGGTCAAGGGATTAGAAGCTTAACCACTTCGGGGAGTTGCTTCGGGTACAAAGAGCATGCATGACAAAAAAAAAAGAAAACTGCAAACATGTGGTTAAATAAATATTTAAAATATGATACCATGTGCTTAGTGGTTCCTTAAATTAATGTTTAAAATTTGGTCAAACCTTACATGTTATTTTGCAATTACAGATAATAAGGTACAAAAGTAAATAGAATTTTATAATGTATGTAAAAGGTACAATAAACAAGTGTCTGTCTATGCATAAGTGTGTATAATGTTTAGTTTGAGTGCATGTGTGACCAACCACCGGGCACATCGCGCACCTTAGGAGACCTGATAGCGCCCAGCGAAGGCCAAGTAACATGCTTGCTCAAGTCACTGAGGCCCCACCCGACACGAACCTTCTACCGTAATTAGAGTAGAGTATCTGGACGCGCGCGCGCACACACACACACACACACACACACACACACACATATATATATATATATATATATATATATATATATATATATATATATATATATATATATATATATATATATATATATATATATATATATATATATATATATATATATAATCAGTAAGCTACAAACGTCCTTTAATATCCAGTTCGCTCTACCTCGGAAATAATACATTTTCATATATGTTACCGAAGGGGAATATTTTAGTTGATAATAAGTTTGTCGTCCCGTGGGCTCGAACGAACTTATTATCAACTAAAAAATTCCCCTTTGGTAACATATATGAAAATATATTATTTCCGAGGTAGAGCGATTTGGATATTAAAGGACGTTTGTAGCTTACTGATTGTATATGAATCACGGTGATGTGATAAAAAGTCATATA
>JANJGK010000017.1:3136891-3164391 GCA_039081455.1 Macrobrachium rosenbergii | reverse complement strand
AAAAGATTATATGAGTGGTGGGTGATTGGGATACTATTAGTTCTTTTGATAGTTGCGTTCCATCCGTTTTAGCCATTCATAAAATGCTTTCAAATGCGTAATGACGGCGAACGTGAATTCATTTTATATTCTCTATACGTATAAGCGTTATCAAATCGTATTTGTTTGTGGTCAAACGCTTCAGTTTGGAGTCCAGTTGTCTTAGAACTCAGGCGAACACAACTGATGCACTGTATATTTTATTTTATTATATTATGAGCAATTCCATGGATGTTAGGTTACATGATTAAAGAACATATTCAGAAGATAGTCTGTAGTCAGTTGTCTATGGTCTGTAGTCTATGTATTACCTCTGCTAATCACGAATTACCAGAGATTAATTCTTCCTACTTGGACACACGGAAAAAAAGCTTACCAAAAACAAGTACAAATCTCTACAAGTCTTTAAAAAAAATCTTGTGAATGAGCACCTTCTGTAGTGTTCCGATGTTAAAGCGCCGAGAAAATAAGTGATATTATTCGCAGCCCGTAAAAATGGCTCGAGAACAGTTGGGTTTCGTCTCACTCTCATTTTCTTTTATAGTGCAATATAATTTTGTCCATCTGGTGCAGTGACCATTTATGTAATGGATAAAGCTTCCTGCGGATAGCTGCGTCTTCCGACATGAGATTCATTTTTATCAAACGGCTTCCAGACACTTAGACTGTGAACTTTTATTGTTTTATTTGATGCAAATATTCCCTAAATTTTATCATTATGATACGGCAGTCGACATTTTATTTAATATTCTATGTGTATAGTCAAAAACTCTTTCCTTTTTTAATATTTATGGTGAAATGGGAAATGGTGAATTCATGTGTTTCTTTCAGCATATAACATATAACTTTACCTTTTCGCTTTTTCCAAGAAGTTTCTTTCGATAGTGACAAATTTTCATAATGGATTCTATATTTCTTTTTGTTTACACGATTATTACTCACATCTTATAGTAAGTCTGCAAACTTGCCATAATAATGCCTTTTCACGAGGGGAGCTGGAAAGCATTCACTCTAACAAAAAGACACTCAGTAAAAAAACGAAAAATTAGCATTGAAATTACACTATTTTTTTTTTTCTTTACACTTATAAAGAAACTGTAGTAACCAGAATCCCCTCTTAACTAATCGATTTCCTCACATTTTTTGTGTACACGTGTCACCATAAAGCCATTTGTTTCTTAGGCTTTAACAGGAGCAAGTTTTAATCTGCCGCGGGCGTCAGGATTTCTTCATTTGGTTCTTCAGCTGTGTCTTAGGCTTTATAGTGGCAAGTGTATCAATAATGTGTTACTAAAATTGCAGGCGTGTGTGAGGTAATTTAAAATTGTGTGTGGGCCAGCTTATAGCAATAATAATAAAAAAAAAATAAAGAGAGAGAGAGAGAGAGAGAGAGAGAGAGAGAGAGAGAGAGAGAGAGAGAGAGAGAGAGAGAGAGAGAGCGAAGAGAAGTTCAAGGGTCAAAACGAAAATCATAAGACACGTGTCTCCCTGAGACATCAGCTCCTTCGTAGCTACTCGACCTTTGGGAAAACATTTTAATTTTCGCATTTTACTGTTATTTCAGACATACTATTTCTATTCTTTGTATCATTAGCTTCTCTTCTGAAGGACTCTCGTTTACATTGAACGTTTTTGAATAACAGATTGATTTAATTCTTTCTTCTTCTTCTTCTTCTTCTTCTTCTTCTTCTTCTTCTTCTTCTTCTTCTTCTTCTTCTTCTTCTTCTTCTTCTTCTTCTTCTTCTTATTATTATTATTATTATTATTATTATTATTATTATTATTATTATTATTATTATTATTATTATTATACAAGTTAATTATGTATTGAGTCTTGTCAGTTTTCCATATAATTCTTTTCTCTTCTAAGTAAATACTAGAGAGGAAAGAATTATACAGAAACTCCGGAAAACTCAGTATAAAATCAACTCGAATGAGGATATTGTGCAATTAGAACCTCAAGTTTAGGCGAAGATGCAGTGGTTTACTACCCTAAAACAATTCAACTCGTATTTTACTAATATATTTATTTTTTTTTTTTTTTCCAATAACTGACCTCTTCTTTCCTTTCATCTGATGTAGTGTAGTGGTGTAGGAAAAATTAGATAGGAAAGCATAAAGAAACATAGAGAGAAAGAATAAAGAGAGAGAATAGAGAGAGAATAGAAAAGAGAGATAGAGAGAGAAAGAATAAAGAGAGAGAATAGAAAAGAGAGACAGAGAGAGAAAGAATAGAGAGAGAATAGAAAAGAGAGACAGAGAGAAAGAATAAAGAGAGAGAATAGAAAAGAGAGACAGAGAGAGAAGAATAAAGAGAGAGAATAGAGAGAGAGAACAACAATTAAGCCTTGGTTGTTATGCACTGAGAGACTAGAAGTGCTGAATACGTAAACTGCCCTGCAAGAACTCAAAACAATGAGCGAGTATATCGCAGCCAGGGCCATAAAACCGATCATAAAATCTAGAAACTGTGGCCTCGCGATTTAGCTGACTCAGGATCATGCAGCCCCTCGTCAGAAGCTAACATTCCAGCCATATCTATAACCCCACCTTCAATAGGAGGCGTTTTCATGGAAATTCCATGGAATTGGGGCTGGACAAAGTGATGTAATTCAACACCTCTCCAATCAAACATTCTAGGGAGGAGTCTTTTACACCTCCTCCTAAGATCATTTCCAATCAAATCATCTAAGGAGAGATTTTAACAACACCCACCACAGTTCTTCCCAATCAACTATTCGAGGGGAGGCCTTACAGATAAAATCTTCCAATGGGGCACTGAGAAGGAGGAATTGTATGATAAAAAAAAAAAAAACGAGGGGTTCCAGAGAAGCCAGAAGCCAGAAGAACAGCATTCAAGTCCTAATCCACCATCCAGGGAAGACATAACTCTCCCTTGCTTTTGTGCTCCCAAACAGACTTAATTGAACTGTCTAGCAAGAGTGATTTCAAGATAGTAACTGTAACCATAAATTGTACTTAAGTTAGTAGTTAACTTTCATCATGAAAGTAAAGAAAACTACTGTTTCGTCTACATTACGCCTTTCTGAGAGATATCATTACCTTAATATAATTCACTTCGAAATAACAGACTTGAAGTGGCCGACAACGGGAGAGATGCTGTGGACGACTGTTTCAGCAACTTGGAAGAAATATGTAAGTAAGAAGGGAAATTAATATGTTGGGCATGACAAAATTTGGTGGCAGCTAAATTGGATCCAGAAGGCGAGACGAAGCAAACAGATATTAACAGAAATATCAGTGCAATTACTTAAGTTACAGTGAAATGAAAATCTACAAAACTAACTTAGATTTTACAACAGCAAGCAAAACTTATATGAAGAAATAAAATTCTGCAATAGAGCGTCAAACAGAAGTGAACATAAACAGTATTGGTGCATTGAAGAAGCAAAACACATAGAACATTTAACGACAACAAAGTGAGACAAAACATTGACAGCAAAAACAAGCAGTGAGTGTGTTTAATAAACTATCACTACGAGTGTAACAAAAAAAAAAAAAAAACGTAGAGTGTTTCAACGAAGGCGGCAACAACAGGAAAACAAATTATCAACTATGAAAGAATTCAGCAATAGCAACAACCTGTGAGTTTTCGAGAAAATGAGATTTACTGTTCTCTCTCTCTATAAATGTGTAAAGAAGTGAAGATTATTTAACATCTCTTTATCAAATTGAAAATTAAGGAAGAGCTCTCTAGTGAATTCATTTTTTTTGTAATTACCATTATTATTCTATGATAATTATTTGTTTAGTAAATAATTTAGACAGGGAAATACTTATTTTTTTTCTCACTCGGTTGGTGATAAATATTTGAGTAACTATATGCAATTTTGTGTACTAATTGTGACAAATTTTTTTGCTGATATGATACCCAGTTTCACATAAGATTTTTTTATGTGTAATTGAATGATTACTTTTGAAAGATTTATTTTACTTGTGCACTTGAACTCAGTTTAAGAATTCTTTTATTTTTACTGTTATATTTTGATAGTTTCTTTCATTTTATGGTATTGTGTGCATTGTGAAAATTCTTTTATATAGCAACAAATGAGATACTCAATTTGAATAATTTTTTTTTTACAATGCAAAGAGTTTTTGACGAATTACTGAACACAGTTAGCCATTCACCATACAATTTAAGATCGTCGACACTTAGATGTAGCCGAATTCCAAGACTAATTTCCCACTCAACTTTAGTGCAAGGAAATACTAACAATAATAACACAACTAACCAGAACCAAAATAGTGTTAATAATTCTAATAATACTAACAGTAATAATAATAGTAACCATACTAATAATAATACTCGCACCTTCCAATATTACAATATGAATCAAGCAGCTGTAATAACAACAGCCACATGCTTCTGTGGGCAGGTGGATGATTCAAATCCTGACAAAAGTCGACTCGAATCTTATACAGTAAATCATTGGCTCGCAGATGCAGATAGTCGCATAACTTCAGGGGGAATAACTAATGAAAGAGCTAAAATAAATGAAGCCTTCCTTCTCGTCAGTTCAGAACATGGTGACGCCCACAAAACACTGAATTCCACGAGCTTTAGCAAACTTAATAGCTCTGTGGAATTCAAAGAAATTTGTTTATCACTCTGGGAACCAGTAAATAAGAATGACAGTTTATATAACATAACTAGATTCCTTAACCCACAATATAAAACAATAGCTAATCTGTATGCAAGTGTTGAGAATGCAATAGATAAAATAACAGAAGACTTAAAGAAAACAGGCATTACCATAGGAGATAAGACAGTTTGGTGATAATGTCAATAATTTAGTTGATCTAAGACATGTTTTGAATTACTTGTCATTTGGAACAATATATAATGCCCTTGGAGAAGAGGAAAAGAAGGCTTTCATAAAAATAAACATTCATCCAAAGAAAGGCAGCCTTCAAACATTGAAAACGATGAGAGAAGAAATACAAAAGAAAGAGATAAATCTCTCCAAGGAATTTGTAGGAACAACATAAGCACAAAAGGAAAGGAAAGGCAGAAATAATAATCCTACTTTTAAAATGAATAATAAGTTCTGTGATAATTCCAGACAAGTAGGGAATAGACCAACTACTTTTCAAGGAAAATATGCCCAAAATACTAAAAGAAAATGGAATCCAAACCAGAAAGGAAGATATAATCAAAGAAAGAATGGTCCTCCCAAACCTTATAAATATGGCCAACACTCAAACACAAATAATTCAACCCAAGTGAACTATTCCGCTCAAGGAGCGAAACCAAAGACAGCCTGTGAAAACTGCCTATATACAAATCATTCTACAAACGAGTGCAGAAGATCTAGAATCTGCATGATTTGCAAGAAAGTAGGACATTTAACCAAGAATTGCTGGTTTGGAACACAAGAAGGAAATAAAGAAGTAGTTGAATTAAGCAGCAATTGCTCAACATCAAATAAGTCTTCAAGTCAATGACAAATTATCCCCACACATAAGATAGCAAGGAAGTCCCTTCAAGAAGATAATCTAAAAACAGAAGAATTAGCAAAAGGGGGGAGTGAAGGTTCATCCGCATTTTCCTATTTGCAGAGTAAAGAAGTTGTATTTTCCATGGACGAAGAAAATTTAACCAGAAAGGACTTACCTATCATTAAAGTTTCCATAAATAATAAGATATGTACTGTGCTTATGGATTCAGGTAGTACTGTAAGCATAATTGATAAACACACATTAACCAAATACTTAGGCGTTAAAGAAACTCTAATTCAGGGTCAAAGCATAATAAGAAAAGGAGTAGCGGGTAAACAGTTAAAAGTTTAGGAAATGTGAACTTAGAAATAGACATTTCGTCACATAAATCTGTTGAAAGTTTTATAGTTCTGGAAGTATTGTTCTCATTTAATCTAATGAAGAGATGTGGAATCATCCTGGATTGCAGAGAAGGAAGAATTAGCCTGAAACAGGATGATCAAATGAGCCTATGCTTTACGCTTGAAGAAGAAAAGTTTCACCCAAATCTGATCAATTTGTCTGAGACGGCTTCGACAAGCGAGAAAGACATACCTAAAATAAATTACCATCAAGAGAACATCAAGATAAAATGGAAAAGAATAGAAAAGAGGAATTCCCCAATTACAGAATAGAAAACCAAAAAGATGTGCACATCAAGAAATTATATACTCCAAAGAAAGAAATGACCCAGATATAAATAATGGTGATCACCGAGATTCTGAATATATATCGAAAAACAAGGTGCCTAAACTGATAAATATACAGAGATAAATACCGATAGCTATAGCAATGTAGTAATAAGTTGTGATAATGAAGGGAAATTACTAAGTGAAGTATTGTTATTAAACAAAATAAATAAAGTAGATATAAATAATGTAACAGCAGTAACTGAAGAAGCTAGTGAATATGCAGAACGTTGTTATTTTGCAGATATAGAAGATGAAGAAATATGTTGCGTAAGCACTGCTGATGATAATAAAGTACAGTTCATACTTAATAGATAAGTAATTTTGCATCAAAAGTGTTTAACAAAAATACATTTAAGGGGAAAAGAAGAAATGGAAGTTAAAGACGTTCTGTTATTAAATGAAGAATTGCCAGAATTTGTCAGAATGGATAATTTCTTAGCCCACATGAAGGGTAATACTTTTGAAGCTTATGTCCAAAACTACTTAGATAACAAACTAACACTATATGCAGGCATTGTCTTTTGCAAAGGAATACCTATTAACAATCCTTTATTAACACTGGAAGAAAAGGCATTCTTCTCTGTAACTGGTCAAAGGTCTGAATTAAGCAAAGAGACGAATAAAACAGATTTCCCAGAAAACAAGAATAAACTAATTCAGGTGTTAGAAAAATACAGAGATGTAATAGCTATAGAAGGAGATAAATTAGGCAGAAAAAATGTCCTGCAACATAGAATTTTGTTAGATGATGGAGTAAAACCACTCTTTATTCCTAATTACAGATTACCAATAAGCCAAAGACCCATAGTTGATAATTTGATAGAAGAAATGAAGAAAGATGGTGTAGTCATTCCTTCCAAATCTCCATATGATTCGCCATTGCTACTTTTTCCAAAGAAAGATGGAAATTGGAGACTTGTGATAGATTATAGAAAGTTAAATTCCAACACCATCCCAGATAGAATGCCAATGCCAGTAATTCAAGATATGTTAGCTCAATTGGGAAGTGCAAAAATATTCTCATCCTTAGATTTGCTGAGTGGATATTGGCAAGTACCTTTAGACGAAGAGTCGAAACCATACACAGCCTTCAGCACACATAAAGAACACTTACAATTTGAAGTCATGCCATTTGGACTCATTTCGGCTCCTTTAACTTTTGTTAGCTTAATGTTACAAATTCTAGGAGATCTGGAAAATGTTGCAGTTTACCTAGATGATGTTATCATTTTTAGTAAAGATTTAGAAGGCCATCTCAGAACTTGAGAAATAGTCCTAGAAAGATTAAGAAGAGCAGGACTAAAAATCAAATTAAAGAAATGTCAATTCCTAATGAAATCTTTGGAATACTTAGGTCATGTGAAGATGGACTGCGCATGCAAGCAGGCAAGATAAAGACAATAGTTGAATATCCAGCTCCTAAAAATTTGAAAGCATTGAGAAGACTTCTAGGAATGGTAGGTTACTATAGACCTTTCATTAAGGGTTTTCCTACAATAGCCAAACCATTAACAGAATTAACAAAGAATATGGATGGAATAAAGAGCAAGAGACAGCTTTCCAAACGCTAAAGAGTAAAATGACAAGGAATCCTGTATTAGTCTACCAAGATTTCTCCAAAGACTTCTATTTAGCCTGTGACACCTCAAGTACACGGCTAGGAGCTGTATTACTACAAAAGGACAAAACTAGAATGAGGGCTGTATATTATGCCAGTAGAGTCTTAAATGCAACAGAGAGAAATTATAGAAAGGGAATGTTTAGCATTATACTGGGAATTAAAGAAATTTAGGAACATACTTCTAGGGCATAAAATCAATGTACTTACTCATCACAAACCCATTTGTGATTTGTTTAAGAAGAGAACTTTTACAAATAACATGAAGTTCAATAGATGGTTCATTGGTGTGTTAGAATTTGCTCCAGAATTCAGTTATATCCCAGGTAAATTTAATACACTAGCAGATGCATTATCCAGATCCCAAGAAGAAGCAGATAAATGCATTACCACTAGTGCCTTTTGTTTTAGCTGTCAAGTAGTAGACTTAGACTTAGAAAGAGTACAAATACAACAAGGAAATGATACAGAAATCAGATATAATAGGACAGTTAATGACAAATGAATCTTCAAAACCTGATTTTGTATTAATCAATGGGTTGTTGTATAAAAGACCGACAGAGAAGAATGGTTTTTCTCGTCTATACATTCCAAAAACACTAATCAGAGAAGTTTTAGGACTAACCCACTCATATAAGTTAGCAGGACATCCAGGAATTAAAAAGACAAGTAGAATCATAACCAAAAATTATTTTTGGCCACATTGTAGTGAAGATGCCAAGAACTTTGTACAAAATTGTGTAGTTCGTAATAGAAATAAGGGTAACATAAATAAAAAGGCTCAACTTGAAAAATATCCATCGGAACTTAACCCGTTCCAATGCGTGTCAATGGACTTTTTAGGTCCATTCCCTACCACTGTTAGAAGGAATAAACAAATACTAGCCATTCTAGACTATCTAACCAGATATGTAGAGATTGTACCAGTAAGAAATAAAGATGCAATCACAGTAGCAGAAGCTCTTAAATCTAGAATTATCACGAGACATTCATGTCCACAAGTTCTTCTTTCTGACAACGCTGCTGAATTTACTAGTGAACTTTTAAGAAAATTTTGTGAATTTTACGAGATAAATAATGTCATATAACAGCATATAAACCAAGATCAAATGGAGCAGTAGAAAGAACAAATCGTAAAATAAAGGATATCCTGAAAACTTTACTTAAACCTAATACAGAAGACTAGGATTTAGCTTTGGAAGACGTACAGTTTACTATAAACAATACTGTAAATGAGATAATAGGAGAATCACCGCACTACTTATTATATGGGTATCAAAAGAGACTACCTAATACCTTACTAGATGATGCAACACCACCCCGACATACTTATAATTATGATGACTACATTATATGGAAAACTAGACGTACTTATGAAACGATCAAACAAAAGAGGAATAGACTTAATGAATAACATCAAAATCACGCAAGGTACTACGACAAAAATACGACTAAACCAGACATTATAGTAGGTGCTCAGGTATATGTTCAGAATCATATTCCAGAAGGTCCTAATATAAAGGTTTCTCCTAAATTTCATGGTCCTTATAGAATATTAGAAGTGTTAAAATTAAATAAGCTTAGAATTATTAATGAGTATTATCTAAAAGAAAAGATAGTTCATTGGAATTATGTGAAGGTAAAAGCAGACGCTTGGTCTACGAAAAATTTAGAAGAAGTATTGAAGGAAAATAAGGAAGAACAAATAAACAAAAGATATGAGTTAAGAAAAAGATAAATTTATGTAAAGTGTTGAACTGAAATATCATATGTAAAATGCATTTGTAAAAATTAAAATACCTCATGTACATAGAAAATCTGATAAGGCTTATTCTTACAGATACAAACGATGTGGCTCATCTTGAGAAGCATAATACTACTTTTCGTGTCATCCGAAGTGGTCATCCGAAAGGGTGCACCACTAGAGAAAAAGGGATCTGTGAAATTAATAAAGGATTTGGGATTTGTAAGTATTGATATATCCTCAGTGCTTATCAATGAAATGACTTTGATAGATGTTCAAAAAGAAGTCAAATCCATAATACAGAAGAGTGATAATAACAGTGCCTTACCATTGTTGAAAAGATCAGATAATGACATAGGAAATGTCTTAACTGCAGTGTCCAAAAGATTCCTCTTACTTTTTATAGGAATATCACTAAATCAACTATTTGGAGTCGCAACTGAATCTAATGTAGAAAAAGAAAAGGCCAGAATTGATAAGCTGGAACAATGGGCAGCACCAAGAAATACAGTGATAAATAAAGTGATAACTTCTCAAAACTTAAATGTCCATGAGATGGAAAAGCTAAAGGTATTCATTGATAAAGTCAGTAAAATGTAACAAAAGAACTAAGTATGTTAGAAAATCAATATTTTTTTAATAACTTTGTAATGGAAAGTGAATTGATCTTGCAAGAGCATAGAGACATGTTAAACGCAATCTTGTTAGCTTATAAGGGAATGTTAAGCCCAACCTTAATCACTCCTAAAGAATTAGAAAATATAATTTATAATTTTTTGGTAGAGGGGCATTATACCCCTATGGTAAGGGGTGTTATAACCTATTACAATTTGACAACCACCAAGGTGGTGAAAAATAAGATTATTTTAGTGTTACCATTTAATCAGAAAGATGCAGATGTACTGATGTCCATACATCCTTTCCCCATGTTGATAAAGGAAAATGTAATCATTTCAAATGTCAACAACATCCATTTTGCATTAGAGGAACATGGGTTAATGATGTCAATTATTACTGATGTTCAAATAAAAGATTGCATAATTTTAAAGGAAAAGGAATGCACTTGCAACCTTGATAACCTTTACGAAACTACTAATGCCTGTCCTTGCGTTCAAGAAATAACTGACAACAAAAATCAAGAAAAAGAGTTATGTACCAGTTTATCCAAACGCAGTTTTGTTTCCATCTTAGTAGAACAGTCAATTTTTGTGTTTTCACTAGATACTGTAGCAGCCATAATCAACTGCCACAATCTAAGTACAGAAATGAGTTTCAAGAATGTTCATGCTTTTGATAAGACTTGCAAGTTAGTAATACCAAACCAGTTGTACTATGAACCTCATGTCTTCACTGAATTTAGTTTCCAGAAAAATATCCCATACAAGAACTATTCTAAGAATATCAAAGGGTTTCACTTGTCTCAGTTAGAATTAAAGCAACTGAACGAGTTACCATTTGTAGATGAGTTTTTCTACTACAAAGAAAAGGTTTCACCAATTTTGTCTCTGTTCAATTTGATCATAATATTACTTGCAATTGTGGTTTTTGCAATTTTAGTCAAACGTGTAGTGATTTCAAATATTGAGAAGATTATAAAATAAATAAAAAGGGCCAAGGAAGAAGAATAATGTTCTTATAGACATGATTTATTGCCAATTTCTATATATGTTGTTGATTTTCATTATGTATTCACTATTGCAGTTAACCATTTCACAATGTGATAATTCATTGTATGCATGAATATTTCTTTTTAAATGATAATTCATTGTATAATGTATGAATTTTCTAAAATATATTATTGATCTGATATTTTAATATTAATGCACTGACATGAGTTGTTCAATATTTTTAGAGTGTTTACACTATGAGCAGTCATATAAATGCTTTGTTTTATGTGTAAATTTGCAATTATCCATTTAAACTATGTTTTTACTGCCACACTGAGGGCAGTGTGAGATAGCGTGACTGAGTGATGTGGTGGTGTATGAAAAATTAGGTAGGGAAGCATAAAGAGACAGAGAGAGAGAGAAAGAATAAAGAGAGAGAATAGAGAGAGAATAGAAAAGAAAGACAGAGAGAGAAAGAATAAAGAGAGAGAATAGAGAGAGAGAACAATAATTAAGCCTTGGTTGTTATGCACTGAGAGACTAGAAGTGCTGAATACGTAAACTGCCTTGCACGAACTCAAAACAGTGAGCGAGTATATATCGGCCAGGGCCATAAAATGGATCGTAAAATCTGAAAACAGTGACCTCGCGATTTAGCTGACTCAGGATCACTCAGCACCTCGTCAGAAGCTAACATTCCAGCCATATCTACAACCCCGCCTTTAATAGGAGGCGTTTTCATGGAAATTCCATGTAATTGGGGCTGGACAAAGTGATGTAATTCAACACCTCTCCAATCAAACATTCTAGGGAGGAGTCTTTTATACCTCCTCCTAAGATCTTTTCCAATCAAATCATCTAAGGAGAGATTTTAACAACACCCACCACTGTCCTTCCCAATCAACTATTCGAGTGGAGGCCTTACAGATAAAATCTTCCAATGGGGCACTGAGAAGGAGGAATTGTATGATAACAAGAAAAACAAGGGGTTCCAGAGAAGCCAGAAGAACAGCATTCAAGTCCTAATCCACCATCCAGGGAAGACATAACTTTCCCTTGCCTTTGTGCTCCCAAACAGACTTAATTGAACTGTCTAGCAAGAGTGATTTCAAGATAGTAACTGTAACCATAAATTGTACTTAAGTTTGTAGTTAACTTTCATCATTAAAGTAAAGAAAACTACTGTTTTGTCACCATTACGCCTTTCTGAGAGATAACATTACCTTAATACAATTCCCTTCGAAATAACAGACTCGTAAGCAGCCGGCAACGGGAGAGACACTGTGGACGACTGTTTCGGCAACCTGGAAGAAATATGTAGAAAAGAACCCATAATTTAAGGCCAACTACCTTTGTAGTCTTGTTCTATATAAATATGGGTTTCTTCTTCTGAATAATAATAATAATAATAATAATAATAATAATAATAATAATAATAATAATAATAATAATAATAATAATAATAATAATAATAATAATAATAATATGGGCAACGTGGCAGAGCAGTTTAGCTCATCGATGGACTGATTAAGCAACATTGGGACTGGTCAGTCACTGGATGGGTGACCGCTCTCCTTGGCATTGGTTCCATGGGAAAGGATCTTTACCACGATTTCATTAGTCTATTCAACTGTAAATGAGTACCTATTCCCGATGGGGTAGGGTCCAGCTATGGGCTAAATAGTAAAACTCAGCAATGATGGAAGGAAATGAAAGATTAAATGACAACGACGTAAATAGAACCTCTCGCAGCAGAGGAGCTTCGTCCTGTAGCCAGGTATACAGCCCAATGAGCGGGGAGGATGGCCAGGTACTTGAAGATCGTCATCCAGGAAATGACCACCACAACGACAGTAACCAGCAACCAGAGACTGAAGTTACAGAGGCAAACCAGAAAAAGAAATGGACAAGAGAAGAAAATAAGGAAATGTGGAGATGCTGCATCAGAAGCAACCCGACAGAAAGAGGATAGAGAAGGAGAGTGGTCATCATCTAAAATGAAGGAAATAACATCCCTCAAACAGAACAGAAGCTGGCAGACCAAGTAAGGAACATAAAGAAAAAGAACTAGCTCTCCACAACAGAAAGAGAGGAATTGGAAAGAGAAATAACACCCAGCAACGAAGGACAAGAAGACGAACTAAGTGACAGTGCTACAGAAGGCGACAGGAATGATGAACTACCAAACAACGGCACACTAGGAAACACCAAAGATGTAAAAGAGAGGTCGGAATGGGTGCAAAATATCACACAATGTATGAAGCCAGATACAGAAAGAACAAAGATCCCCTCCTTGAAAGCCTATAATACAAAGAAACTAAGAGAGAAAACAAGTGAAGTTAATGAAATAATGAGAGTACTACACACCACTAGTATTACAGAAACAAATAACCTGGCATATGCAGGAGCAAGACTATCAGTAGAACTCGTTGGGATATAAACACCAATATCACCATCACAACCAACCCAGCAGAAATCAAAACAGCAACTGCCTTGGATAAAGCGCCTAAAAAAAAAAAAAAAAAAAAAAAAAAAAAAAAAAAAAATCATGGCTATGAGATCTGACCTGAATAAACTGAAAGAGATGGCAGAAAAGAGGCTGAGAAGCAAGAAAACAAGAGAGGAACTGAATGAGAAATACAAAGTACAGGAGAAGGGACTAAACAACACAATAGAAGATTTAAAACAGAGGCTTGAAGCCAAAGCACACAAGAGCCAATGGTAGGCTACATGAACAAGAATACTGTAAAGCAGGGGCCGGCAACCTATGGCACGCGTGCCAGACTTGGCACTTGGAGTGCTTGTCTATGGCACGGCATTTGATTCGAAGGAGCAAAGAAAAAATCCTAAAAAAGATAATGAGAGAGAGAGAGAGAGAGAGAGAGAGAGAGAGAGAGAGAGAGAGAGAGAGAGAGAGAAGAGAGAGAGAGAGCGAGAGAGAGAGAGAGAGAGAGAGAGAGAGAGAGAGAGAGAGAGAGAGAGAGAGAGAGAATGTGTATTGTGCATCATTACTTGAATCTTTATGATTTATTTACTTTATGATTTAAATTATTATATCTATCTATCTATATATCTATCTATCTATCTATCTGTCTATCTATCTATCTGTCTATCTTTTCTTTCCTATGATTCATTGAATTAAAAAGATAATGTTTCGTACCCATGATGAGGAGTACGTGAGTGCAACAAGGTGTAGATGAGTATGAGACCTGTTGGTACTGGTGTGCTCCCACCAGCCGTTCACATCGGTCACAAAGCGCTGTTGTTTCAGTGACTCTTTAGCCGTCATACGTAATATTCTTTCTAGTTAATTGCCACCATGGCTACAGCGAAAAAAGTCAAGCTTGATGTCCGATCATTTCAGTCATCATGGACAAATGACTGGATTTATTCATCAGAATGATCGTGCTGTGTGTGCTCTCTGCTGCGAGAGTGCCGTGTGCCACACACCGAGTGTTAAACGACACTTCGAAACAAAACACGAGAAGACTTTCAAGGATGTTGCTGACAAGGCTGAGGCGATTAAGAAAGCAGTATCTCGCTATGAGAAACAGTGATGTGTTCAAAAACTTTGAGTGTTAGCAAAAACAATGAAAATGAAGCCAGTTACAAACTAGCTCTGTGTATTGCTAATCATGGAAAGCCTTTTACTGAAGGAGATTTTATAAAAGCAGCTTTCTTAGAGTGCTCTGAGGTGTTATGTGATGGCATGTCAAACAAACACGTTATCATCTCAAGGATAAAAGACATGCCTGTCTCAGCCAGAACCGTGGAGAGACGCATTTCTGAAATGGCTGATAATGTAAGTCAGCAGCAAATGGTTGCTTTAACAAGTACACCTGTGTTCAGTGTGGCCCTGGATGAAAGCGTGGACATCAATGGCATTCCCCACTTGCCAGGTATAGTGACACAGAGGTACACAAGGAGCTGTGTTGTCTTAAACCTATGTATGGCACCACCAAGGGAGAAGACATACTGAAGGCATTCACTGACCATTTTGAGAACAGAGGGGTAGACATGGTAGGAAAAAACAAGGGTTTTACTAAGCTGGTTGAGGATAAAAATGGGCACCCCATTCTGAAATTGCACTGCAGAGTTCATCAAGAAAATTTATGTGCCAAGATCTCGAGCTCTGATCTCAACAAAGTGATAACTACTGTTACAAAAAGTAGTAAATTTTCTTGTTGTACACTCTTCTCTTACTCACAGGTAGTTTCAAGCTTTCCTTGAAGAGATGGACAGTGTGTACAAAGATATACCCTTGCACTGCAGTGTTAGGTGGTTAAGCTGTGGGTAGGTATTGGAGAGATTTGTGGAATGCTTTGATGAAATCCAAATTTTCTTATCAGAAAAAGGTCAAGACTATCCTGAGTTGGAGGACAGAGATTGGATTGTGAAACTTATGCTTCTCTCAGATGTCACTAAACATCTAAATGACCTCAGTCTTCTCTTGCAAGGTGCAGGAAAAACAGTGATGGATTTGTATGATACCTGGAAGGGATTTGTTGCAAAGCTTGCAGTTTACTCAACAGATATCAATACTGGTTCTTTCTGTTATTTCAGAAACTTGAAGAACTTATCTGCAATTCATTCTGTCAACATTACTCATCTTCAGTTGTACATGCAAGAATTAGAGTCTGAGTTCTCAATCAGATTTCAAGATTTCCAACACATGGGCCCAGTGTTTTCATTTTTAATCAGACCAGACACCTTTAAATACAGTGACTTGGATGCGACTCTCTTTGAGTGGATGGAAACTGAGGAGTTGGAAATGCAGTTAATTGACTTTCATGCCTCATCATTGTGGTCAGCTAAATTTAAAGATCTTCGAGAAATACTGGAAACTAGTAAAAATTATCATGGAGCCTCCATTTTAAGGTCCTGGACATCACTGCCTAATAAATTCAATAGCATGAAGATAGTAGCTTTTGCACTGCTATCAGCATATGGATCCACATATCAATGTGAGGAGATATTCTCACACATGAAGCACATCCTCAGCCCCCATCGCAGCTGGCTTACAACGGATCACTCTGAGGTTGTGTGAAACTCAAGGTGTCCAAATATTCACCTGAAATTTCAGCTTTGGCCTCTTGGAAGCAAGGGCAAGGATCGCATTGATATGGTGAGGTATAAACTTGAAATATAAGATATTATTGTTACCAAGAATACTGAATGCAACAAAATTATTACATTTATGTTATGCATGTTCAGGAAAATACATTATAATTAAAATGGCCAATACATACTGTACAATTATGATTTAAATTTTTCTATATAGTGCTAAAAATGTAACAACTGGCACGCAAGGTAGTAAAAGAAATCGTATTAATTATCAACTGGCACAGTGTGTTCAAAAGTTGCCAACCCCTGCCGTAAAGGATACCAACAGAACAAACTCTTCAGAACCATCTAGAAAAGACTATACAGACAACTAAGAGGGGAAGACCACTAGCAAATTCCTGATGCAGAACCAAGTAAGAGACTCTGGGAAAACATATGGAGCAATCTGGTATCACATAACAAACATGCAACATGGCCCCAGGAAGTCAAGGCAGAAGAAATGGGGAGGATAAAACAAAGAATCACCGAGATCACGACAGACACAGTTAGACACCAACTCAAGAAAATGCCCAACTGGAAATCCCCAGGTCCTGATGAAGTCCATGGATACTGGCTCAAAAACTTCAAGGCCCTACACCCATGAGTAGCAAAACAACTCCGGCATTGTATCACAAACCACCATGCACCTAAATGGATGACCACAGGGGGAACATCCTTATGACAGAGAGAAAAGAACAAGGGAAATATACCAAGTAACCACAGGCCTATCACCTGCCTACCAGTAATGTGGAAGTTACTAACAGGTATCATCAGTGAAAGGCTATACAACTACCTAGAAGATAGAAACACCATCCTCCACCAACAGAAAGGCTGCAGAAGGAAGTGTAAGGGCACAGAAGACCAGCTCCTGATGGACAAAATGGTAATGAAGAATAGTAAGAGAAGGAGAACCAACCTAAGCATGGCATGGATTGACTACAAGAAAGCCTTCAACATGATGCCACACACATGGCTAATAGAATGTCTGAAAATGTATGAGGCAAAGGAAAAAGCCATCAGCTTCCTAAAAAATACAATGTGCAACAGGAACAGTACTTACAAGCTCTGGGATAAGACTAGCAGAGATTAAAATCAGGAGAAGGATCTTTCAAAGTGACTTCCTGTCCCCATTGCTCTTTGTAGTAGCCACGATTCCCATGACAAAAGTACTGCAGAAGATGGATGCTGTGTACCAAGTCAAGAAAGGAGGCAACAGAATTAACCATCTGATGTTCATGGACAACATCAAGCTGTATGGTAAGAGCATTATGGAAGCAGATACCCTAATCCAGACTATAGGGATTGAATCTGGGGACATGAGGATGGAGTTTGGAATAGAAAAATGTGCCTTGGTCACCATACAAAAAGGCAAAGTGACAAGACTGAAGGGAGAGCGCTACCAGATGGGAACAGTATCCAACACATAGATGAGCCAGCATACAAATACCTGGGGATAATAGGAGAGGATATAAAACACCAAGAGATGAAGGACACGATCAAGAAAGAATATATGCAGAGACTTAAGGCCATACTCAAGTCAAAACTCATTGCAGGAAACATAATGAAAGCCATAAACACATGGGCAGTACCAGTAATCAGATGCAGTGCAGGAGTAGTGGAATGGATGAAGGTTGAACTCTGCAGCATTGACCAGAAAACTAGGAAACATATGACAAATAACAGAGCACTACACCCAAGAGCAAATACAGACAGACTATACATAACACGAAAGGAAGGAGGGAGAGGGCTACTAAGCATAGAGGATTGCGTCAATATCAAGAGCAGAGTACTGGGGCAATATCTGAAAACCAATGAAGACATGTGGCGAAGAAAGAAGGACTGATGAAAGTAGACGAAGACCCAGAAATATACAGAGACAGGAGAATGAAAAACAGAACAGAGGAATGGCACAACAAACCAATGCACGGACAGTACATGAGACAGACTGAGGAACTGGCCAGCGATGAAACATGACAATGGCTACAGAGGGGAGAATTCAAGAAGGAAACAGAAGGAATGCTAACAGCAGCACAAGATTAGTCCCCAAAAACCAGATATGTCCAAAGAACAGTTGACGGAAATAACATCTCACCCATATAAAAAAGAGGCATAATTCAATAGCAAAAGCCCTCCACTGGAGCCTGTGCAAGAAAGACTAGCTAGCCTGCAGTGATAAGTGGTACGAACACCAAACTGAGGGAGTGATAGAAAATCATAAGGCAAAGATCCTCTGGGACTATGGTATCAGAATAGATAGGGTGATACATGCCAATAGACCAGACATGACGTTGATTGATAAAATCAAGAAGAAAATATCACTCATAGATGTAGCAATATAATGGGACACAGAGTAGATGAGAAAGAAGGAGAAAAAACTGATAAGCATCAAGTCTTGAAAATAGAAATAAGAGGGATATTGGATTTGCCAGAGGAAATTGTATCTATAATCACAGGAACACAGGGCACGATCCGAAGATTCCTGAAAATGAATCTGGAAAAACTAGATGCCGAAGCAGCTTCAGGACTCATGCAGAAGAGTGTGCTACTAGAAACAGTGCACATAGTGAGAAAAGCGATGTACTCCTAAGGTGGCAAGATAAAATCCGGAATCACACGCTATAAGAACAACCCAGTCGAATAGGATGACTGATAGACAAAAAAAAGAAAGAAAGAAAAAATAATATATACATATATATATATATATATATATATATATATATATATATATATATATATATATATATATATATATATATATATATATATATATATATATATATATATATATATATATATATATATATATATATATATATATATATATATATATATATATATGATATACATATATTTTTTTATACATATTCTGCTGTTTGCCCTCTATGCATTTTATTGTAGGAAAGATAACACGAACAAAGACAAGAAGGTGTCTTCATATATGCAGGGATAGGCTGGGTATTTAAAAAAAAAGGTAATGTATTTAGTTAGCATCAGTAGCCTAACACCATAGGGAGGGTTCACCAACTAACCTCTAGTAAAGGTGGTCTTAAGATTCTTTTTCCCCCACTCTATGTATCGGCGATGTTTGCCCAAATTTCAGACTGCCCCGAGGCATAAAGACATACTGATGCGAAAACAACTTAGTGTTAGACCCAGAAAGAGGTCTGAGAGAGCCTCTTACTGTTTCATTGATATTAGTGAGACAATGGCTATTTTCAAGACTTCCAATTGTCAGTTGCATGCTCAGTGACCTACATCAACGGTAAGTTTGGAATTTGCCAAATTTTCGTCAACTCGCTAGTATCTCTTTCTGTATTTCCAGTTCCTTTGTTTTCCCTCTTCGCCACAATCTATGATATTGATATGACCAATTTACTTTTATAAAGTCTAGTGTAAGAATAATTAATATTGCTTAGTGACACTCAACTATTCCCGTGCAGTAATTAGGAATTAGGGTAGGTCAAGTAAGTAATTTTCAGCATTCAGGAAGCCTTGTGTCTCGATCCCATTGTTCGGAAGAGAATTAACCTTCAATAATACAATTTCGTACGTTATCTCACATATTTGTTGCTTTATAACTCTACTTGAAGGAAGGGAAAATTGACTGTGTCATACGTGGGCAAAAGTTCATGTAATTTCCTCACTTTAACTACACATTCTTTCTTTGTCGGACCAATTGGGAAGTAGGGGGTGGGGCGTTGATGTAATACATGTGTTGCAGGGTAACCCTTTATCCCTTCCATTGTGTTTCCCAGGCTGGCTGCCTTATTTAATTAAGTAATTGTCTGTTTTTGAGGTTAATGGTAACTTTAACTGACAGGTTACATGGGTCATTGGCAACTCAGGGCCTCATAAATTACATTAATTGATTAACAAACTCATCAGCCAAGCCCCACATGTAACATTGGCGATCTAGCCTAGGATCTAATTAATTTAGAGAAAGGAATCTGGGGTCAAAATTAATTATACATTAATTCCAAAGAGAAAAGTCAGATATTTAATTTCATGCTATTCTTCCAAACAAGGAGACAGCACAAGGCATGCTAATAATAAGAATACTAGTTATAATTAAGAAATTAGCGTAGGTTGGTAAGTGTGCATTGGAATCAGTGGTAATTAACAATTTGCAAAACCTTAAAAAGCACCTTTGCCGCGTTCGGATACCGTGGGTTCTACTGTACATTCCAGGAAAGGTCGTTGGCCGAGTTATTGTGTCACTGTTAATATTTTGCTATTTTCCCCGGCCAAGGAATAATGCATGATATTGATTTTGAATGAGTTAACTAGTGCACAACAAAGAACGGAGAAAGTGTTCCTAACATGTTTCTCGGAGGTAGGTGACGAAATTTGCGGAGTTCGTTGAATTTCAAAATCAGTAACTGCATTTGCCACTATCAAGAGGTTCAATCAAGTGAGACGAGTTAATAAGTGTTCAGATAGCAGGAATTATATCAAAATCCCGTGTCACTAAAATAGCAAACGAACGGCAATAGTTAATTTCATAATAATTTGCATTTTTAAGTAACGTAAATTCAGTCCTGTCAGGATGTCACGAATCTATTCCCTTGTCTCGCTAGCGTGTCGGCAGCGGACAGCATTAATTCTGTGCAAGAAATAAAAAGAGAAAAAGTGTAGCTCAAGGTAATTTTGTTTCCCATTTCCGTAATGTAAAATCCTTTGCATTGTTGGTGTATTTAGAGTAAATGTGTATTCCTGCATTTGCCTCATTCGTTTTGTGAGAGGAATTCAAGTGCTTTGTGTAATTCAATTGTAAACAAAAAAATGCGCCTGGAGAGTAGTGTATGCATCCACCAAGCCGCTTCCAGCCGCATTTGTTTTGAATTTGTTTTGTGCTACGGGATTCAGCTGACATTTTGGGACCCTTTGTTGACTGCTCCCATGTCCGCCATCTTAAAGCCTTTGTTTTGTTTGTGTGATTGGCTTGTAGCTCTCAGTCACTTTTAGCCTCTGCCTCATTGCCACTTCGGGACTACATCGTTGTGCAGAGTAATCCCCCCTCGCAAAAGCTTAGCCAGATATACTTCGATAGAGAGAAAATAGGACAGGGTTCCATACAATAGATAAAGCAAGATATAATTTAACCATGGAATGATAGGTCTTAGTTACGAAATATACAGTATAACAAGTTCCTATACAAATCCAATGGTGTAAGAAATCATATAAAGAAAAGACCGTATAATTTTAATAGTAACTCCTAAGAGTAAGATGCACATCTCGGGCTACCGGGAAAGTTATTATTGCTAACCCAAGCCCCTAAGAGAGCCCAAGACGACGTATCTTCAATTAAGAACCTGTCAGTGTGCACTTATAAAAATTTTACTTAAATTTTCTCAGGCAGCACAAATTGCCTGGCTGAATATCTCTCTCTCTCTCTCTCTCTCTCTCATATATTCAAGTAAGCATTCAACGTAACCTAACCTAATGGACGTGACCCTCTTCATAAAAAGTCCGGGCCGACACCGGGATAATTAATTTAACCAGACCAAATAACCAGAAACACCTCTCTCCCCAAAATAGATGAGGACAGGTTAAGATTAATTACAGTTAGAAACTGTCGGTCACGAGTGAGGTCTTTTACCCAGACTTAAGCAGAGAGTAGCCTTTCCCCCTCTGCAGGAGAAGGGGTTGTAGCACAGCAGGTACTGGGACCAGACACTCACGAGGGCGTCATAAGCAACCACAATTCAATTTTCCTTCCACAGTGCCACTGATCTGAAGCACTGTTATCAACCGAATAGCTTACATCTCTCTCTCTCTTTTACCTTCCCTTTCTCTCTCACTGATTTGTTACACTCTGCTGGGGTAAATTGCATTTTCCTTAAATATAACCTAGTTGGACTCAAGTAAAGGGTTCCTAGGAATGCACTGGCACCATAGTGCCACCAAGCAAACTAGAAAAACCAAAACCAGATAGAAGGAACACAGAGGAAAAGTCCTTCTGGTACCTAACCTGCACCAGTACATAAGGATACTGAGTGCCACCAGTGTGACCTTTACACGGCACACCCAACCACAGTGCCACCTTATTGAAAAGGTGCCACATCACTGAAGTGACACTTCCTTGCTGCCCAAGTACGTCCAGTCAACCCGGATAGACGCCCTTCCACATCAGAACCATGACAGCATAGAATTATAAAGCCTTCATGGAGCTGGGGACGGTGGCAGGTCTTACCGGATTGGACCCCACCACATGGGTCAAGGAGCAGATGGATGACTTGGCCAAGCGAGAGAAGGAAGAAAAACTAGAACGGAGGTATTGTGAAGCCGAACATAGCAGGTATGAAGCCGAAGGGAGGGAGCTGGAAGACGAAAGAGAAGAAAGGAGATGACAGCAGGAGTTGGCCTTCAAGGAGAGTGAGCTAGCTCTCAAAGAAAAGGAGCTCGAGCTGGAAAAAGCAAAAAAGGAAAATGCCGAAGCTATGGCTAGATAGCAAGCCTCCAGCCCACACCTGCTGCTCCAAATGCTCCAATCTTGAGCATCAATTCCCTCGTCCCTAAGTGGACTGAGGACGAGCCAGAAGCATGGCTGGAGGAAATCGAGGCACTTTTTGATAACTATAGCACCACAGAAACAGAGAAGGCTTTAGTACTAGCCAAGCACATGGAGGGAAAAACTAAGACAGCTCTTCGCTCACTGGAGAAGAGCCAGAGAGGTAACATGGTTGAAGTGCGTAGAGTCATCACAAAGGCCTACGAAATAACCCCGCAGAAATGGAGACAGCGGTTCCGAGGTCTTGCCAAGGAGGTCAGCTGGTCCTGGACTGAATGGGCCTGTCACAAGACTCAGTCTGGTACCTGCTGGTTCAACTCCTTGTCTTGCACAATGTTTGAGGACCTATTCAATTGGACCATGCTGGAGGACCTTTACATTGCAATGTGTGGCTAGGTCACTTGCTGTATATCTCAATGATGAGCAGCCCACCACCCTTATGGAAGTCTGCCGCATGGCCGATTCGTGGGAAACCTTCAACCAGTCTCACAGCACAACTCGCCCGAAGCCCGAAGAATGGA
This sequence comes from Macrobrachium rosenbergii, assembly GCA_039081455.1. Taxonomy (NCBI): domain Eukaryota; kingdom Metazoa; phylum Arthropoda; class Malacostraca; order Decapoda; family Palaemonidae; genus Macrobrachium; species Macrobrachium rosenbergii. The sequence continues at coordinate 3,141,057 of JANJGK010000017.1, read as the reverse complement.
CTGCCGAGCAAGCCTACGTGCACCTACTGTAAGGGGATGGGGCATGCTGAAGCTGATTTCCGATAAGCTAGGCACTAACGAGCAGCCTCCTACTACCAGCCAGAACTCCTCTCCCTCTTCATCCACTCAATCCTCTCCACCAACAGTTACTGCAGACCACCGAGGCCCTACAAGAGGCCAGTACAAATCCTGTGGTGCTGCCAGCCACTACAGTGCTGGACATCCGTCCTGTCTACATGATGTCCACACCAGAAAGTTCGTCAACCTCATTAGCACCTCATTTGCTGCACCCGGGCCGCAAAAGATCCTTTACCCCGAGAGACTGGAGACCCAGTTCATCTTGGTGGCCCCCCTTAAGAGCTCTAGCCTATCTGTGACACTTCTGGTCACAGTAGACACTGCGGCAGACATTAGCCTGACCTCCAGGGCCCAAGTGTCAGCCAGTGCCACGGTTGATGAGAAAACCCAGTGGGAGATGAAGTGGATAGAGGGCCACACCATTACCATTTCCATGGTTAAGCTCCAGGTCATGATACCTTGGGGCACACTACCCCACCGCCTTGGCGTGGTGGGTGGAATTCAGCCCAGAATGGACTTCCTGTTTGGTAGGGACTTTCTTTGGGGAAGCCCTTCACCAACACCACTTCGCAGCCACGCTACCTCCTCCACGGTGGCCCAGACTGTAGAACTCAATCAAGACGAAAACCCACCTTCCGCCCACTGAAGCAGTCAGCGGAAGGGTCATACACTAAACCGTTCTCGGCCTAGCCCTTTCCATTCGCGAAGGGGTGGCCAACAAAGAGGTCCTCCCTCTCCCCGAAGAGACGTTCAGGAGGAGCAGTACCATTGTAGAACGTGCCTGTGGACAGACCACTCTACAAATTGGGAGGGCTGCCCATGTAAGCAACGCCCAGTGGATGCCCCGAACAAGACTCTCTGAGAGGCTCTGATCTCCAGCTGGGGCAGGAATCTCTGCTGCAGCCAAATTCAAGCCATCCGCGAGGTACTGCACCTCCGGACCCCTTGTCAGGCATGCCTGACCCTCAACTGCTGCCAGTGCCACTTGCGAGCACTGAGCAGTGCCCCGCTCCGTCCGGCATGGACATTGAGCCACCAATTAAAGAGGCCACTGTGCCTGGTCCAAATCATGAGGCGGATCCTCCTCCGGGAGATTCAGGATTCCCCGCGGCACTAATCATAGCAACTGGAGAGCCTCCGGCACCCGGCACTTCTTCACCAAATCAGTCCCCAGAGGATGAACCCCTGGTGGACCAAACTGTTACACCTTCTCTGGGAGACCAGGAACTGGCCTCCTTGGATGCAGAGGTTGAGATCGCTCTCGCTCTGGTTGTCGCAGCAGCTGGAGTAGGGAGCCCTCCTGTAGCTTCTGAAGTTACCCCTGGCTTCACACCCACTAGCCCTTCTGGCCTTTCCCCAGAGTCGGTGCCCTCATAACCTCCTAGGTCTGACACAGGAAGGTCTTGGAGGAACCCGAAGAAGAAGAAGAAGAAGGGGCAGAAGAGAGCCCAGTAGTTGCCGAGCCATGAGCTCATCCTGGCACTAGTGCCCTCTCGGCACAGTGCCCTACCATCTTAGAGTGGTCCTGGCCCCTTGCCCAGAGGAGGTAGCCAGTGTGATCTCTTTCTCATACATAGCCTAGATAAGATTAAGTATTGTACATCAGAGTAGTAACCTTGTCCCTTCCACTTACCATCGAGCCACAGTAATCACGTAAGTAGTGTAACTAAAATCAGAAAATCTAAACTATGGTGAAAAGAGCCACTACGCTCATGACACACATGGCCTAAGACTTCAGTGAGGCAAGTATTAATCATATGAGGCAAACCTCATGTATGAACCAATAATTACCAATTGTGTTGAGAAAATCTTACAATTTAGCTGGTTCATTGTCCTTTACATTGGTGCTACGGTCGGGTTAGGATAGGCTGGGCTAGGAAATACCATAGAACGTACCATTCTGCTAGGTCTAAGACATCACGATTACAGGAGGTAGCACATAATAACAGTAAGCGCCTTTAAGTACAGTTAGGATTCTGTAATATAAGTGATCAAAGCTCACATCCTATCTAGAGTTAGGTGGATCCATAGCTAGTTAGACTGCATGGGACAAATCTGCTCAGGGGAGAAGAGTAACGTAATAGAGGCGAACAGCTTGCTTAGTACAGACCTTTCTGCCCGAAAGGGAGTGAAGGCCTTCTTAAGGGGGAGATCTTTTTTAAATATTCTGCTGTTCGCCCTCTATGCATTTTATTGTAGGAAAAATAACGCGAACAAAGACAAGAAGGCGTCTTCGTATATGCAGGGATAGGCTGGATATTTAAAAAAAGTAACGTCTTTAGTTGGTATAGGGTCCTAACACCATAGGGAGGGTTCACCAACTAACCTCTAGTAAAGGTGGTCTTAAGCTTCTTTTCCCTGTTCTATGTATCGGCAATGTTTGTCCAAAGTTCAGACTGCCCCGAGGCATAAAGACATACTGGTGCAAAAACAACTCAGTGTTAGACCCAGAAAGAGGTCAGAGAGCGCCGGGAGGTCACCGAATGCACATGAGTGGTGTATAAATAATTCTTTGTACTTGCCCTCTTACTGTTTCATTGATATTAGCGAGACAACTGCTATTTTCAAGACTTCCGATCGTCAGTTGCATGAGCAGCAACCTACATCAACGATAAGTTTGAAATTTGCCAAATTTTTATCGACTCGCTAGTATCTCTTTCTGTATTTCCAGTTCCTTTGTTTTCCCTCTTCACCACCATCTACGATATTTGTTGTAACCAATTTATTTTTATGAAGTCTAGTGTAAGAATAATTAATATTGCTTAACGACACTCAACTATTCCCGTGCAGTAATTAGGAATTAGGGAAGGTTAAGTAAGTAATTTTCAGCATTCAAGTAGCCTTGTGTCTCGATCCCATTGTTCGAAAGAGAACTAACCTTCAATAATACAATTGTGTACGATATCTCACATATTTGTTGCGTTATATCTGTACTTGAAGCAAGGGAATAATGAACGTATCCAGCGTGGGCAAAAATTCATGTAATTTCCTCGCTATAACTACACATTCTGTCTTTGTCGGACCCATTGGGAAGTAGGGGGGGTTTGATGTAATACATGTGTTGCAGGCTAACCCTTTATCCCTTGTATTGTGTTTCCCAGGCTGGCAGCAATATTTAATTAGGTAATTGTCTGTCTTTGAGATTAACTGACAGGTTACGTGGGTCATTGGTAACTCAGGGCCTCATAAATTATGTTAATTAATTAATAAACTCATCAGGCAAGCCCAACACATAACAATGTATATATATATATATATATATATATATATATATATATATATATATATATATATATATATATATATATATATATATATATATATATATATATATATATATATATATATATATATATATATATATATATATATATATATATATATATATTTACATCAAGATCAAGGGCAGGAACACAGAAGCAGTGACACAGTAACCATTTATTCCGACGTTTCATGATTCTTAAGTGTTATAATGTGCCTAAACTTCCATTATATGCAACTTTTCCCTTCTTATATGATGACAACTTTCGTAGGGATTTCATGAAAATCGTCCAAAAATATATTGGGGCCATCGATTTTAAACTAATTCCTAAGAACCCAAAAAGTATCGGATCTCTTTTCAGATTTAAGGATCGGCTACCGCCTTTGATGTCGTCTGGTGTTGTCTATGAGTACAATTGTCCTAAATGTAATTTAGGAAAATATATTGGATCCACCAGGCGGCTCCTCAAGGTGAGGGCCGATTCCCATAGAGGGATAAGTTATAGAACAGGGTGCCGATTAACTAACCCAGAATCCTCTAATATACGTAGCCATACCATTAAATGCAAAACAGATATCAACTATGAAAATTTTAAGATTATTGGTTATACAAGCAGTCCTCAAGAACTACTTATCCTCGAAACACTGAATATTAAACAACGACTTCCCTCACTGAATTGTCAAACAACTGCTGTACCCTTGTATTTGTCTTAACTCTCTGCCTTTTTCGAAAATTTTTTTTGTTTTTTGTGTGTGTGTGTATGGGTGTTTTATACTTAGTGTGTCCTTGGCCTCTGGATTGGTAGGTTACCCTCCAGTGTTTTTTA
>JANJGK010000017.1:3124391-3134391 GCA_039081455.1 Macrobrachium rosenbergii | reverse complement strand
TAATCACCATATCCAGAGTAGATCATATGGCCAAAAACTGGCCGAAGTTTGTTCATACCATAGAATCTGGATTTATCTATATTCCTACGTGTCCCCTATTTTTTTCGAAAGTTTTCTAAATTTCCAGAAAACTCAGTATAAAATTAGTATAGTGATAACACATATTGCATCAAATACTTCATACTGCCCCCGACATTCTCTCTCTCTCTCTCTCTCTCTCTCTCTCTCTCTCTCTCTCTCTCCCCTTCATACAAGCCTTTAGTGTATACCCACTTCGCAAAACCCATGTCTATTGACTGACACAGCTTCTTACATGTTACTTAGTAACTGACATTGCTGTATTAATGATTTCAAAAGATCACTATGTCGTAAAGATGATGACTCATTATATTCCTTACTGGTGAATATTTATTTTTAAGGCATACGACATTTCCTAAATTGTGTTTGTTACGTCTGGTTGCAAAGCTATATGAGCGTTTTATCTCATTATTAGCTTTGCGGAGATATTCCTTCACGTAGAAACAAGGTGTGGCCGTCCAGTTAATGATGCGATGGATTTCCCCTGTTCCTGGGACAGCCTTTGAATGTGTATATGAAATGGATGGGTGTTCGCCATTCAAATACTATTCAGTATAGGAAATTATATTGGTGTGTATTCATTATGAGGATTCGTTATTTAATGGACATTGGGTCTTTAGTGACTAGTTAACTGGCATTGAAGAATACGCTGAGAATATTCGCTAAATTCCTGTTATCTTTTGTGCTAATGGCCTTTGACACATTCACAATGTTTTGCTTTCCTATTAGTGTATTGTTTGTGTATACATTCTATACGAGTATTTTCGTGTCTTCATTGTTAATTAAGATTACTAAGGAACTGTCGGAAGGGAAAGGATATATGTATATATATATATATATATATATATATATATATATATATATATATATATATATATATATATATATATATATATATATATATATATATATATATATATATATTTCGACGGCTCGTTAAACCATTACCAAAATTCACTCAAAAATTTCCTCTTCAAGTAGCCATACAATACCTATATGAAGTCCATAATAGGGTGGAATAATAAACAAAGTGCAAGAATGAATTCAAGAGGTGGGGGGTGGGAGGAGTAAATAAACACCATGAAAAACCACAAATTTTATACAAAAATAAACACATGGAAATTACACCTGAACCTCTTTAATACCGGTAATAAATGAATCTCTTTCACTTGTAACAATAATCGACTAAAATACACCTACACTTAAGATAGTTATTAAACACTAAAAACCAAAAATTAGGGGGTCCAGAATGGAGGAGGAAATCGCAAAGGAAGAAAAACCTAACAAGTTACAAACTAATTTTCTAATAAATAAACTTGTCACTTATTAGCTTCTTGAATAAATAAATTATTAATATTCTCCTCGAAGAATAAGGGTATCCTCCACGTCTGGAGTAGAATAACAGGTGGTTAACCAACTCAGGCCCAACCAAGCAACCAAAACAAATCCACAGCCATGATCGATACAATTTAAAGGCATAAAAACCTTACCATGGGATAGCGAGATCCCCCTGGCTTTCTAACTGAACCAGAGGTGGTGCGGTGAATCCGGAAGGACCTCCAGATTGGTAATCCAAAGAAGTCTTCTAAATTGAAAATATCAGTAATGCAGTAGGCTATAATTCTTCAAGTTCTGACGATAAGGGAAATCAACCAGCAGAGGATGTAACCACCAAGAAGCAAGTCATGGTAATATCCTTCATCCACCAAGGCAGGCAAAAAGGTTCCAAATAAGAAAAGGTCTAGAGAGAACAATTCCTTGTTCTCTGAACAGAAACTACAAAGTCACCCCCCTAAACCACAGGGGAGGGACTATACACACACAACCTCCTAGAAAAGTAAACACAAACATTAATAACAAGCAAACAATTGTTATACTCGAGAGGAGGTCCATGACGAGTGAAACTTACAAGACTAGGTTTAACAAATTAAATAAAAACCAAATTTAATCATAATGAAAACACCTCCATAACCTGAGAGAGAGAGAGAGAGAGAGAGAGAGAGAGAGAGAGAGAGAGAGAGAGAGAGAGAGAGAGAGAAAATATATATATATATATATATATATATATATATATATATATATATATATATATATATATAATATATAATATATATAATATATATATATATATATATATATATATATATATATATATATATATATATATATATATATATATATATATATATATATATATAAATATAATTTCTAGTAATATCAAATAAGACGTAATATTTACAAAACCTGAAATAACAAATTCGTAAATTAACAATATATCACACCATACATAAATGAGACTCAAAAGGGAAGAGGGGAGCTTACAATAATGAAAGAGGCACAATAACAACACCAAAAAATTACAACAAAAATACAAAGTACCCAAAGTAGTAACACATATTTACAAAAAGTTTTGACATAAAAACCTCTGAGCTGCACATTGCTCATAACCGGACACATCCGGGATTCTGAGGTTACAGACTGCCACAGTAATTTACACTCTTCGCTGTCTTATAATCAGTGACTCTTTGCACTTACTGTCATTAAGACATTGTTTTTATGATAATCAGTGTATCAATGCACTTAACACAAGTAAATGTCCACCTCAAAGTGAAAATACAGCACCCACACATATTTAGACTGATACAGAAAAAATCAACTCGGATCTCCCCTGCGCCAAACTAACACACAAAAATTCGTGAAGCGTATTTAAGCCTGAAAGTACAGAATTACCATATTAATGTCTCTAAACTACCTCATAAGGTGATAACTTAATTACAAGAGTCACCACCTTAGTCGTATCATACCAAAGTGAGAGGTTATACCAACAATAGCATCATCATATGCTATCAATACGATAGTGATAACCTAAACCCCTAACACTTGTTTCCATAACGTAGTCTACTACACCATCAGTCTTCAAAATCCCCAATCTAATAATAAACCGTGAGTAACAGATACCATTACTCCCCTTCACCTTTACTTAATACTATAACATTCCTATCTCATAACTAGAACGATTCCTGTAAAGTAAATGGGCATTAATATGCATTATATATTCAGTTAATTCCAATACAAACCTAACTACTCACATCAACAGCACACAACACACATCAACTGGAACGATACAGATAATAACTTTATGATTGCAAAGCCCTCAGCAAGTGTTTTATTCTACGCTGCGTGAAAGAATATCAGCCACAACGTTATCCTTGTCTGGAATGTGAGTGAATTCCAAGTTCCATTCTTGAAGCATGAGGCTCCAACGCATTAGCATCTGATTCTTATTTTTATACCTGCTGACAAAAGTTAGAGGGTTATGATCAGTCATAATTTTTATAGGTGTACCTGTTGACGAAAGATAAACATAAAAATGGTTAATTGCTGGGATTAATGAGAGTGTCTTCTCAACCGTTGAATTTTTCCGTTGAGCAGATGTCAACTTTTTAGAGAAGAAAGCAACTGGATGAGACACCCACTGTTTGTCAGCCTGTAAAAGGACTGCACCAACACCCAGATCACTGGCATCTGCAGCAAGTGCAAAAGGAACATCAAAATCTGGAGCTCTCAAAATAGGGAAACAAACAAGCACCTGTTTCAACTTCTCAAAAGCATTTTGAGTTTCCGAGGACCAAACAAATTTGACTTCCTTTTTCAAGAGACGGGTCAGAGGTTCCTAGATATCCGAAAAGTTCTTGACGAAACGCTTGTAATAACCCGCCAAGCCAAGAAACTTCCGGACATCCCTACAGCATTTAGGAGCACCTATATTCTTTATAGCTTCAATATTGGCCTGTTTGGGAATTACCTTGCCGCCACCAACCTCATGGCCTAAATACACAACCTTTGCTTTGGCAAACTCACTCTTCTTCAAATTCACCACCAAACCTGCTTTTTTCAATACCTCAAACAACACCTTGATTCTTTTCAGATGCGTCTCCCAGTCATCACTATAGATGACAATATCGTCTATGTATACCACACAACCTTCTAAATCATAGACCAAACTATTAATTAATCTTTGGAAAGTGGCTGCCGCATTTTTCATCCCAAACGGCAGCACTTTGCACTGAAAGAAACCTTGCAGTGTTACAAACGCCAATAAGGTTCTAGCACGCTTGGAAAGAGGAACCTGCCAGTATCCTTTTAAAAACTCCAATTTGCTGATATATTTGGACTTTTCCAAATGGTCAATACATTCCTCTATGCGAGGCAAAGGACAACAGCCCGTCTTAGTCACCTTGTTCACCTTTCGATAGTTGAAATATAACCTAAAGTCTCCGTCAGGTTTCTTAACTAAAACTACCGGAGATGACAAAGGTGTCTTACTTGGTTCGATAAGGTCATGTTTTAGCACTTAACTTTTGAAGGGATTTTGACATATAAGGGGCTTGTTTAACAGGAATGGCATTACCCACGTCCACATCATGCTCTAAAACGGACGTTCGACCTGGCACATCAGAAAATAAACCTTTATAATTATTCACTAACCTCTTTTAAAGATTTCTACTTATCACTATTCAAATGGTAAACCATACTGCCGAAGTTTGCTAATGACCCTTTGTTATCAGAGCGCCAATTACCTTCATCAATACAATTATTTTCATTAACTTCAACCTCTGAAAAGAGACAAAGTCATTGTTATTATTATTAGCAGACTTCCCAATAGTCCCTATGTTAGCCATGGGGGCCACCTTATCCCGCTCCCTATACGCCTTCAGCATATTTATGTGGCATAGTTGGGATGGTTTCCCCCTCTCCGGAGTTTCTACTAAATAATTTACAGGACTAATTTTTTTTCAGAATTTTCCAGGGGCCAGAGAAAGACGCCTTCAAAGGGTTACCAGGGATCGGTAGAAGCACCAACACCTTATTGCCTACAGCGAAATCACGTTCATTAGATTTGCAGTTAAAGAAAAAATTAATCTTTTTTTACTTTTTAACACATTTTCCCCGGCAAACGTCCATGCCTTGGGCAATTTGTCCCCAAGATTCGACACATAATCCAACAAATTAATGTGAGGGACGTCTCCTACCCATGATTGTTTAATGACATCAAGAGGGCCACGAACACAGTGACCAAAATCAAATTGAAGGTTGAAAAACCTAAGGACCGACTTGGTGGTGATCGAAATGCAAAGAACAAATATGGCAACTCCCTGTACCACTCCGAACCATGACTTGGGCAATAATTTTTCATCATCGATTTCCTGACTCTCCGGATGATATTGAGAAGAGGTTATGTGCGTAATATTTAATTCAGCCATTTTATCCCTAAAATAATTACTAATAAAATTGGTTCCACAATGTGACTGAATTATTTTGGGCATGACAAACTTGGTAAAGAACTCAATTAATGCTTCCACAATCTTAGCACTCTTAATAATACATAATGGTATAACCTCTGTATAATGAGACATCCTATCTAAAATGGTAAAAATATATTTGTTACCGCTACGAGTACGAGACAAGGGTCCCACAACGTCTATGATCACTTCCTTGAATGGTTCTGAGACAACAGGGATGGGAAACAACGGTGCTTTCGGAATGAGTTAGTTAGGCTTGCCAACCCTTTGACAGACGTCACAACTGTTCACGTATTTCTTGCTGTCGACCTTCAACTTGTTCCAAAAATAACCGGCAAGCAATTTTCCCGTCGTCTTGTGAATATCAAAATGCCCTACCAAGTCATTCTCATGGGCTAACGACATTAAACCTCTCCTGTAAGCAAAAGGAACCATTATTTGTTTGACAATTTCAAAATTTTCATTAGTAGCCTCTAAAGGTCTACTCACCCAATACAAAATATTACTAATAATCTTAAATTTAAGTGCTGTTAAATCCGAGATCTCACATGCCTCAATAGGGAGGCTTGCAAAGTCCTTCTTCTGAGCTTTAATTAGCTCTTCAGTAGTCCAATTAAATTTATCTTTGCCACTACTAATATCCTCTAAAACTACACTACTACTACGGTCTAAACTACTTACAGGTAAATCTACGTCTACTGTTGACTGCAGCGTCAGCGAGTGCATGCTGAGAACGAGTGACTACAGAAATTTCGTTCACGGGACTAATTAATATTGGACAATATTTATTTTCACTGGGCACATCATTTTCAAGGACTATATCAATATTCTTCACGGGAAACTTTTCCACCACGGCCAATTTAACCTTTCCTATAAGAGAAGGACAATCCAAACCAAAACTCTCAATTGGATTGAACTGTTTCTCTTAACGAAAAAAATGTGCATAAATAAGAAAAGAAAACCAAAAATTTTCTTCAACTGATTCCGTTAGAGGCAAATATGAAAATGAGCATACAATTTCATCCCTCCAACACTTCAGAGCACACTTTTTCCCTTGGCACAAGTTCTTCGTTGGAAGAGACGGTAGAGTTGTCGGCTAGCACTCTGCCAGGCCCGAGTTCGCGTCTCCGGCCGGCCAATGAAGAATTTGAGGAATTTATTTCTGGTGATAGAAATTCAGTTCTCTCTATAATGTGGTTCGGATTCCACAATAAGCTGTAGGTCCCGTTGCTAGGTAACGAATTGGTTCTTAGCCGCGTAAAATAAATCTAATCCTTCGGGCCTGCCTAGGAAAGCTGTTAATCAGCTCAGTGGTCTGGTTAAACTAAGGTATACTTGACTTATTTTTTCCTTAGCACAAAAAAAATACTCTCCTAATCTGGCTGGAATTGCTGGAATATAGATGTAGCGAAAGGTTTTCCTAAATATTTATTCCTTATAATGTATTACCGATACTACTGGCGGTAGGCTAATGGACTTTTCCCACTAACTCTTAGTGCAATTTTCCGCGCTACTTCGCAGGTACTAATAAGAAAATTACTTTCACTTAGCGTTTATGGGCAACACTGGGGCGTCTACGATTCTTACATACTACTGCTTCGTTGTATGGACGTTTTTTTTAAGAAGAATCTGTCAGAGGTTTTGGTCTATTTTATGTGCCGGACAGACGGTTATGGGTTCTAGGTAAATGTGTATATCAGATGACCTCAGTTAAGATAAAAGTGTTACATGCCTGAAAAACATTTCTTTTTTACAAATCCACTTACAGCAGCATTACTGATGAGGGAAAGAACTACTCCTCTTATTGACCTTAATTATTCAGGTGCTCTTCTTGTATTTACATGATGGAAGTGTGGACCATGATATGTATGAGGCTCTTCCCGTCGTCTTCCACGCAGCTTTTTGGAAAACAGCTATATTCCTCTCAGGACACGATTTCTCCTATCTAAACCACAATTTTCATCATTTAAAAGAACAGAATATTAAGCATATTATTTCATTATTAAAAAAAAAAAAAACTAAACCACCTCAGTTTTTGGTCGATTACGAAGAAATGAAAACCAGATCCGAATAACACCGTCTTTATGAAGGTATTAAAAATTTCAACTTTCTTTCCTTCCTCTGTACTCACTATGTTGGTTTTTCAAGGATCAAATATTATGATTTCTTTTTATCATTTTTCTATTTCATTATTTTCAAGTTATCAACCTTGCCATTCTGTTTAAAGAACCACCTTATGAAACATTTAGTTTTAGTATTTTTTGTTTTAGTACTGCAACAAAATTTAGATACTGGCATTTATTACACAGGTCTGCCTTGCACGTTAATTCCCAAGTAAGGATAAAATGATCAACTTCTGAAAGGGTCGTAATTACATAAATCTCCATCATAAAATAAGGAGTTCCAGTTAGCTGCTCACCATACCTGGAGATTAATTTACCTACAATGGAATTGTAAACATAAGTGCGCTTGCCTCGGCCAAGGTATAGTCAGTGTGATAAGAATAGGCTTCGTTAACAAGGAATTACCCTTGTTATTACAGAACCTGAATTTAACAGCAATATGCACAACAGAGTCAAACAGGGCTAGTATTTCCCATATTGCTAAGTGCGTCCCGTTACTGTTCCCCATGTATCGAGGCTAAAGCGCACGGATAGCGAATTCGTTGTTATTAGGTTATATGAGGTTTATCATTTGAATGCACAAACACGCACACACTCAATATATATATATATATATATATATATATATATATATATATATATATATATATATATATATATATATGTGTGTGTGTGTGGAAGGACAATTCTCGTACTTAGAATTTAAGCAGTAAGCGGAAACTAGTGAAATAAGTCAGAGTTAAGCTGACATTAAGCGTGCAAATGTGAGAGAAGTATTCCATGCTCCTTAGTGAACGAGGCCATATCTCCAGATAAAAAGACCTGTTGGAGAAGGTTCGCTTAACTGATTGAGATATACTGGAAAAGGCTCCTTAAATACGCAAAGCCAAGATAAGCTTATTCAAATGGAGGATAAATAGCAGGATGGCAATAAACGAACCTGACAACAGCTAATTGCTTACAAAAATATCGAATTGAAAAGGCGATTAAAGGGAAAATAGATTATTATTAGAGCCCATAGACACCGAATGTGGATGGAAAAACAATAACAGTCAGGATGATAGGCCTATTGCATTTGATGGTGTAATTCAGCAGTTTGGAGGGTTGTTGTAAGCGTGTTTAAAACTGATAGTAGCGTTGACTGACCCGAGAAGTAACCAAACGAATCTTATTCCTAATAGAGAGTAACAAGCACACACACACACACACACGCCCGCGCGCGCGCACACACACACACACACACACACACACACACACACACATATATATATATATATATATATATAAATATATATATATATATATATATATATATATATATATATATATATATATATATATATATATATATATAAATAATATATATATATATATATATATATATATATATATATATATATATATATATATAAATATATATATATATATATATATATATATATATATATACATATACTGATAAGAGCTTTTGAAATCAATTTCATTCTGGTAACCTTATCCTTCACTCACAAGAAAAGAACCATCGTAATTTTTGCATGAACGGCCATCTGAAAATACCTTCATGCATATTTTCACGTGCGGAAGCCTTTTGCTCACATTTTAATAATTCAACTGGCTGAAAGGGAAACGTAATTCTACCTTTCATTCCGGTTTTCTGTGGATTTTCCAACGCAGCACCTCCAGGCCTTTTTGAATCCTGCACGCGCCAGGGTAAGGAATCTCGGAAAAGATAAAAAGTAATTTACCTGTTAAAAGCGGACCCATTATTCCGAGTCATTTTCGCAAATTACAGCGAGATGGAGCTGAAATGCTTCATTTAAGCGTAAGAAATTAGAAGTTAAAGGCGGGAATTCTTTCGCCGTTTTGCCATTTTCGTGTGTTCTATGAATAAGAGAAATTCTTGTGAATAAAGAAATATTTTGTTTAGTGTGTAGAAACTTGTAAAGGTTTTCTGTTTTATCTTCGTTTAATGTATTCCTTCTTATTAAAGAGCAAATTTCTTTGATAATTTTCCTGAAGTATCAGTTTTAATAACTCCGTTTATGTGAGATTCAGGCTCTTTTTGTGATGCATACATTTATTAGTCTTAGTGAGTGTTTAATATTTGTCACAATGGTCTTCTCCATTACCTATTGGTACTCCCATACGAAAAAGAAAAATTTGGCAAGCATAATCTCTCTCTCACTCTCTCTCTCATGATGTGAGGATATATATTCCGAGAAAAAAAAGTACTCTGCGTTGGTTTTTACGGCGGTTCCTGCTCAGTGGCGACATAAAGCCAAATTAAACGACGTCACAATTACCCAGTTTCTGGAAGCGATGCCATTGCTTCTTTTTTGCTAATTTTCTCTGCAGATATAAAAGAGCCAGTAAGGAGTGTGATTTCATTGCACGTTTTAGCTGGCACAGATGAAGCTTAAGCAAATTTGAAAATTTGTGCTTACGAAATTTTGTAGTTTGGTATTATCTCGTGGGAATGAGAGTGGAATATGCCTC
>JANJGK010000017.1:3039016-3119291 GCA_039081455.1 Macrobrachium rosenbergii | reverse complement strand
TATATATTATCACTTCTAACTATTTTCGAATTATTAAAAGGTGGGATTATGACCAAAAGACGCATAATCTTAATTTCTGTTGCCCTGATAAGGGAAAGAAGTTTATAGGAATTCATTGTTATCATTGATTCATTATATCGAAAAAACATAATTTCAGACATTTTCTTGTTGACTATGTTTTATAAATGTTTATTAAAAAGCCTCTGTAGATGAAAGAAATAAAGCAGGGTGAGTGTAGACATTAAAATATAAGATAAATAAGGAAATAAGAAATCGATAAGAGAAAAAAAAAATACGATGAAAGAGAAAGCAAAAGTAAGAAGAAGGATTTATAAAGCAACATCGTGGAGGTTACTGGACATTGTTTTTTGTTGCTTTTTATAATCTGATCGTCACATTATGAATTATGAGGTAAGAGTAGATTTATGAACAATATTGTAATAATTCTTCTTACTTCCATTTTTACTTACTTTTTACTGTCTACAGTATTAGCTAGGGCATAACAATGAAACACGGCTTATACATTGAAAACCTGATGACAAGCGATAGAAATTTGACAAAATCCTAAATTAATATCTTATTAAGAGCGGGAAGTACTGTAAAACGGGTGATAGATTCATCATAGAGACAATTTTAATTTGATATAAATGAAATAAATATAAAAGATTGAAAATACCTGAATGCCGTCAATAATCACGCCGGCAAGAGACGGAAATAAAAGTTATAATTTTCCTCCATTTTTGGATAACGAATGTCAATAAAAGAAGGAGAAATGTTAATAGAAGCGTAGTTGACAGAGAACAAGATAATGGAGGTATAAAGGAAACCAGCAAAAACTATGGTGAAAGATAATGAATAAGGAGGAGGGAATTAAATTAATATAAAACAATATCGTACTGGACACTGAAACAAAGAAGATGATACGAGCGACTCTCGTGTCGTAGAGAGTAAACAAGAAAAGTAAGCATTAATTAGGGAAAGAATACCGAGGAGGTTTTCACTCTTTTTCTTCTTTGTGTAAGAACTGAACGTTAATTAGAATTTTATTAAAGAAAATAAATTTAAATTAAAAGTAACTTTTGAGTATTGGAAGTTAGATTAAATCTGTCCGGTAAAAAACTGATATTTCTATATAGCTCAAGATGTGAAGTCTGAAGGAAAGTTATCTAAAAACAAAGATACTATACGACAGGAAATCGTTTATGAAATAACAAAAGTATTTTATTAAGGAATACGAATAAAACTAGATACATTTTAACAAGACGATAATCAATGAATGCATTACCGGACAGATTGGGCGAAGTATTGAATTTCGGTTTGTAGAACTTAATGTTTTCTGATAATTCTGGCTCATTTTAAAGCTCTGCTTCCTTGTCAGGCAGATTTAATTAAACTTCTTCTGATTATGACAATTCAAAGCCTTGCATAAATCAAGCTTTAATAATTAAATCTAAATTACTTGAAATGCCATAGAAATTTTTATAAAATATTTTGAACAGCTTACGTCACACGTCTATTGCCATATCTTTCTATTTTGACGTCAACAATCAATTATTTCCCGTCTTTCATTCGTAGCCACCCAGTCTTAATTTTCGTCGTTATAATCTTTACAAAAATAATTGATTAAGAAAATTTACTTTTCACTTGTACTTACTTTTATGCTCAACGAAGTAACCTGGCAGAATCAGTCACTTCGCCACCGGTTAACTGGAGCTCAGTACAGTGCTGCCAAATGTGTTAGACATAAATGAGCTAGATTGAGGTCCGAAATGCGCTAGGAATACTATTGAGTTTCCGCCTTGTATATGGATTCTAGTGATGATGATACTAATATTAGATGGAGATAATAACAATTATCATAATTTAGATTGTATATATAATATAACAATTATTATACTAAAATAAATTTTTGCTTCAGATTCTACAAAAAATAAATAAATAAATAAATGGCTGATGAGGCGATTATTTACTAGAAGTATATTTCCTTAAATAACTTACTTTTAGTTGAGGGAAAAGATAATGTCATCTACATCCTCGTCAACTTCCTCAGCTAATGATTGACATGAGACTGAGGAACTTGCAGAAGTTGTAGCAGCTGATGATGATCTTGCATCACTGTATGCTGCCACAGTTCCTATCTGTTTTACAACTTCTTCTGGCATTTCATATGAATAGCAACATTTACCTACTCTGCGGAGTCCACTTCTTACTGCAATTATAGCACTAACAGATTTTGTATGTAGCCGGTTTCTGAGCTTGTTTTTAACAATATTGATTTGACTAAAGAGCCTTTCTACTTCTGCATTTGAGTGAGGGAGTGAAAGTATGCTGAGTGCCAACTCACAGATATCCTGGAAGCTATTTACTCCTGCTGCATCTTTGTAATTGGCTACTTCAGTCCAAAATTTTACAGTTGATGTAGTTTCTTGCCACTGAACAGCTGTCAGATTTCGCCACTGACTGTCAATCTTATCTATTTGTTCAGGAAGATACCCTAAAACTTCGGCAATTTCTGTTACTGGCTGTTTAACCATTTTCAGACATTCTTCAACTGAAATCAAAGACATTTTTTTCAAAACTCTAAAGTTATCAGGTAATCTGTTTTTCAGTTCATCACACAACTTAACAACACATGAAATGCAACGTTCACGAAGTTGTCGTTGAGCTTCTGGTGACAAATTTGAGCTTGAACACATCCTCTCAAACTCATAGCCCAAGTGTGCTCTGGGGTCAACATAACTGGCAATATTAGAGATTAAGGGGTCAATTCTTGCGGTAGAGATCAAAACTTTCCGGCTTGTTGCAAGAATGAGATACGAAAGGTCGGACAGAAGTTTGGTAGGATCTACATTTTCACCTTGAAACACTTTCACAGTTCTCTGAACATCCTGTAGCACTGGTCGCAGAAACAGCATATAAAGTTTATTGATGGGGTCATTGTGCATATTGTACAACATCTCTGCAGTATAGCACTTTTCATCTGACCTTGCTGTATTGAAGTGCATTTTAAGTTCTTCCCACTGACTCAAAATGCGGGTCACTGCAGGTTCCAGTGATATCCACCTAGTGTCACATACTCTAGGTATCTGGAGTGGTTGTCGCCCATCATTCAGAGCTCCAAACAGTGTCTTGTAGATTAACTGTCTTTTAGATGAATGACTAAACCAACTGTAAGTTTCTCGTACCAAAAAATCTATGTTTCTAGGTAGTGTTTCTGCCACAGCATGAGATAAAGCCAATTGAATTGAGTGGCATACACAACGTACCATGATTAAGTTTGGAAGCCCCAAATCCTTCTTTAAAAGTTCACACACACCATTATTTAAACCTACGTTGACACTTGCATTATCAACTCCAATACCTAGTAAGTTCTGGGGATTCAACTGTACATCAAACAAAAGTTTCTTTAAGGCATTTACGATCGATTGCGCAGTTCCATCTTCTAACTCCACTATTCCAAGAAAGGTTGACACTATTTTCTTAAATTCTCTACTGAAATACCGCACAGTTACACCAAGTAGCTTTATCACAGAAATATCAGTTGATTCGTCTATTATAAGGCTGTATTTTTCAGCACCAATATCTGCCTTTAGAATATCTATAAAATGAGGTGCAAGCACATTTACAATTATATTTTTGCATTTAGTTCGGTGTAATTTCATATTTTTCACTGCACTGCTGTCACTAAACATTATTTTGCAAGCTTCTGACACATGATTCACAGTTAAAAAAGAAGTATGCTCAGCTATTATCATTGCTATTCGTCCTTCTGCTTGGCTAGTTGAACGGCGTTGGCTGTGACTGATTTGTGAGAATGGTAGTCTTGGTTGTCTTGAGCTAGAAAAAGGTTCTGCAGCTCGAACATGTTTAACTGAAGTTGCATGTCTTTTCAAATCACTGAGTTTTGCCGTGATCTCGCATTTACAATACAAACAATAAGCCTTGGTTTTGTCTCTTTCTAAAGGTTTAAGCCAAGGTTTTAATTCTGGAAATGATTCCCAGCTCTTTTTGTAGGCTTGAGTGTATGTTGGTGCCATTATGATAGCAATTTGATGTTACAATAAACGTGAATGAACCACTACTTCGCACTGCGGCCACTATGGTCACTACAACTGAAATGAACTAATGTTTGGCGACGATGGAGATCACGGAATATTATCTTGTTTTCAATTTCTGTCTAGGTAGTTAACACGTGATTTGCTCTAGGGCAGATTACTATCTCCTCCTTCCAATCAGAGGAAAAACACGAGTTGTCACCACAGGCAAAACTAAGTCTTGATGAAGGATATATAAAGACCAAATCTGGGTGCATCCCTTAAATACATATGCTCTGGACTTGGGTCGAGATCCGAAAAATGACTAGAAGGAACCAAAACAAGATGAGACATGGACCTCCCATTAGAAACGCTGCCAATTCTTCCGAACTCCACACATACACACGTCTTCATTAAAGTGGCGAAATATCGTAGATGTGGCACAAATGTAGCCACGTCTACTGTCTGGTAGGTCACCGTTTATAGGATTAATGCCTTTGGTTGTTGTTTTGGATTAAGCTGGCCTTATGCCGACTCGGGCCCTTGTTAACGCCGCCTGTAGCACCCACAAGGGAATATCCTCCCCGATATTCAAATGCTGAAGCCCCAGAAGTGATTCACAAGGTTATCTAGATTTCAAATAAGAAAGAGAATCAAAATATATATGAGTGACTTTCAATAAAGACACACTTGCATTTCCTTCCGTCTGTTCCCTAGCGTTTATTACTGAGCCTCAGTAGGGTACTGTACGTACATACAGGATACCTCCTGTTCCACATATGTAACACAATATCTTAATCACGGAATCCCTATATCAATCGCAGTAAAGGTTCAGTTTCCAACATTTCCTGCATTGCCTTTAGCGAACTAAAAGCACGGCTGTCGATATCACGCGTTCCAGTAAATCTGGAGGCCGAATATTCTCCGAGGGCTTTTGGCGTTAGAATAACTGAATTAGGCTTAGTGGTTCATGCGTGTGTATGTTCAAAAGGTAACGCTGTTCCCGAGAGGAATCTGCTTGATTGGGTTTTTATAATGATGTTTGTTACCGTATTTTTTTTTAGGTAATAGTTTGCGTGAAGGGATTTGAAGAAGACTTACATTGTTTTCCAATCCAGTTCTTATACATTTTTCTGACTTTACACCTATCTTTGCAATGATTTTTTGTTCAACTTAATATAATAATTATCACATGACCTGCTTGAAATTTTATATACTTTATATACACACCATTTGGTATTACCACATAGACTTGTTAAAAGATCGCTTTTTAATATCATCATTGTACTTGAATGTCGCTAGAATTTTAAGCTTTTTTCAAGAAATAAGGAATATCTCTCATTTCTTAATGACATGACCGTCAAATCACTTTTTTTTTTTGACTCATGCGTTTCTGTGATATCATTATAATAGGTAATTTTGCCAGTGTTAATACATTATCTAATTCAAGTACAATACTCCATCTATAATTATTATATATATCAACAGAGCTACCTTCATGAGTAATCTTAAAAATGTAGATGGAAAACCTTTTCATTAACTTTACTGCTTATCCATTTTCGGGGCAAATCCTCCCTCTGTCAGTTGAGGAATGTACAAGTCATTTTTTTCCTGCAGCCTTCTCCTCCTCTGGGAGTTTTCCTTGTGTGACAGAGAACAGGAGGAGTGTAGATAGACGAACGGAAGAAAATGGAGCATAAAAGACAAATACATGAAAGCTTTTGGGATATTTTTGCTGTTGCAGAACGAGACTCGCTTTCCTTTGCTTGCTCGAATACGAAGAGTGAAAAATGGATATTAACTTCACAGCAAATTCTGTTTGCAGATGCAAAAGAAGAAACATGCTAAGATTTATAGGGGCTATTTAAAACAAGAGTTTTATTGCTGAATGTATTGTAATGATATATTATTTGTTATTATGTGCACATGTTTATCACGAACCCACAGAAATAAAAGAATTTATTACAGTCTGTCCACAGTTATACCTCATCTGTCTGTCTACCTAACTATCTGCGTATCTGTCTATCTATGTTATTATTATTATTATTATTATTATTATTATTATTATTATTATTATTATTATTATTATTATTATTATTCGAGCACAAAAACTAATGTCAACGTGTTGCAGTCCAATAATGCAATAACAGGGCATAATTAATAACGGCAATTAGGTAGCAACACTGACAATATAACAGACAGCGAAGACAAAGTGGGATCTGCCTGACATATCAGCGAAGGCACAATGGATTCTCGGACGAAGTCATGCATCTCGCAGCCTCTCATCAGCTGGCGATGAATCTTATGAATAATGGATAATTTAAAGATATAGCCCATTTGAATATCACGAGCAGATTCGTGGATTCTTTTTCTACGTATAATATATTTCTCTTGTCCTTATGCTTCTTTTGCCTGTTTTTCGCTCTTATTAGCCCTTTGTTGGCCGAGTTGGTTGAGCTTCAGACCGTCATTCGATGGGCCGGAGTTCGATTCCCGCCGCCGGCTGATGAAGAGTTAGAGGAATTTATTTCTGGTGATAGAAATTCATTTCTCGCTATAATGTGGTTCGGATTCCACAATAAGCTGTAGGTCCCGTTGCTAAGTAACCAATTGGTTCTTAGCCACGTAAAATAAGTCTAATCCTTCGGGCCAGCCCTAGGAGAGCTGTTAATCAGCTCAGTGGTCTGGTAAAACTAAGCTATACTTACTTACTTCGCTCTTATTATTTATAAAGTAAAACCAGTGGAATATACAGTAAGTGTACCGTATATTCAAGAATACATAAATTTTCAAACAACCAAAGAACTGAAGGTGGAATATGGATTCGTCCTCTGTACAGATCAAAGGAGTTAATATTCTACTCATAAATTGAAATGTTACAATTTGTCTCATATATATATATATATATATATATATATATATATATATATATATATATATATATATATATATATATATATATATATATATATATATATATATATATATATATATATACTGTGTGTATATATATATATATATATATATATATATATATATATATATATATATATATATATATACATATACTGTGTATATATATATATAATATATATATATATATATATATATATATATATATATATATATATATATATATATATATATATATATATATATATATTGTTGCAGACCAGAGGGGCGGATAATGGACGGAATTAACGAAACTCTGGATTTGACCTTGATACCCACTCGTGGTGGTACATATTTAAAGAGAAAGTGCAAGTTTACTGGGTAATCTACTTACCAGGTTGCAATACTTTATGCCCATTAGATGATTACTTTACTTGGATGGAAGTATACAATAGAGAACGATTAACAGGGGGTTTATTAACAAGGTTTAATAAATAACCAATATGAATAGGGGTATGAAAGAGTAGCAAATATATATGTGACTCAGTTAAGTAGGCCCTTGTAGGCTTCGGTAGGAGTGTTAGTATCCAAGTTGGGAACACGTGGCAGGGTTGCACAAACAGCTCTCCTATAGCAAGTAGAGAGATAACTTTGGTTAGTGGACGGTCATGCACAGAGCAGTACCCTAATTGCCTATATTTTACTGTTGATCAAGGGACTTGGAAACGTGAACCATTTACTTGCCGCCTGAGCACAAGGGCCACTGAAATAATTAAGTTAATTCAAGTACTAGCAATGCAACACACCATTGCTACAGCAAGTTACTTTACTTGAGAATTTACCATGTGAATGCTTGAGAAACATCACTGATGGTGAGGGGGGTGGTATTAAAGAATAAAGTGAACTTGAATGAGAAAACTTTCACGAGAGGTCAGAGAAACAGATTTAAAGATTAGCAAGGCTCTCAGTCCCATAATACACCTTACATTGGTTAAATCGATTCTAATCCTCTAGAAATGAGATCCACTGGATTGGAATTCCTGATTTGGCCCCCCTGAACCTTAGATAGTGCTCTTACTTGCGTGGAAGTAGGGAGACGATGATATACATCTGACAGTGGGAGGGTCTGTCACTTGCAGGCAGCTCTCTCTCGCAGGTTCCTTGTATGCTGGCCTGGGTGTGGCCTGGGTGTACCTGAGGTTAAGAGTTTTGCCAATACCTTGACCTTTGGGGATAGTATTAAGAAGGATAAGAGTAGGATGGCATTAGGATTCTCAAATAACATCTGCTAGGGAGATGGGCCCATGGTTCTTTCTCATCTTCTGGTCTCACCTCTTGGCATGCATTCCAAGATGCAATTGGCCTCTTTGCCTTTTTTAAAAGGAAAGCTTAAAAGGCGAGCTCAGTGGACCAGAATCCATAAGAATATATATATATATATATATATATATATATATATATATATATATATATATATATATATATATATATATATATATATACTGTATATATATATATATACTGTATATATATATATATACTGTATATATATATATATATATATATATATATATATATATATATATATATATATATATATATATATATATATATATATATATATATATATATATATATATATATACTGTATATATATATATATATATATATATATATATATATATATATATATATATATATATATATATATATATATATATATATATATATATATATATATATATATATATATATAGTGTGAGTGTGTGCGTGTATGCTTGTGTTTGGTTGCATGTAAATTTTAAAGTTGCTTCTTGGTATGTTAGCGCCCTGCTTGTCTCTTACAGTACGTTTCAGTGACTATAAATGGCAGACGACTGGAACAACGTAATGACCGTTATGTCAGTCAAGATTATTGTGAGGTCTTGGGAATACCACTAACGTGAAAAAAGAATTTCAGACCCAATTATGGAACTCCGAATACCATCTTACTTTACTCTCGTATTTCTCCGTTTTCCATGAGTGAAGATTAAATAAGATACGAGTTATGTATTATGTACCAAAACATTATTATCAACATTAAAATAAAAAAAAAATACAATCCAGACACATTTGAAACCATATAAGAAACGTTGATCTATCTTCACTGTATTTTTTTTAGAATGTGATTACATCTGTCATCCGATCCCCGTCACGTTCTACAGCTGAAAGAGGGAGCAATGCCAGCGAGTTTATTGCTAATAATGAAATCCCAACCCGCGTTGTAGGGCGAGCAATAAAAACTAAGGTGTAAGAGCTTTAAGTACCTCTAAAACCGGAGGCTTTACGTTTGCAACAAAGAGCGCCCGGGGAGTGAACTGTCTGCACCTGAGGTCGTTAAAGCTTTGACCTGGAATTCTCATTCATGTGAGACCTCCGTCGTCATTTCGTCCTTTTGAGGTCACCCTCTATGCGATTCTGTAGGCGTCTGGTTTATGTGCGTTTTGATTATGTTTTCAGTATCTTATTCTTCGAAGTGTTCGTTACTTCACTCCTGATAATTTCCTTATTGTTATGTTGAGAAGGCTATGACAGACGATTATTGTTCACTGTGGCAAAGTTACTTTAGTCGATGCAGAGAAATATTTGTTGTTACTGACGAGAACTTTGAGAAACCAAAAATTCACATAAAAAAGGGTATTTTCAGAAATTCAGCGAGGTCACAAAGGCCAAACTCAACGTGTGTGTGTGTGTGTATACATATATATACATACATATATATTTATATATATACTGTATATATATATATATATATATATATATATATATATATATATATATATATATATATATATATATATATATATATATATATATATATATATATATATATATATATAAATATTTCCACTTAAAAATATCGAAAAAAAGAGATAAGCCATTCGTTTTACATTGCCAGAAATTAACAAGAATTTCTTTCGGTTTGAAGTAGAAAATAAAAAATAACACAGTAAGATCCATGTAAAAGGCTAATCAGAGGAGAAATTTAGGTAAAAGGAGCCTTATGACTTCATATGAAGTCTCATAATTTAGAGAAAAGGTAATCAGTTCCTTTTCAAACACTAAGGTTCATTAACCTCGTGCGAGTTTTTCATCTATGATTGTTAAAAAATGTGTATACAAATGCTCCTCTTGCTCATTGACCGCAAACTTTATAAAATCTGTCATGCAAATTACTGATTTCTGTATTTTATATACAGGACAACAAATCTTATTCGGTCACGACATAATAAGTATGATTCAGTATACAATTAGCTTTAGCATGCAGATGAGAATCATGCTCTTTACACAAGCGAGTTTATTATAGGTAAGTCCACCTTTTTCTTCATATGCAACCTACTTTTATTTTTGAAAAAAAATCTCGGAAACAAAAAGATTACTGAATTCTCAGCTGTTTAATAATAAAAAGGCATTCGCCTCAATTTTATATTTTATAATTTTGCCCACTATTGCTTACGTGGAAAGTGTTGACTGTCTACCCCTGTTTCCTAACTGAACTATTTAATTGTAAATCACGAGGTATCGTCAACCATATTATGAGAATTAATGAACTGCGCCGTAGTTGATGATAGTCACTAGATTATCTGAGAGCTATTTACTGTCATAAGAGCTGGTCTGATTTTTCTTCGAGTAAACTAAAGTCTATATATGATAATTTTCATGAATGTGACCTTAGAGAACTTCAAATGAAAGGAATCTATTTTGAGCCACATCCGGGTTTTTATGTCCGTCTTTGTTCGGTGAATGTTATACCTACTACCGTCGTAAAATCGTTATAAAACCCTTAACACGAGATTTCCCAATAAAGAAGTCGATATATCAACGGTTTTATGCTGACTGTGCACTGATAAAATAGGCCCATAGTGATGGGTGATATCTCTATAAAGGCGGAAAACTGATGAATTCTCGTATCTTTTATCGTAAACGGGATTCACAATCATAGTAAAATGGATAATTAAATCTATCTATCTATCTATCTATATACATACATACATACATACATACAGACAGACATACACGCGCGCGCGCGCGCGCGCACACACACACACACATATATATATATATATATATATATATATATATATATATATATATATATATATATATATATATATATATATATATATATATATATATATATATATATATATATACATATACACTTACGTATTCATATACAAAGAGAGAGAGAGAGAGAGAGAGAGAGAGAGAGAGAGAGAGAGTGGTGGGATCGAACTAAAAATCATTTAATGGTAAGAATGAAATTAAAAACCAGTGTCAAAATGCACTTTCAGGAAAATCTCCATCTCTCTATGTTACGCATAGACAAAAAAAAATGCAAGATATTTTATTCTTATTATTAATATTGTTTACTTTACTAACTTTCACTTTCCTTATGTATCTGTTACTCATTTTGTAACCGTTCACTGGTAGAATATGGACAGGTGGAAAGTTACAATGGTATATATACAAAAACATGAAGGTGTGGCCTTAGGCCTCCGATGTTAAGGAGGTGGCGTTTCTTAAGAAGGAGGAGATTGACCAAATTCCCTAGTGGTTTTTGGCCTCATTAGCTCCCGTTTGGCGATGGATCTGGCGGTCGCGTTTCTTGGGTCATCTTCTTCAACAGGGGCACAGAAACAAGTGCCCGAAATATATGGTTTCAACGTTTAAATAGTGTTTTATGGGCCTTCTTATTTTCATATTACACTGTAGTATTACAGGAAAAGACATTCATTTTTGCCCATTATGGAACATCACAGTTTACGCCAGTTTTTCGGCTTCAACCCAGCTGTCAAGCACATCTTTAGACGGTACGAACGGCTAGTACATGGGTTACACAAGAGGAAGAATCAGAGAAATTTTCTACAAGAATGCCTACAGGAATAAGTTTCTCCCAAAATGTACGGTTTCACGCGTTGGACATCGGCGTCAGACCCATTTCCGGACTCCATCCGCACATTCCTCCAAGACAGAATACAAGCCACACACCAAGACATCTATGTGATTAGAAGAAAAATAAGTGAGCTAGCCACGTCACTTCGCCTCATGTGCAGGGATGATGGTATGTACAGATATCTTTCATATTTTGTGCTATCAGGTGCTATTGAAAACAGTGAGTCCCACTCCAGAAATTTGTGCTACAAATTAAAAAGACTGATTAGGAACAGCGTATGGAATAATCTTGGCCTTCCCAATAATGTGCTGAATCTCTCTAACCATCCCCTCACTCCAGAAGAACAGACCGTTTTAAATCTTGGAGTTTCATTCGCTCTAAAACCTGGTCCCGAGTGTAATCTTAATTTCCTAGTTGCTTTTGATAAACATTTTGCAAAAAACAACTATGACAAGAAAGAGGCATGTCTCAAAGGCATTTTGCTAAATGTCTTGGAGCAAAATAACAACAAAAATTCGCTCCCGAAAAGATTCCAAAATGCATTAGTTAGCTTAAGAAAAAGGGGGGATATCATCATCACAAAATCTGACAAAGACGAGAAAATAGTTCTGTTAGACAAGGAGACATACATCAATAAAGTTCAAGAACTTCTAAACGATGCGGAGACCTATGACAAATTAACGAAAGATCCCACAACAAATATTGCTGCTCAGTTTAACAAATCAGTTAGAACCATAGGGGGCAATAAAAAAGACATAGAATTACTAGAGACATTCAAGGTAATCAACCCCTCTCTCCCCTATTTTTACGGCCTCCCGAAAACACACAAAGATGGGATTCCTTTACGCCCCATAATATCTAGCAGGGGCTCTTTCATGTACAAATTATCAAAATGGCTCGCAGACTTGTTATCACCCTTTCTAGGAACCTTCTCATCCTCCCACGTCAAACATGCAGAGGATTTCATACAAAAATTTAATAGTTTAAACATCCCCTCAAACAACATCAAACTGCTCAGTCTAGACGTCGATTCATTATTTACTAAAGTCCCGATTGCCGACGTGTTGTTTTTCTTAGAGAGGAAGTTACAACCATATGAAGACCATTTTCCTCTTGGCATAGATAAAACTTTAAAACTTATCAACCTCTGTGTAACTAACAACGTGTTTTCTTTCAATGGTAATTTTTACAAACAAAAATTTGGCTGTAGCATGGGAAGTCCCCTATCACCCCTTCTAGCAAACTTGTACATGGAATATTTCGAAACAGAACTTTTGTCGTCTATCAAACCCCATAATATGATCTGGCTTAGATACGTAGATGATATCTTTACTTTCTGGGACAATAGCTGGGGGGACTTTAATGAATTTTTTAATAGGCTAAATTCGCTAGTTCCGACCATAAAATTTAAAACAGAATGGGAAAAGGACGGAAAACTGCCGTTCCTAGATGTACTGATCATAAGAAAACAGAACAGGTATGCATTTACAGTATATAGAAAACCCACCTTCGCTGTCTCCTACATTCATTTCTTAAGCTACCACGACGTCTCCGTAAAAATCATGGTAGGGTGCAACCTATTCCTCAGAGGACTTAGGATATGTTCAAATGAGTACCTGGATCAAGAATTTAACACGATCCGCCAACACCTAACGCAACTGCTCTATCCACCACACATTATCGAGAGGGCTATTAATAAAGCGAATAAAATATACTACAGAGGTCCCACTCACAACAGACAAATAGATTTCAACAACAAAATAAAGCTTCCATACGATGAAAACATCCAAAAGGCCACCGAGCAACTCAGTTCTAATAATCCTTTCATTTTCCATTATCCCAAATCCATCGGGAGTTCGCTCGTTAACGTATACTTAAATAACAAAAGGGAAGAAGCCGGAGTTTACAAGATACCGTGTAGTAATTGTCATGACATCTATGTAGGCGAGACAGGTAGATCGCTCTCGCAAAGAATAACAGAGCACAAAAGATCAGTACGTTACGCTTCGGAGAGTTCGGGAATTTTCCTACATATTAGAAATACAGGGCATGTCATTAACTGGAGTGGGGCGGAGTTGGTTTTCAAGAGTAGCTGTCCGTACAAAAGAAAGATGCTGGAATCTGCTATCATCAATCAAACCAACAATATGAACCTGTCAGGAGGACATTGGAAATCGGACGCCATTGACACCTTAATCCTCAGACCCCTCTTGAAGAAGATGACCCAAGAAACGCGACCGCCAGATCCATCGCC
Source organism: Macrobrachium rosenbergii (assembly GCA_039081455.1). Lineage (NCBI taxonomy): Eukaryota > Metazoa > Arthropoda > Malacostraca > Decapoda > Palaemonidae > Macrobrachium > Macrobrachium rosenbergii. Next base: position 3,105,175 of record JANJGK010000017.1, on the reverse strand, counting down.
AAACGGGAGCTAATGAGGCCAAAAACCACTAGGGAATTTGGTTAATCTCCTCCTTCTTAAGAAACGCCACCTCCTTAACATCGGAGGCCTAAGGCCACACCTTCATGTTTTTGTATATATACCATTGTAACTTTCCACCTGTCCATATTCTACCAGTGAACAGGGGCACAGAAACAAGTGCCCGAAATATATGGTTTCAACGTTTAAATAGTGTTTTATGGGCCTTCTTATTTTCATATTACACTGTAGTATTACAGGAAAAGACATTCATATATATATATATATATATATATATATATATATATATATATATATATATATATATATATATATATATATTTATTTATATATTAGATATTAGATATATATATATATATATATATATATATATATATATATATATATATATATATATATATATATATATATTTATATATTTATATGACCCAAGATTTTCAGGACAAAAGTTTCATTTCTCTGAAAGACTAAATTTCATAAGCAGAAATAATGTTGTTTTGCATATTTTAATTGTTAAATATTGTTTATTTTGCTAATTTTCCATGATAGTTTTATAAATTTCTCTGTTTCTTTGCTACATCTGGGTTGTTTTGCTTGATAGTCGAAGAAGAGATGGACTTAGTTTTTTAACGTACCATTGCTCTAATTCCATACAACGTCCGTAAAATGGAATACAATAAGATTCTTTGATAATGGGCCCCTGTTAAATCAATATTTAGAATTCTGTCTTACCTAGAGTACATATCATTCCAGATAATATTCTGGTTAAACAAAGATTGCATCGAGAAAATTTACCATCGGCAGGAGAAAATAAAAAAAAAACTAAGTCAGAAGGTAGGTCTCTTAAAACGATTTCCTCTATTACTTAATTACTCGAAAGAAATCCTGCCCTCTGGAGTACACTAGAAGCATTTGCTAATGGACCCTTCCTTGTTACTGGTGCTATTTGTTTTACGTGAGTACCCACTCTTTGTTTGGCATTAGATTCAAGAGCATTAAATTATAAATATAAAAAAGTATTGTTGCATTATCAGCTATGCAGGAAATAATAATGAGCATTTGAAACCTGCTCGTCCATCTCTCCTTGTATTTCTATGTGACAGCACCAAGTCGCCAGTACCTTTAAGCATCTCGATTTCTTACTTTACTGTTCTGTAAGCATAACATGGGAGTGAGTATGTTTCGCACTATTCACAGCTAAGTATGACATCCGCCCTTTGTTCTTCTTTCTTTAAGAAAAACAAGATATTTAAAGTTACCTCGTCATGCTTCATGGAAGATCTGGGAATTGAGAAGTAATTAGATATTTCCAGGGATCCGTCTCCCGTGTGTAAAGTGTGATTTATTCTCTGGTCTTGTGAAATCCCTTAAGTGTTGCTCTTGTAGGACATCTGCCGAGTATAATCTTGCAATCAAATTCTGTTTGAGTAGGTTAATAATTGAAAGTAATTGCCATGCAATTTTTGGAAGCTTTTGAAATCCTTGTGTTTATTGGATATCTCATATATATACATATATATATATATATATATATATATATATATATATATATATATATATATATATGTGTGTGTGTGTGTGTGTGTGTGTGTGTGTGTGTGTGTATGTGTATGTTCCACATACACTCTGAAATGCATTGAGCAATTTCAAGCAAACTTGGTATGACTCACTATCTCGAAAAGAACACTGTGGGGGTAAGACATCACTAGCACCAAAGGCAACAAAGGGGTTGTTGGGTGGAAGGGCTTCCCTGGCTGGTTCTGCCAGTGGAACGGGGCTGGTTATGCCTGTAGACTTAGTAACTTTACGAATATATCATACCTAATATCGGTATACATATCAGGAAAAGAATACTGCGGGAGTAAGACATCAGTGGCACCAACGGGGGTGGGGGTTGGGAAGGGGGTTTCTGCGACAGTATGAGAGGGAGAGGAAGTGAGAGAGAGAGAAAGTAGAAGGGTGTTAAGGAGAAGAGAGAGGGAAAGAGACAGGGAGGGTTGAAGAGAGGAAGGCCTTTTCGGTGTATTGTGAAGTAGTCAAGGATGGTCCGAGTCGCTAGCACTGACTACGCTGCCAGACGAAAGAAATGTAAACAAAACGCCACTGGAATAGACAATTTGTTGCTTGTTAGTTACGGTAATAAGTTAATTTACCTATTTTTCTCGTCTACACTAATTTGTGTCCACCAAATAATATTAACTCGAAACATAGGTTAACAGATTAATATAAAATACTAAACCAAAACAATTTATTTACAGTTACAATACTGTATGTACCGAAGTACAAACATGTTTATCACTGTATTAAAAAAATGTTTATACACAGTGTTAATGTCAAATTGCAAGACGGCAGTGCATTAGTTTACTCTACTGTATGTGAATGCAATAACTTATTGTCTTTTACATACAGCTATTATTCGGTAGTTAAAGTTTTTAACTTTCTCTTTTTATTCTATTATCTTTTTATTCTATTATCTTTTACATACAGCTATTATTTGGCAGTTAAAGTTTTTAATTTTCTCTTTTTATTCAAGTTTCTGTTAGCTACAATATATTTATTTTCTTGGGAACAATAATTATTCAATAAAACGTTAGTAGAGGCCAACATTGTTAATTTTGCTATTTTTTTCTGCACTGTGACCTTCATTACTTATTGGAGCTGCATATTTATTATTTAACTTTTGACCTTTATATGAGGTTTTTGCAGTCAGTATTGTCCATCAAATGTAATGTAAAAAAACACAATCTGCAACTTCTGAATAAAAAGGGGAAACATTGACTTCTTCCAAGAGTTAGTAAAGCTTGAATCAGATACTCATTGAATATTTGCAAAGCCAAATGAACACTTTGTTTCTCAGGGGTGGAGGAGAAGAACGCTTTTCATGACAGTATATATGAATGTTTCAAGAGTAAACCATCTTCTATCTCATGAAGTTATTTCAAAGAGCTGAATGGTGCATAATGAATTTCATTTTCTAAAATATGATTCCCATCAAAGGAGAACCGTGGGAACGTCATTGTTTTATTTGTATCTTTCTGGCCAAGCCAATTATTCCTGATACATCTCAACCTATATACTGAATTTCTGCCTTTATAATCAAGATATGGTTTCAAGTGAGTTTCATCCACTGTCAGTACCGTTTTGTCATTGGGTAGTAATGATTTGCATTTATTCTTAATGTACATCAGGAAATTTGAGTCGTTTTGTTCTGATGCTGGGGTAAACCGTTTGGAGACACACAAATATTAAAAGACCATCTTTCCTCTGCCACAGGCAGCAGTTGAGCACAGATTAATGAAATAGCATACTATACACCGCAATACCCTACCTACAGTTAAGGCTAACTGCACAGTACATGCATTTGTTCATGTCGCTGAAGTATGTCACTTGAGAGATTTAAAGATTCCTACAGAGGTTCATGATACAAAATATCATTGAGCAGATATTGAATAAGTTGCAGAGAGCTGACATTGCTGACTGTATTTCTAAAACCTGCAATAGCATTGCTGTTATAAAATTAGTGATTTAATTTTTGGCAATAATGTTAGATGATCAGTGAAACACTTGCCTGTGCTGAAATTCACATTTGAACAACTACAGTGACTGAAGAAATTCACATTTGAACAACTACAGTTAATGACTTAATGAATTTGATTATTCATCATAGCTGGTAATATTGCCTTCTTTGTTTTGTAATTGTTCCCCTCAAAGTTATAGACTATCGAGAGATAAGAAATTCCTAATATTGCCGAGGTACTCTACCATTAGGTAGAGTACCTCGGCAATATTAGGAATTTCTTATCTCTCGATAGTTATAGACTATCGAGAGATAAGAAATTCCTAATATTGCCGAGGTACTCTACCATTAGGTAGAGTACCTCGGCAATATTAGGAATTTCTTATCTCTCGATAGTCTATAACTTTGAGGGGAACAATTACAAAACAAAGAAGGCAATATTACCAGCTATGATGAATAATCAAATTTATTAAGTCATTAACTGTAGTTGTTCAAATGTGAATTTCTTCAGTCACTGTAGTTGTTCAAATGTGAATTTCAGCACAGGCAAGTGTTTCACTGATCATCTAACATTATTGCCAAAAATTAAATCACTAATTTTATAACAGCAATGCTATTGCAGGTTTTAGAAATACAGTCAGCAATGTCAGCTCTCTGCAACTTATTCAATATCTGCTCAATGATATTTTGTATCATGAACCTCTGTAGGAATCTTTAAATCTCTCAAGTGACATACTTCAGCGACATGAACAAATGCATGTACTGTGCAGTTAGCCTTAACTGTAGGTAGGGTATTGTGGTGTATAGTATGCTATTTCATTAATCTGTGCTCAACTGCTGCCTGTGGCAGAGGAAAGATGGTCTTTTAATATTTGTTTGACATGTGTAGATAAGCAATAAACATAGTAATGCCATGAGGTTAGGTTAGATTAGTTATTGAAATTCCTTCTGTAGGCTCCTGTTTTGTACCTGTAACCCTTAGATTACTAGGCCAGTCTAATTTTATTCACCTTAACCAATCTAGGTCCAATAAGGTTTGTCCCTTACCTTTGACTACTGTCAATGGTAACTTGCCTATTTCCACATCACTAAACTGTACTTCTACTTGTGATGAACCTATAACTTCTATGTCTGTGCCATTTCCAAAGTTCTTGCTAAGTCATGCACTGGGAGTTGTTTGACATAGGCTACACTGGGAGTTCCTTGACATAGGCTACACTGGGAGTTCTTTGACATAGGGTACACTGGAAGTTCTTTATCACAGGCTACACTGGGAGTTCTTTGACACAGGCCACACTGGGAGTTCTTTGACATAGGCTACACTGGGAGTTCTTTGACACAGGCTACACTGGGAGTTCTTTGACACAGGCTACACTGGGAGTTCTTTGACACAGGCTACACTGGGAGTTCTTTGACACAGGCTACACTGGGAGTTCTTTGACATAGGCTACACTGGGAGTTCTTTGACATAGGCTACACTGGGAGTTCTTTGACATAGGCTACACTGGGAGTTCCTTGACATAGGCTACACTGGGAGTTCCTTGACATAGGCTACACAGGAAGTTCTTTGACACAGGCTAGCCTATATTAGACACTGTTAAGCCTAGTTTATATGAATTCCTACTAAAATTCATTCGAGGCCAAACCAGTCTTTTTTTTACATTGCACTTTACCTTGTTGCTCACAACACCTACCTAAATCCCTTTTTCAGGCTACAGCTTTCTTAGGCTATACCTGGGTGTAGGCTATACTTGCACAGCCCTAACTTATGTTACCTTATTGGACAAACCTAACTGTAGCCTGTTTGTTTGTGGTGCCGACGTGGGCGTAACGCTGGTTCCAGCGTGATGAATACAGACTTTATATTGCTGTCAAAAGTTGTCCTAATGTGGAATGGAATGGTATATGAAATTCGACTTGAAGCCAAGCACTGAAATCCGAGGGATTATTCAGCACTAGTTATTGTAATGTCATCAAGAGACAAAAGTCAAAAACTTGTTGCAGTGAACTTATTGTTGAGTTACCTACTTACTGTAAAAAGTTCGTCCAATAAAAGACACAAGATGTATCCATGGCACGCTACTTCATTATGCCATGTGAGTTTTATGGTCCAATTAAAAAATAAAGCAATGGAACTACGAGAAAACCTCGAATGCAAGTGACGTATGGGAGGGAAGCTAGAGAAAGAGAGAATCACCAGCTTAGGACCACCAGAGTCAAGGTCATCACGTCATATCCAACAGGCCTTGTTTCTTGGTGGTCTTGGTAGAAGGGGTGTTGGGGAGAAGAAAGAGGGAAAGTGATGGGGAGGGTTGGAGAGAGAGAGAGAGAGAGAGAGAAAGAAAGAATGAGAGGGAGAGGAATTGAGAGCACCTTGCCAAAGCGTAGACTTTCATGTCGGGTGTAGACTTTTTTCAACTCCACGGAGTTACAATCCAACAGTCACCCCATAGTTTAGAACAAAAAAGGTCTATGTCCTGAAAATTCTTTTTCTTTTGTATATGAATGAATGTTTTCTCGGGTTTCTAGTGTAAAATGAATATCCTGAGGTTTTTAGATGTTTTTCAATTTTCCCAACTAAATTTTTTATTAATATTAGCATAAATTATTTAGTTTCTAATGATTAACAACTACAAAATTGATATTCATTTTGAATTCACCAAGGGTACTAGTTGACTGATATAACTAGTCATACTTACGTAATTTATTTACTGCTAATGCAAATAAGTGCAATTGGTAATTTTAATCACAATTTTGTATTTGATTTGCTAATAATAATTTCTTTTAACTTTTATGCTGGGGACGCATAGCCATTGTGGTCTTCAAAATTTGCACTTTGGCATAAAAGGTACAGCTTCTCGTCTCGCACGCCTGTTGCAACGAGCATAGGGAATTAGGGATAGAACCAGGATCTTCCATAACCTGATAGGTTAAAGATAATTTTGCAGTGTTTCACATATACTGAAATTAAAAGTTATTTCTGGTCCTTTCATAAGTAAAATACGTAAGTTTAGTATAAAAGTAAATTGCTTGTTAATCAGCTTAATTACTCTTCATAAGTGGTTTTGAACTTTAGTCCGTGATATGTTGTCTTACTTCATAATTATGTGTTTTTCCCTTGTGTTCGAAACCATCATTGTCTTTCTACTTTATTTTTTACTATTCAATAAGTGGAGCTCAACCATAATAAAAAAAAAAAATAACAAATGTGCATTTGCTGCCATAATTATCACAGACTAACATGAATAAATTCATGGTTGGGGTCAATTAATTTTCATCAGTTCAAATCCAATTAAGAAAAAATTGTGAAATTATCAAATCCAATTCAATTCAATATTTTTGAAAAATGTTCAATTCCAATTCAATTACAATCGATATTTCATATGAAGGGCAAATTTTACTCGGCACATTCACATAACTGTATTTAGTATACAATTCATGTCAAATCATCTTAATATATATATATATATATATATATATATATATATATATATATATATATATATATATATATATATATATATATATATATATATATATATATATATATACATATATATACATATATATATATATATATATATATATATATATATATATATATATATATATATATATATATATATATATATATATATATATATATATATATATATATATATATATATATATATATATATATATATATATATATATATATATATATATATATATATATATATATATATATATATATATATATATATATATATATATATATATATATATATATATATATATATATATATATATATATATATGATTATTATCACTTTTGTACGTGATTCATTTATCACACATTACCACAGGTGAAAAATAAGAAACGGGGTGTAGGTCCTGACCGGTTTCGACTTTATTTCCAAGCCATTGACGAAGGACTTCGTCAATGGCTTGGAAATAAAGTCGAAACCGGTCAGGACCTACACCCCGTTTCTTATTTTAGTCTTCTCGCATACCTTACAGCATGTCTTATGTGGATTTCCTTCAACTTTTTGCAGCCATCCCCTGAACTGGGGATCCAGTGCCCAAGCATCTCGGAACTTACGTTTTGGAGGCATGCATAACTGTAACTTGAACAAGGACAATTATGTATATGTATGTATGTATGTATATATATATATATATATATATATATATATATATATATATATATATATATATATATATATATATATATATATATATATATATCACACATTACCACAGGTGAAAAATAAGAAACGGGGTGTAGGTCCTGACCGGTTTCGACTTTATTTCCAAGCCATTGACGAAGTCCTTCGTCAATGGCTTGGAAATAAAGTCGAAACCGGTCAGGACCTACACCCCATTTCTTATTTTTCACCTGTGGTAATGTTTGATATATATATATATATATATATATATATATATATATATATATATATATATATATATATATATATATACATAATTGTCCTTGTTCAAGTTACAGTTATGCATGCCTCCAAAACGTAAGTTCCGAGATGCTTGGGCACTGGATCCCCAGTTCAGGGGATGGCTGCAAAAAGTTGAAGGAAATCCACATAAGACATGCTGTAAGGTATGCGAGAAGACTAAAACTGGTGAATTATCTGCTATTCAAAGGCACAAAAAAACTGCTTAAAACATGTCTCTAATTCAACGGCTAGAAGATGTTCGTCAAGTTGAAGAAAATAATGAAGTTGCATCAACTGATAACAATGGTCAAGTAACAATAGCAGAGATTAAGTTAGCTGCTTGCTTTGCTGAGCGCAATATAGCAATGAATGCCGCCAATCATATTATTGATGTAATAAAGGATATCTTTCCAGATTCTAAGATAGCTCAGTCAATAACATTAAAGCGCACAAAAGCAGCTTATGTAATAAAAGTGTTAGGAACAATCGTTTGCCGATTGTTCCCTTAGTGGGTTGTTGCCTCCTTTTTGTATTGTTTTTCTTGCTGGCGAGTTGACGCCCGTCAGGTCCAGGACAGCAGTAGGTCACGGCAGCAGAGCAGCGGAGAGCATTCTTTTGGACGCGATGGTTGTCGTCTCGACTCTGTCGTAGGAGTCCAGTCTTGGAGAAGAATGCATTCTTTTGGACACGATGGTTGTCGTATCGACTCTGTCGTGGTCGTGGGAGTCCAGTCTTGGAGAACTGTTTCTGAGGACTTGATGGTTGCCGTGTCGGTTCTGTTTAGTTATCCTGCAGTGTTGGTTTTACAGTTCTCGATTTATTCCTTTATGCTGCTTGTTTATTATTTTTGTAACTAATGTTGCTTATGATTTTATGCTGCGTGTGTCTTATGATTTTGAATTGTTTAATTATGTGAATTTTATGTTGCTGTCTCATGTGTTTTTGTTTATTGATTTGGTCATTTTAAGTTTTTTCTCTCCTGGACCTGACTCACTTGTAAATTTTTGTAAATAAATTATTATTAAGATAACTTTTTGGTTTTGTTCTGTTCCTCCCTCTTTTGTTTGTCACCTCTCGTCAGTCATTACAGCCCAATTGCTTTTTTTTTTTTTTTTTTTTTTAAGAACCTGTCGATCTCGAGAGACGAGATCGTAATACAAAGACTTAGCTAAAATTAGTCAACATGAAATAGTTACTTCTCTTAAGAAGAATATATTCAGCATTATAATTGTTGAAACTACTGACTGTAGCACAGCAAAAACATGTGCTGTTTAGTTAAGTATTTTGATCCCGATAAAGAATCCATTCAGACCAGGCTTTTAGATCTTCTGGATATATATTCTCCATCAGAGATGGAATCGGAAGGGTCTACAGGACAACATTTATTTGATTTAATTACTAAAATGCTTGAACACCATCACATTCCTCTAGATAATTTAATAGGGTTTGCTGCAGATGGCGCAAGCAATATTATGGGGCCACAAAATTCACTGATTAGCAGACTGAAAGCAGCATCACCAGGCATAACAATTTTTAAGTGCGCATGCCATTGCATACATCTTTGTGCATCAAATGCAGCAAAAACATTGCCAAGAAGGTGTGAGGATTTGCTAAGATCAATATATACATACTTTGCTCATAGTGCCAAGCGGAAGAGTGAATTAGGCGAATTTCAGGAGTTCTGTCATGCAAAGCCACATAAACTGCTGCATGTATCACAGACCAGGTGGCTTTCTTTACACATGGCAGTGGCTCGTGTCCTAGAGCAGTGGCAGCCTTTGACTTTATATTTTTCTCAGAAGCATTTAGAAGACAGGTTGTCCTCTTCTGTTTCCATCTTTGAGGTCTTACAGGATCCATCCTTACAATTCTATTTCAGTTTTTTAGATTTTATACTTCCTTACTTTGACAACTTTAATAAACTGTTTCGGAGAAATCAGCCAACAGTACACCTTCTTTATAAAAAATGTAGGGAATTATATGCAGACATTTTAAAATTACATTATACCAAGCAAAGTTAATGATTAAAGACAAATGTATCTTTATGAAAAGATATATTTCATAATCAAAAACGTGCTTGCAAACGTGTGTACGAGTATTTAAGAAATATTCATTATCACTTTTAGAACCCTTGTGATGAGAGGAACTCTGTCCCATAAGATCAAATATTTTTAAGACCTGCAGTACATAGAGCATTTCAAGATTCCAAAATAACATCAAACCCTACAATGATGGCTGATATTCGACATACTGTAGGTGCAGGCAATTTCTAATTACTGCATGTACTCAAATTAAAGAAAGATTTTCACTTGATTCAAAGCTGTTAAAATAGTGCAATTCCATTTCAGTGGGGAATTGCATCAAAGTTAATTATTTACTAGAAACCCCAGCATTGTCAGACCTAGCGAATGAGGTGCCTCGGATATTCACAGGAAATTTGAATAAGGTAGATTACGAGTGGCGACACATTGGCAATATAGATATTCCTGAAGATATTAGAGCCTCTAATAATCCAGAGACCTCCTACGGTATTTACATCTGGCAAGTATTACTGATGAAGATGGCCAGCATTAATTTACCGAGCTGCTGACATTTGCATTAAATGTTTTGTCACTTCCAACGTCAAATGATGACGCAGAACGGTTTTTCTCGAAGTTAAATTTACTAAAAACGAAAATCAGGAATAAACTTGCAACAAAAACACAAACAGCACTGGTCGTAGTTTCGGAAACAGTAAAGAGCAAGGGAGGCTGTGTAAGATTTGAACCATCAAAAACTATGATAAGAACGATACAGAGAACCAAAGAAAATGCTATTGTAGATAACGAGTCAGAAATCTTGGACCTTGGTGACAGTGATCAGGACAACAATGCCTAATTAGTTACAACGTATCATATGTAAACTAAATATGAATATAGTCATGTTGAACTATGCATTCCCCATATTCACCAGAACAGTTGATTACTTAGTTCATTCCTCTTCAAGACTTTGGAGTTCTCTACCTGCAACTGTTTTCCTGTCTCCTCTAACAATTCTGTCTTCAGGAAGCTGGTCTATCAATTTCTTAGGGACGATGAAGGGTTTCCAACCTTCAAAATTTGCATTGATTTACTTTACAAAATGCTTTCTAATGCATTTATGTTATCACTTCATTTGTTTTATTTTGTCTGTTTGACTATGAATACCATTATTTAATTGGTGCATTTAGTTATCAATGATATACTGTAATGATTATAGTTTGTAAAGTAGATTCCAGTATTTCTGGTGTTAAGTTTTTAAAAATTTACTGTTGACAATTATAGATTGACAAAATCACTTTCCAGTCTTTTGCCTTGTTTTTTCCATTATTTTTTTCGATAGTTTAAAAATTATCTTATTTAATTGATGCATTTTGTTATTTATATTGCATTATCTGTTATCTATATGCCAAAAATTATTTGTTAAGTTTTATAAATAGATCTAGAGTTATGTTTCTGTTATTTTTTTCTGTTATTTTAACTCTACACTTGTGAGTTAAAAAAAATCTTTTAACCTGTATCTTTTGTATTAAACTACAAAAAAAAAAAAAAATATAATAAAGTAAAATCATCAAAGCAACACGGATTATAAATGTCCCACCCATGGAGAATTTTTTTTTTTTTTTCATTGGTATTGCATTTATGATTTTTGTTGCAATTACCGTTTACCAAGGTGCGGTTTGGCATCAGAAAACTTAAAATTCTGAAGTTTACCCTAGATTACTGGAGGTCGCCCGATTTCGTTGAAAACGTGGACGTTTAATGTGTAGACCCTTGTGGCAACGCTGATTTGAGAGAGAGAGAGAGAGAGAGAGAGAGAGAGAGAGAGAGAGAGAGAGTAGAGGAGGTGTTATGGAGAAGAGAGAGAGAGAGAGAGAGAGAGAGAGAGAGAGAGAGAGAGAGAGAGAGAGAGAGAGATTCATCGGTTGTCATTCAGTTTTCCTGGGCAGCGCCGGATTGTCAGCTAGTGTATATATATATATATATATATATATATATATATATATATATATATATATATATATATATATATATATATATATATATATATATATATATATATATATATATATATGTCATATTTCATTTATGCCACATTTAAAGAAACTACGTTTCTTAGTAAATCTAAGATAATTCCCAGCATATATATATCTGTATCGATCATGAATAGGAAGGCTATTGTGAAATCTCCGTTTGGTCAAACCAGACGCAAACGTCATCAATAAGTACCTGTGTAGTGCTTTAAGACAGTGCGTCATCATACATTAGCATCCGTTTGCATAAACTCAGCGTTCTCCTTTTGCTCAGAGCTGGAGGCAAATGTCACGTAGCCGTGGGAAGTTCTTGGGAACGAGGTCATATGTTTGTTCGTGTGTGTGCATCTTAGTCTTGCTATGTAAAAGTGTGACAGCTTAGAGATTAGATCGACATGGGAGATCATCCTATGCAGACCAATTGTATTCTTTTGTAAATAAGTCTTTATACGAAATACAAGAAAAACCCACTATGGAGTTTGTCTGAAATCCTGCAGAACATTGGTCTGATCTTCCAAAAACAGTCTTATTCTACAGCCATGGAGAAACTGAAGATGTCATAACCAAACTCTGACTGAGTTCCAAACACAGTCCTTATAACCAAACACCTGGAGGAATTTCTGATGAAATACCTTCACACAACAGTGGTGGCAGCACACACAACAGCGGTCACAACAGAGCTTTCTGGCAGCACCTCTACATGGCGTCTACATTGGTAAACGGAAGCTCCGATACGGCGAGATGCCCAAAAAACCATAGACAATTGTCATCTTCATAAACAATGGTTACAAGCAGACGGAAAGAAAACAATCAACAACGAAAAAGCGAGGAAAACATCTGACCTTCACAACACATCTACCCCAACGCATGGCAGAGAGAGAGAGTGAAATCTACACAAATCTACGCAACATTGCACATCAACACTCCACGTTGTTCCCTGAGGGTTTCTGCAATCAACATTCATCAACATAAGAAGTTCAACATCCACGATAACATCCCTTCGATGACGTGTATCTAGCCAGACGGAAGTTGGACAGCAGAGGAACCTCGTCGACCTACTTACCAGAATCCAATAAAAAGCTAAGTACAGCCATTATTTATAACAGTTGGTATATTCATTTACAGTGTTCGGGTCTCGAGTGGCAGGTTGCTGATATAAGGTGAGCAGTGCCGTAGATTAATACCTTTGCCTTGCAGACGTAGCGGTTCCTGATACCTCATTTTTTTTTTCATACTTTTGTGTCCTTTTATTTTTTACGCCTGACACATTGTTAACTCTGTTCTTTTTCAGGAAAGTGCATTTATTACCTTTCATTATTGTATTTTATGATGCATTTTTCATAAGTGATGTTATTTTTTAGCGGTTATATGAATCTCGGTTGTTATTTACTTGCGTTCCTGGTTTAGATTTATGAGGTTACGTAGCGGCCGTGTTTATTCATATAGGTTTCAAGATCACTTAGAGAGTAGGCGTGCGGATAGGAAACTTAGTAGGAAAATGACTCCTCCAACCCCAAGTGGGAGCGACCCCACCACTTCCCCACAGAATCCTGTACTTACGGTAGTTAATGCTAGATCGCCAATTGTACCATTCGCAGGTCGTGTCAATGGATTTTTGACGCAGGGTGTCGAATCTTGGATTTCGTCTATAGACGTACACCTCACGGCAAAATCCATTACCGATCCGGCTTTACAATTGCAAGAGGCAAAGAGTTTCATAGATTTTGCTAAGGGAGATGCAGGTGCATACTTGCGGGGAATATCTTTTAAAGAAACAAACACTTGGGATGGTTTCAAAGCCAATCTGCGTTCCATTTATGGGAGTGAGGATGCATTGGATGAAGTTCTTGCTTTACGCAACATCATAAGACTCACATCTATGACTAATCTAAGTATAGCAGATAGGGCAGCTCTGATAGGAGATAGGCTCGAAGAGTATAAAGGACAGATCGATGGCTCAAGTTGGGTCAATGGTAATCTGCATATCAGTTCCAAATCTGTCTGCAGGTTATTCTATTTAACACTTGTAACAGCAATGTTACCTGAACCTTTGGTTAAGTGTTTTGACGAAAAATTACAATCAGATAGCTCAGAATTAGATATCTATAGGCAAGTTCGGAAACACTTGTCCAAGTGTACAGATCTCGATCCTTCTCTGATTCAGGATTTTACAAAGCAAGAAAACAAAAATCATGCGTCTACATCACCGCAACAGGTTAACTTAGTCACTAATAATCCATCAGCAGTCATTTGTTACAATTGCAAAAAACCTGGTCATGTGATAAACGAGTGTAGGTCCCGCTATTGTTCAATCCATAACAGTACGCATCATAAGTATAGTCATTGCAATGCAAGAAAGAAGAATTTAAACAGTAACACAAACATTCAAAACACTGGTAATGACGCTAAAAAGCAACAGTACCATGGGGGAAAGAACAAACATTACAAGCAGAACAGTAATGCAGGTCAGAAACAAGTACATTCAAATCGTTCCTCGGGAAAGCCAACTTCAGGCTCAGCAGTTCCAAACAATAATGCGTCAGTGAATTTTCCGAATGCCGGCGGGCAGACAAACACCACATAGCCAGCTTAAAGGGGGAGGAGAGTGATATTGGGTTATCATCACTTTTTGAATCAGATAATAAGTTCAATGTTCTCCAAGATATGTGTGAAGACAAGAATTTTCCAGAAATCGAGGTAGTGTCTCCCAAACATGCAGAGCACGGTCCCGTAGATTTTTGCAAAATACACGCTATTATTGGCTCAGAAGAAGTTAGACCCACTTTGCATGCAGTTAGCTTAGAACACAAGCATTTCACCTTGTTTTTTGATTCAGGTAGTCCACGTAATATAATGGATTTACGTACCCATCACCTTTTATTTTCAAGATTTCCCATCGAACGCTCTGATGTTCGTTTGTCAGGAATAGGCAATAATGAGTTAGATGTAATTGGTACATCTCAGATACAATACAGGTTGGGGCAACGTACTTTTACGGATACCTTTATCATAGTTGGCAATATTAATATGTACCCAGTAGTTATTATGGGATATCCATCAATGTCATTACATAACGTAATTTTAACACCCGCAAAACACGGAGTGTTTATAAAAGGGAAATTCTATCGGTCTTCACACACATTGAAATCTGTTTTGGATCAGAAGGAGACAGAGAGTAAGAAGATAACGTATATCGAAGAGCCAGTCACTTGTCTCATAAGCGATGATATTGTTACAGCAACCCAACATAACTCTCAGGCACCCGTCCTTGCTGCGTTTGCACAGACCATTGAGCCAAACACACCATCGTATCTCACGGTCAAGGTTAAAAGAAAATTGCCAGGCTCAGAGGTTTTAATTCTTCCTGATACCTTAAAGATAAATGGGCTTTCAGTCACGCAAGCATTATACACAGTAAATTCTGATCATCGGGTTAACATTGAAGTTTTTAATCACTTAAATGCTGCTTTAACAGTACATGAAAATCAACATATTGTCAATATCGAAGCATATAAACATCGAATCCTTACAGTTGCTGAAATTAACTCCACTGAATCAGCAACAGACGAATCTCTTTTAAAGGTAATTAAAGGCAAGATCGAAGCAGACATTTTAGATAGGGATATAAGCAAGAAATTTTTTGATCTTTTATCCAAATATAGTGATGTTTTTTCTACTAGTACTGGAGCTTTAGGCAAAACGGAAGTCATCGAACATCAAATTCGTTTAAAGGATAAAGACCAGGTCATTTACGTGCCTTCATATCGTCTACCGGCCAAATTTCTGAATGAAATCAATGTTGAGGTAGATAAAATGTTAAAAGAGGGGGTTATTAAGAAATCTAACAGCCCTTATAATTTTCCCTTGATAGTAGTACCAAAAAAGGACAAAAGCTGGAGGATTTGTGTTGACTTTCGCAAGCTTAACGACCAAACTATCCCTGATCGTTTCCCAGTACCTTGCACAGATGATATTTTGTCTCTATTAGGACAGAATAAATTTTTTACTTCCTTGGACTTACTTAAAGGCTTTCACCAGATACCCTTAGCTAAGGATAGTACCCAGTACACTGCTTTTAGTACAGCTAGAGGTCACTATGAATTCCTACGTATGCCATTTGGGCTACGTTGTGCTCCTATTACGTTCACTAGAATGATCAATATAGTGTTCGGAGATTTACTAGGGAATATTCTCCATGCTTATATGGATGATTTAGTTATATTTTCCAACACCTTGGAGGAGCATTTAAGTAAACTAGAAATAGTCCTTCAAAGGTTAAGAGAACATCATCTAAAAGTAAAAAATTTCTAAATGTGAGTTTTTTAAAGACGAATTAGTCTATTTGGGTTTCATGGTATCTCGGCAAGGTCTTAAAGTAGTCCATGATAAAATCTCTGCTATTAGTAAATTTCCCGTTCCTACTAATGTTAAAGCCATACAGCAATTTCTCGGGGTTTCGGGTTATTATCGTCGGTTTATCCGAGATTATTCAGTAATAGCAGCTCCTTTAACTGATCTCATAAGGAAGGACGTAACTTTCAAATGGGAATCCCAACATCAAATTGCTTTTGATACCTTGAAAGAAAAAATCAGTTCTGCTCCTATTTTAAAGTTTCCCGATTTTACTAAAGAGTTTATTATTGCAACCGACGCATCAGATCAAGGAGTAGGAGGTGTGTTACTCCAGTGGCATGACAATAAGTTTTTCCCCATTGCTTTTTATTCTCGCAAATTAAAAATGTCAGAGAAGAAATATGCAGTAATAGATAAGGAATGCCTCGCCATTGCTAATTCGTTGGTACATTTTAAATATATAATCTATGGGTATAGTGTCAAGGTTCTAACTGATCACAAGCCCCTTACTGACTTTTTTAAAGGTTTCAATCATAGTCCTAAAAGAACTCGGTGGCACATGATTATCCAGGACTTTGGAGCTAAAATTGGATACTTACCCGGTAAAGCAAACGTAATCGCAGATGCGCTATCTCGTAACCCAGTACCAACACACTCAATACCTTTCGCTGATCTAGAAGAAATTCCAATTCCTTCGCAAGCTATGAAAATTGCTATCGAAAATGGTCAATCGTTAGCCCAAGCAACAGAGAATATTACAGATATAGAATGGAATCTAGATTCAGTACGACAAGAACAAATGAAAGATCAGAAATTAAGAGTAATAATAGATGCATTAAATAGGAATCCAGATGATAAGGAATATGTGAAATATACGAATCAATATTTCTTGATTAAGGATAACATTCTATGCCGATCCGTGGCTAGGAGAACCAGGAGTTCAACACAGTTAACTAACGACCAGGTGGTTGTACCTATCACATTAATCCCAATCGTTCTGAAATGGCTTCACAACCATCCTCTGCATGGTCATCCTGGGTTCGAAATAACCTCTCAAAAGGCCAAGTCATTATTTTACTGGTCTACTATGTTAAAAGATATTAAGACATATATTAAAAACTGTGATATATGTTTCCGTCACAAGGGCCATACTAAGAATCCTGTAGGTCTCGGAACTTATCCCGTGCCTAGCAAACCTTTTGAAAGGGTACACCTTGATTTATTGACAGGTTTTTACGAGACAGACCGGGGGAATAAAAACCTCTTGGTTATCATTGACGCCCTTACACGGTATACTGAATTAATACCACTAAAAAGTAAAACAGCCATTGAGTGCGCTAGGAAGTTTTACGAGTGCTATATATGCAGACATGGAATTCCAAATATAATAATCTCTGACTCAGGTGGAGAATTCAATAATCACTTCCTTAACTCATTGTGCGAAATTCTGCAAATAAAGAAAGTCAATACGATGATATACCATCCTGAATCTAATGGATTGGTAGAACGGGTTAATAGAAAGGTGCTAGACATACTGCGTGTAAACATAGGCGGTATGGACCCAAACTGGGATATTGCAATACCCACCGTGTCCAGTACCCTAAATAACAATTATCATACTTCAATCCGTATGTCTCCCCATGAAGCTGTATATGGGATACCTGCTAGGTCACCTTTTCACATATTATCCCCGACATCTAGTTTATCAGATCCGTTGAAGGATATAATAGATGTTAGCCGAAGTAGATATCAAACACTTTATCAAAACCTCTTACAGGCTCAAGTGTTAATGAAGAATGCACATGATAAAAAAGCTAAGGTCACAAAGCCTTACCAAGAAGGAGATATAGTATATGTACAAGTCTATGTTAGAAAAGGGCTAAATTGGAAATTGTTGCCTAAGTTTGAAGGTCCTTTCATAGTTATAGAAGTTTTAATAGGTAACCGACTTAAAATTCGGAATCAGTCCGATTCAACCGATGTTCGAACAGTATCTATCTCTCATGTGAGAGCTTAAGACAATGGTTTGTTATGAAAAAGTTAATTATTGTATGAATTTTTACATCATTTGGATGATGCAATGTTTTTGTTTCATTATTTACAAGTTATTTTCTTTTACAGGCTCCAACATGAAGCTTGTCAAATTATACCATGCACTATTCCTCTCAATGTTTATCGTAGCTGGGAAGAGTTCTGAAATAACTTTACATCATGGTTCTATAGTAGAGGAAATGAATAATTTCTTTCTAACTGGCAGTAATATAGTTTTAGAAGTCAATATGAACGCCATTTTTACTAGCGAAAATGAAGTCATAACTTTGAAATCAGAATTGACTCTTTTTTTATCAATCTCTGGCAGACTTGCATAAATCATTCTTAGCTAGCAGTGATCCAACGTCGCCGAATCAAGTCAGTGACACAATTAATATGCTCTTCTGGGAATTAAGAAATAAAACAAGCGAAGCTGAAATCTTGGCTCGTGATTTGCTAATGTGGTCAATACCTCATGACGTTACGGAAAGGCGTAACCCACTTGTTCTAGCGGCATTAAATTTGGTTGGTTCCGTAGCAGGTCTTGGGTTAGGGATTTCAAATCGTTTAAAACTTCGCGATCACGGGGTTAAAATCGAAAATCTGGAACATCAACAAGAGGTATTAGCAGGAGAACTAAACAAACAAATTCAAGCTTTGAACAGCGTAATCAGTAAAGTAAATGAACAGTCACGACGTTTCAATCAGGTTCATGACACTCAAGTTTTGTTAGCAACTTTGATGTATTATCACGCTAAAATTAATCATGTATACTCGAGAGTTTCAAGCTTTATCGAAAAATCAAAAGATTACGTGGAAGCTATAACACTTGCTGCTAAAGGCGTGTTGTCTCCTCATTTGTTACCGATTAAAGATCTTACTCAGATTATCAATAATGCTCACGATAAAATGCGCTATGTTCCAGTAGTAGATTTCCATAAAGTTGAGTTTTATTACAGCTTGATTACAGTTAAAGTTGACCTTGATAAGATCGTAATCGACATTCCTTTCAACCCATCAGACGCGTGGAAAGCGTATAAAATTTCGCCTTTTCCCACGTATGTATCTAACGTCTCGACACCTATTATTAATAATCTGTCAGCTCTAGTATTGGTTTCCGCCAATAAGGAAGCTTTTACGGTAGTCCGAGACCAAGCACTGTTAAATGATTGCCATGATGTTATGAATAATGTAGTGTGCAGGATCGATTTGTTTGAATTCTTAAACATTACGTCATTGAATTCATGCGAATCGGACTTGGTACTTAACAGAACCTCTCCCCATACACATGAACATTGTTTGGCTGGTTTAGTACGGTATCGTGACAATCAGTTTCGTCACAGGCTCGTGAATGGCACGTCATTCGTCTTCTCTGCAGAACCATACATCGTCACTTGCCCAGATGGTACTAGGACAACAGGACACATGTTCGTCGTTAATGATGGCTGCACTGCAACAACGTCGTCACTCTTCATCCGAGCTAGCACATCCATCATCAGAGGCCGCAACTTCTTCATCAACACATCGTGGGGAAACACTAGGCTGCAAGGTCTAACAATTCCCTACAGCAGGCCCATCGAAAACGCTATTGCATCATTAGACTTGCTGTCTCCTGCGAGCCATTCTTCTGATCACCATGATTTTCTTCTCCTCTACACATTAATTGCCGTTGGTATGTTCCTGGGAGCCGTAGGCGTAATCGTCAGCGTAATGTTTTGGAAAAAAGCACGAGAGATGAAGGAGACCATTGCGAAATCTACTGTTTCTCAAAGGTCAACGTTGGACTGGCGCAATTATATGTTCCGAGTACAGTAATGAAATTACTGGCCATTTTTTCATTAAAGCTCGAGTACACAGAGAAAGACTGAAAAGGTTCTATTTTCGTTGGTAATATATGTGAGGAAGAGCTGAACATTTCTGGTGTTATCATTTATCTACATTTATTTCTTTAATAACCTATACTACATATGTATGTATCAATTGCGTGTAGTAGCATGTTGTTCACATTCAACATTTTGCATTTTGGTTGTCCATACTGATTAATCTATCAGGATAACTGTTTGTTTATATAAACCTACCATATGGTTATTACCTTTGGATACATTTTTTAAGCATTGATTTCAATCTCTATCATTGCAAGTGTATTCATATAATCTGTGCACAAATGTTTTTACTTCGTATACGAATTGCATTATCATTTCAGGATTGCATTATCATTTCTGAATTGCATTATTTTATTTGATTTATCCGGATTGCATTATCTATATATGATTTACATGTTAATCATTAGCATTGTCAGTATAATCAATATTTGAGTTATATAACTTACCTTTTTTTTCTCACTTTGCTACATTTTAGTAAGACTTATGTTCACAAATATGCAACATATTTCAGTATTTGCTGTCTTCAGTAATTACTATATATCTCATTCACATTTTGAGTATAATGATATTTGGAAGCGTATATTTTCTTTTGCTTTCTGAGGATTTATGCTTAGCTAGTGAATGCCTGTTTTGATGATTTCGTTCCTATTGTGTTTTACGTGGCCGAGCAAATGTCATATTTCATTTATGCCACATTTAAAGAAACTACGTTTCTTAGTAAATCTAAGATAATTCCCAACATATATATCTGTATTGATCATGAAAGGAAGGCTATTGTGAAATCTCCGTTTGGTCAAACCAGACGCAGACGTCATCAATAAGTACCTGTGTAGTGCTTTAAGACAGTGCGTCATCATACATTAGCATCCGTTTGCATAAACTCAGCGTTCTCCTTTTGCTCAGAGCTGGAGGCAAATGTCACGTAGCCGTGGGAAGTTCTTGGGAACGAGGTCATATGTTTGTTCGTGTGTGTGCATCTTAGTCTTGCTATGTAAAAGTGTGACAGCTTAGATATTAGATCGACATGGGAGATCATCCTATGCAGACCAATTGTATTCTTTTGTAAATAAGTCTTTATACGAAATACAAGAAAAACCACTATGGAGTTTGTCTGAAATCCTGCAGAACATTGGTCTGATCTTCCAAAAACAGTCTTATTCTACAGCCATGGAGAAACTGAAGATGTCATAACCAAACTCTGACTGAGTTCCAAACACAGTCCTTATAACCAAACACCTGGAGGAATTTCTGATGAAATACCTTCATACAACAGGAGCAAAAGGAGAACGCTGAGTTTATGCAAACGGATGCTAATGTATGATGACGCACTGTCTTAAAGCACTACACAGGTACTTATTGATGACGTCTGCGTCTGGTTTGACCAAACGGAGATTTCACAATAGCCTTCCTTTCATGATCAATACAGATATATATGTTGGGAATTATCTTAGATTTACTAAGAAACGTAGTTTCTTTAAATGTGGCATAAATGAAATATGACAAATGTACATCATACCAGAGAATTCTCGTCTTTATATCCGAAGCTTAGAAGGTTGAGTGTTGCCATTTTCAGTTTAAATCCGTTGCCCCTTGTAACTCGGCCACTAAGGCAACCCCCCCCACCCCCCCACCTGCTTTTGTCTCCAAGAGCTGGATTCCCGCTTGACTTTTGGTGTCTTAATTTTAAGATAGTCCAACTTCCACTCCAGGCTTCTCTCTCTCTCTCTCTCTCTCTCTCTCTCTGTGCCTTATTTACACAGACAAACAGACAGACTTTCAATGTAATATTCAGAACTTAACTTGCCCGTACAGGCATCTGGGGGGGTGTGATAGGCCTAACAGGGAGCTTTCAGCCAAATAAATATCTTTTGTTATTCATGGTTTCCTGCTACAGGCTTCCTAACTGAAATGTAAAGGAAAAATTCCATGCTACGTATATCAAGAACGAATGACGCCATTAGGCTACATGAACGAGCCAGCAAAAGTCTCTCTCTCTCTCTCTCTCTCTCTCTCTCTCTCTCTCTCTCTCTCTCTCTCTCTCTGCCTTATTCGTGCCTTTACTAGTCCTCATTTGTTGTAGAATCAAACTTTATAAGAATAATAATAATAATTAAACTTCATATAACATTACATGTCAATGTAACAGTTATGACTACGGTTTTCCAGTCCGTAAAAGAACGGGGGCATGGGTGATTAGAAGGGATTACAGAGGGGCAGAGGTCCCTCTCACATTTACCTACCGACCTACTTCCGAGATTTGAAGGTCGCTCCTTTTTGACAGCTGAAACCTCTTAGGAAAAGTGCCAAGTACCGCCATAAAACATAAAACTCTTTTCTATCTAGATTAGAAAAGACATATAGCGATTGATTGTCTTAGCACCCAACAGTGGTATGGCGTCGCAACAGAAACCTTCATGAGTGAATGGTCTCAGTAGAAAGCGTGGGGATAAACGCACAAACTGGCAACTCTTCTGTTCCCTACGACTGGCTCCTCGGCATGAATGGAGGTGGTGACGTCACTCCCATAGTATGCCAGGCCTCATTCATTGTTAACACATGCACTGGCGACTAAGGCCTGTGTGCGTAAGTGTCTGTGTGTGTGTGTGTGTGTGTGTTAGCATACCAGGGAGGAAGACGCAGTAATAAGAACACGAGAGCAGTGCTTGCTTGACCAAGCATAGCAACCAAGTTGATGTTTTCATTAGCAACGGAGCGCTCACCTCTTATTGATTCTCTCCAAGTATTTATACTCGCTCTCGTTCTTTCTATCTATCTATCTGCTATCTATTATCTATCTTTCTGTCTATCTATCTAGTGTCTATTACCTATCTTTCTATCTATCTATCTACTATCTATTATCTATCTTTCTATCTATCTATCTACTATCTTTTATCTATCTATCTACTATCTATTTTCTATCTTTCTATCTATCTATCTACTATCTTTTATCTATCTATCTACTATCTATTTTCTATCTTTCTATCTATCTATCTACTATCTATTATCTATCTTTCTATCTATCTATCTACTATCTATTATCTATCTTTCTATCTATCTATCTACTATCTCTTATCTATCTTTCTATTTATCTATCTACTATCTATTTTCTATCTTTCTATCTAGTATCTATTACCTATCTTTCTATCTATCTATCTACTATCTATTATCTATCTTTCTATCTATCTATCTACTATCTATTACCTATCTTTCTATCTATCTATCTCTTTTAGAGAAGGAAATAATAGAGAAATTACTTGCAAAATGATTAAGAGAGGTAACTTCACAATAACAGAACTGAATAATAAATGGTTTTCATCGATCAGACAGACTTCCCCTTTCAAGAGCCACATTCCTCTCTCTCTCTCTCTCTCTCTCTCTCTCTCTCTCTCTCTCTCTCTCTCTCTCTCTCTCTCTCTCTCTCTCTCGTGTACCTACGTTCCTTTAAATGAAGTTTACAATGATTTAAAAGAAACATGATAGATGTATATATATATATATATATATATATATATATATATATATATATATATATATATATATGTATGTATATGTATATATATATATATATATATATATATATATATATATATATATATATATATATATATATATATATATATATGTATGTGTGTGTATGAATCACTGAAAAAACTTCTCGAAGTTTCTTCCCATAGTTTCAAACTCGACCAAAGTATCTTCGCGGATGAATGAATTTTGTTCCAAGAGAGAGAGAGAAAGAGAGAGAGAGAGAGAGAGAGAGAGAGAGAGAGAGAGAGCGATAGCAGACATTACTTACTGATTTCTGAACCGTGCATAAGATAAATAATGGCTTTTCAGCTGATATAAAATTCCCAACAACCAAATGCAATGTGAGAAGATGTGGCTGCTATATATAGTCTGTCTAACACTCCAAGATTTCCATCGCTTGGGTGAGGAGGAGGCCAAGTTGTGCAAACAGTGTTAAGAATATCTTTTTCTTTATTTCCTTTCACTGCAGTCAGTGCTTTTGGGAATAATAATAATAATAATAATAATAATAATAATAATAATAATAATAATAATAATAATAATAATAATAATAATAATTTGGCAGCAGACCCCCTTTTAAACGGGTTTTATTGAATATTATTGCTGCTTCAGCTGCATTTACTTTGTAGACCTTTTCTATTTTCCTTATTGCGGACTTCTCTTCATTGGAGGTGCATGCTAACAGCTCGCCTATATTTGTCGTTTCATGGGGGAATAGTAAAAAATCTGGATTCTGCTTTTTTATATATTCTATACAGTTAGAATATTATGACATAGTTGCTAAACACTTGTTGCCGCGACGTTTCGACAGACTCTTCTGAATTTATACAGGGGCTGCAGCAGGGGGTCATGGACAGTGAATTCTGATTGGTTGCAGTCGGCGAACTTCAAGCCACATTTCTGCAGCGAAGCTTGATCCTGACAGATCTTCGCAACCTGGGAATATCACTCATCCCAGCGTTCCATTGGCCTGCCGTTGCGTGATGTCATGCCTACTGACATCATCGGTAGTTTGGCTGCTATTGGGCAGAGGATGAATGATGTCATTATTTACTCTTTCTCTCATAGTCGGGGCGTTGTCTCGAAGGGCGCCTCGCTCATCGGGGGCGTCTCCATTCTCAGGGTTGTCATTTTCAGGTATTCGTTGGATTTGGTGGGTGTTTGGCATTATGGAGACGCCCCTGATGAGCGAGGCGCCCTTCGAGACAACCCCCCGACTACGACATCATTCATCCTCCGCCCAATAGCAGCCAAACTACCGATGGTGTCAGTCGGCATGACATCACGCAATGGCAGGCCAATGGGAACGTTGGAATGAGTGATATTCCCAGGTTGCGAAGATCTGTCAGGATCGAGCTTCACCGCAGGAGTTTGGCTTGAAGTTCGCCGACTGCAACCAGTCAGAATTCGCCAACTGTGAACCCCCGCTGAAGCCCGTGTATAAATTCGGAAGGACCTATGCAACCTGCCAGTCCTCTACTAGCTCCCGCTGGAGAATGACAGAAGCGTCTGTCGAAACATCACGGCAACGAGTGTTTAGCAACTATGTCGTAATATTCTAACCGTATAGAATATAAAAAAAGCAGAATCCAGATTTTTACTTTTCCCCCATGAAATGACAAATATAGGCGAGCTGTTAGCATGCACCTCCAATGAAGAGAAGTCCGCAGTAAGAAAAATAGAAAAAGTCCTCTACAAAATAAATGCAGCTGAAGCAGCATTAATAATAATAATAACAATAATAATAATAATAATAATAATAATAATAATAATAATAATAATAATAATAATAATAATAAAGTTTTACAATGTTGTGTGTTCAGGAATTATTTTTCTTTCAAGCAATTTGATTGTAAGGCAACAACGGAATTTGCTTCTGAATGTGTGTTTGTATGTGTGTGCATGCATGTGTGAGTATGTCAAAGAGGGGGACACAGCAGTGCTAGCATATCAAGAATAGCAACCCAGTTTTGTTTTGGTTACCATACATGCACCCGCCTCCTATTGATTCTCTCCAAGTGCGCTAACTACTGTTCTTTCTATCTATCTATCTATCTACTATCTATTATCCATATTTCTATCTATCTATATGTTTATCTCTCTAACTAACTTGTTTACAAGAGAAACGATGAAAGAGTATCTGAATAATCGACTGAAAGCAGAAACAATGTCTCGAGAAGCAGACTGAATAATGAACAGTCTGCATCAACGGGACAGACAAAGAAAAAGAAGAGGAAGAAGAAGAAGACGCAGCTTGTGGGAGGGAGGGAGGGACAAAGGGACTTCTGGAATTCCTTCTTCTTCGCCTTCTTCACTCTCTCTCTTGTGCCGGTGACAGAGTCACGTCGCCTCTTCTGTCTGGGGACGTTGTGTCTTTAAGATAGTGTTAGTGATTTATGTGATGTTGAACCTTTTTTCTGTCTCTGCATTTTTGAAGAGATGAGAAGAAGAACTATGGTAAGTGTTTTGCTCTATTTTGCTTGATGTATATATTTTTACTAATTTCCCTGGGGTTATATGATTTCTAGAGATTTTTACAGGCCGGCAACAGAAACTTTATTTATTTGGCCTTGGAGTTCTGATTTAAATAAAGGGAAATTGTAAAAAAACAAAGAACAAGGGATGATTTTAGGAGCTGAAGGCTCTACTTCATGAGGAAATGTTACGTGAACACTTGGGCTAAATTAAGGAATTATATTTACTAAAGCAAAGCATTAGAAGGGAAAATGGGTAATTGAATTGTAAAGGGCTTGCAATGCCTGAAGATCCTCCCACTGGAGTCTTGAATAAGGGCAAGGCACAGTCCAAGGTGAGTCCAGTGCAAATAGGTCTCTCTGCAAGAGAGATCTACATATTGCATGCCAGTAAAGGAAAATATAACACAGAATTTGACTTGAGTCTGCACTGAGGGTGCCAAGGACTCAAGGAATAACTGAACACTTTACACTGGAACACGAAACAATGCAAAAGGCACTGAACAAATGACACAAGGATGAAAAAGTAATACTGGCACTTGGTAACACTTCAAAGGGCAAACTGTCGTGAAAAGGCCTCCACTCGTACTTTACCTTAAGGGGTGGGTTAGCAGGGCTCTGGCGTAGAATGACAGTGGGCGGTCACACACATGACATTATACTCAGATTCCTAGGTAGGTCCTTTCGAGGATGACTGTAGTACTGGGTTCACGTCAGGAGTCTGGTGTGGACATCTGGGTGGAAGGGTGGAGGGTGACCTCTCAGCATCTTGTATCACTCGCCAGCATGTATGGCTAACTGCTAACTCCCATTACTGACTGCCAAGATCCTCCTGTCCTGGCTCCTTTTAAGGCATCTGCCAAGAGTAGGGGCACTGATGTCGGGCCCGTATGGTGACCATGCCCAATATGTGTTATTTTCCCGGTGTTTTGACCATCTGCTTACATCTCGCCAGGTGTCCTATGGAGACAATCCAGCCAACTCAATCTGCCTTTAGAAAGGTTGTTGTAAGCAGCTTAGTTGGGCTAAGCTGCTTTAGGGAGTGGCACCCAGGCTCTCGTCTTTACTCCTTTCGACCATGCCATCTAAATGTCTGTTTCAGATAAAGGAAAGGGACAGATCGAACTAACTGTTGATAACTTTTTTTTTTATATCTAGGTCCACTATGACCGGCTATGCAGCGATGATTCTACTCTCAATTACTAAGGGAAAATTAAGGGTCAGCTGTGCAATGACTTCTTGTACTTATAATAGCTCCCAACTGAAGAGAACATACGTTACTCTTCTCCAAACAAAAAAAATGGAGAAGTTTTTACTTTACTTTATACCCAGCAAAAAATGGAAAGAAGTTTTACTTTACTTTATTTCCAACACACATTAATATTAAACTACTTTAACATGGCAAATTAATTTCCTTCAAATTTATGGTATATGTTACTTTAAGATTATGAGGACAAGGTAATTTTGAGGCAGGTGACAAAATGTAAGAATTAATTTACATATAAGTTCCTTAATTCTAAATAAACAGAGGCATGCAGTTAATATGCCTTGAAGGGGCAGTGTAGTGATAACAAAGTGTCTGTTTCTTTAAATGTCATCCCCTTTATGAGATATTGTAATGACGATACCCAATTCACAATGCTCAATGCTTAGCTAACAGTTCAAAGGATCGCCAACTCGACAGTTGACGGCTGACAACTTACACTGTAGAATTTTGACAGCTGTTGGTGAGCGAGAGTATTCGCAAGTTTTAATTCGATAACTTTGAATAACGCTAATTTCATGCTTCCACAGCCCATAACTCGGGCAAAGGCTATAAATAAATACTCCCTCAATGTTATGACGGGATAAACAGACAAATGACGAGGTGTCTGGGACAAAATAAAGTTCTTGGAAAAAAATAAAGCAAAAGGAAAAATGAACAGAATGATACAAGTGAGGAGCATGACCACTTACTGAGGTGGAAACGTCTCTTGGTGTACGAAGGTGGCATTAAAATCAAAAGTCTATGACTCGTGATTTGTTAGAGTAGAAAAACAGAAAAATAAATAAAAAAATAAAAGAGTGAATGATATTAGCAGAAGAGTCAATGGTAATAGAGTGAGGTATTTATTGTGTATGCAGGGATTTATTGTCCGTTGCCTATAGTCTACAGCCCAGACTATCTCTCAGCCCAAGGGCTGGAAAAGGGAACTCAAAGTATGATTTATGCATTTAAAGGGAATGGTATCCCATATTTTAATTGCCTCTTGTGGTGATAATTTAAGAAAAGATTAAAGGAAAGATCAACAGAGAAGGATAAGGGATAGAAGTTCCAGAGGAACGGAAGAAGATAGTGGAGGGCCTTGACATCCTCTCCTGGATTAGAGGTGCCAAGACCTTCGAAAGATGAAGGAGTGGCACAGGTGCCAGGGGAGCTCTAGAGCTCTTTGTAGACTACCTGGAATTTCCCACGCCAGTGGTAATTCTGCCACGAACCTCTCCTACTTGGACAGTCATCCTCAGCCGGGGAATCGGTGGCCCGAGGCCGGATGGTGGCATGGAGCGCCACCTGGGTTAGCTGCTGCGACAGCTGATACAAATTTTGTTCGCCAGCTCGGCTATTAATTTTCGTAGCTTGCAAAGTTCATTGGCCCAGCGAGGCGGGGCAGAATCATGACTCGCGAGGGTATCTGTGGCGGGCAGCGAGAGAGCGGTGATGTTCGGCGGGGACGTGGATGACTCATAGGCAGTGGTGAGCAGCTCAGGCATGGGTTGCGAGGCCGCACCTTTAGATGAACTTCCGCTGTGGTTGAGAGGAACCATCTATCTTACCGGCGCTGGTAGCAGTGCCAGACCGAGAGAAGAGAGGGGGGTCCTGAGTTGGATCCCTTGAATGGAGATTGGGGGCGTGTTCTGGCGCTGGCGCTCAGGCAGGGTCAGGCACTATCAGTGGTTTCTGGTGCTCGTCGTTCAGGGCGGACGGAGCTTGGCACTCCTCGGTGCATGCAAGTGGAACTGGCAGGGATTTGTCATCTCCTGGAGGGAGATCTGATTAGGGCCCTGGCACTGGCACTGATGCAGGGCCAGGCACTGGAATTGAATGGGGAATCAATTGAGGGGGCCACTGTACATTGCACTCAGGTGGCACTGGTAGGAACTTCACGTCCTTATGGTATCCATGGGGCGCCAGTCTTGACTGGATAAAGCGGAAGAGGATTACTCGCTCCTGAGGAATAAGGTGGGGAATGTGGACCCCTGGATTGTCGTGATTTCTGTGGGGACCGAGAGTCCTGTCCGAGGATGTCATTGCCTCCGGGAAGGTAGCTTGCTACTGCAAGATTACAAATTTTTGATTAATGAGGTCTTGTGACTCTCAATTGGACTGGAGAAAGAATCATTCTAAATTGATTTACTCCTTCGATCGTGGAAAGTTTTTGTCTATTGACAATAGCTCTATAGGGAGCTCTTTCCCTTCATATGAGGGAGATTTGCACTCCAGAGTCACTGAATGCCTTGACTCGACGTGTGGCTTGGGGAGGGGCCACATATATGGGACCTTCAGCGGGAGGGCATTTTGTCCATGAGGGAGAGTGGTGCAAAAGGTTTGGCTGAAATCTCTTCGCACTGCCCCTGTGGAGGGCAAAGGCGAGTTATTGGGTGGTTTTCTGGTAGAGGGCCGATTTCAGCACTGGTCAGAGGAATGCCCCATCTTTTTACAATAATGGCAAGTTAGGGGCTTGCCCAAGCTTCCATTCTTGGGGGGATTTGATCCTCCATGGAGGGGTGGGGGATTTATCTTCTGCCCCGTGGATCTTTCATGAGGGTGGTGAGTCTCCCACATGTCTACTATCCGGCAACACTCGGCGAGTGTTGCAGGGGTTTTTCTACTACATGAGTGGCCAGGGCAAGAGGGGCATAGTGCAGGAAATGCTCAACTTTAGATTTCTCGAGTACCTTGGCAGCGCTAGTGGCTCCTTCGGATTCGAGCCATTTTGCTAACACCCACTCATAATGGTACTCACAATCGGACCAAGTCTGGCCTGCTTCTCTTGGCTGCTCTCTCCAATGCCTCCTCCATCGCTCGGGGGTAATCTCATATGCCTTGGTAACCGCTTGGCATATGGCTTCCCAGTTTCCCCTATCCTCTGCAGAAAAGGGCATGGTAGGCAACGAGTGAGAACAAGGGGGAGTTCCGCGGGGGAGAGGGTGCAGCACTTCAGGACTCTTTCGGCCCTCTCAATCCATACTTCAGGTTCTGCATCTGTCCATTTTGGCATGAACGAGTGAGCTTGGCTGAGGGCACTCATTCCTGCCGCAGGAGGGGGTGTGGCATTCTGCTGTTCTAACATCTGGAGGTCGTGGGCACACTGCCGCTCCCTCTCTTGTCTCTCCCTCTCCTCTCTTTTTGCTCTCTCTTGCTGTTCTATCTCCTCTCTTTTCTAATGGGCGATTCTCTCTCTTTCTTTCTCTTGCCTTTCCATCTCTTTTTTCGCTCTCTCTTGCCGCTCTATCTCTTCTCTTTTCTCCCAGGTGATTCTTTCTTTCTTCCTCTCTTGTCTCTTCATCTCCTCTCTCTTTTCCTGGATGATTCTTTCTTTCTCCCTCTCTTGCCGTTCTATCTCCTCTCTCTTTTCCTGGGCAATTCTTTCTTTCTCCCTCTCGTGCCTCTCGGCTTCTCTTTCTGCCTTGGCATCGTCCACTCTCTCTTGAACCTTTTCCCTCAGGGCTTGTCCTGATAGTCCATGTCCTTTCCAGCAGACATGTAGAATCTGAAGTCCTCATTTTGTTGGGCTCTGGCAGTAGCCATCTTGAAATAATTGTTATATGGATTGGACCTGCTAGTGAATCAAATATGTCTGAGAAGACTCAGGTTGTCTGAAAGGACTTAATTGCAAGAATTTGAAACACTCAATTGTTCAGACTGAATGAGAATTGATATGCCTGGATACGACAGTCGATCTGCAAGTCTGAGAATACTTTGTAAAAATTTAATATGTCTGCGTAAGATATGGTTGTTTGTGGCGAACGAGTTTTAATAGGCGTCTTGGAAGACATAACTGCATTTTATGTCACGCTCGGACTTGGCCACTGTAGCATGAAATTAAGGCGTTGTTCTAATGAACCGGAATGATCAGTCCCGTAAGGGCTTGGATGTGTGCGAAATACACGAATATAAGGTCTCAAAAGGACTTGGACTTCGGTTTTCCCGTAGGAATTAGAAATTCTCGCCTCATAAGACGTAGAATTTAGCGGGAGACTCAGTGAGACTGAGAGTAATGCTTGCGTGATCAAGCACAGTGACCCAGTCAGCAACGAGGCTTTCATTGATTCACCCTTATTGATTCTCTCCAAGTGTACACTCTCTCTCTCTCTCTCTCTCTCTCTCTCTCTCTCTCTCTCTCTCTCTACTGTCTGTTATCTATCTCTCTATCTTCCTATCTCTTTCATGATTGAAAATGAATAAGAAATATAATGATAAATAGTTAAAAAAAGAAACCTCTCAATGGAACTGAATAATGAATAGCTTTCATCAATCGGACAGACGGCCTCGTTCAAGGGCCACATTCCTCTCTCTCTCTCTCTCTCTCTCTCTCTCTCTCTCTCTCTCTCTCTCTCTCTCTATGTTCCTTTGAATGAGGCTAAGCCTTATATAAATGAAACATTATTGTTTATGTATTTATGTAAACTAATTTTCATTAAAGAGAAAACACAGATACTGACTATTATGCGATAGTGGACAGCAGCAGTCTGTCCTTTTCACTCGGAGGAAGCAGAGAAGGTCAAGGGACTAACTCTTCCATCTTAGAAGGCATTAATGATTGACAGCACTCACCAAACATTAACGTCTTCTTCACTGGTGAATGAAGAGAAGCAAGGAGAAGAGAGGAAGCAGAAACAGTGGAGAAGGAGGAGGGTGAGGAGGAAGAGGAGGAGGACTTGGGATTTGGAACAAAGCTCACGAGTTGCCTTCAAGAAGTCATAGAGGGTACAACACTGACCCATGATTATTGCCTGGGACTGAGAAGGCCCACCAAAATTCATTTCCCTCTCCCCATAATTCCCTTTTCCGTATCCTCCATCTCCAGGAAGTAGCATTTAGGAATTGTTCGACTACAAATATAAAATTCCTTGTAACTGCTGCAAATTGATGTGTCAGTGGCTCTGTTTTACATTTGGAGGCTCCCATTCATTCGGGAGAGTTAGTTAAGACTGTGCATATCAAATCTAGCCTTGGCCCTAGCTAACAAAAGTAAACAAGATAATAATAATAATAATAATAATAATAATAATAACAATAATAATAATAATAATAATAATAATAATAATAAATATTAATAATAATAATAATCTGAGGCCTCTTCTTAGATGGAAGTGGCGGTGGAGGTGGAAGACGGAGGAGTCTTCATCCTGAGGAAAGGAAAGTCAGACTCCCTCTGTCTCTTTGTTCTGACTCTATTCTTTGAGAGTAGCTGGAGACACTCTCAGAGCAAGCACCTTCTGGCTCCTTCGTGGTTGGGCTCTTTCCGTATCTAATTGTTCCCTTTTAGAACTGGTCCTTTACCGTTGTTCATTCCTACCTAGGACTGTCTCTATGACTAGTTCCTACAACAAGTGGTTCCCTGTCATGCTAAAGTTCATTTAGGAGAGCATTCTTGTGCCAAACAGCATGCAGCACTCCTTAGCCTGGGCTGTACTGTGCTCTTCCCTAACTCAACTGCTGCACAGCACAGCACAGCACACTTAGCCTGGCTTTGCATCCACAACATAGGTGGCATTCAACTTCAGATCTGACCTTTTCATAAAACTCATGAAAGAATTTCACACATCTTATCCAACAGATGGTGGTGCAATATCAACATGGTGCAACTTATGTGACATTACGATAAAAATTCTTGGTTATTTGCTGTTACATCATTGCAGAAGTCCCAAACAACACTATTAAATCTTATGGCAACATGTACATTATGAACTAAGACATGGGCATAACTTCCAAAGGGAGAAATGTTGCATTTCAAAAGCAAACGAAGGGAGCTACATCCCTTCTCCCTTTTGCGTGATCGTCTCACACATCTCGAGCAGTCCGCTTTGGGTTTACATAACAGTGCTCCTATTTACTTACTCTCGATCATACACAACCTCAACCTCGAGAGGCTGACATCATGTCTTGATAAGATGGAGACCAATTGGCTTTTCCCTTACACCAATTACGAAGGGTATTATTGCCTTTAACTTTAATGAGGGCTTTCCATCATTACACAACTGTCAGTCTCACATACCTTAGTATATAACACTGTGATCTCACCACTCAGTATATATTAAAACAGGTCATTCTCTTTTACTCCTCTTCCAGAGGAGAGAAGGTTCCCTGAAGCAGCCAAGTGAACTGGTTAAAAGCCTTGATCCTCAAGTGGTCAGGGACTGATGGCAGAATGGGAGATCCAAAGTATAAGAAAAAGTGAGGCTGCCTCTTGACCAAAGGGAAGATATGCTGTGGTGTGTGTCCATCGAGGAGAACTGTAAGCAGTCAGTTTATTCATGACCACTTGGCCAGTATTTGTCCTTTAGAGGAGACCTGTTGAGAGTGAGTGAGAACATATCAGTGTGTTTTGTGTTTTTTCGTATCTGCCTGCAGTGCAGCCACAGAGCCTCAGTGACTGAACCAGAAGGTGGGCTAGCGACAGAGAGGGGAAAAGAAAAACATGAGTCTGAGAAAAGGAGCAATTGTCGGTCTTTACAGGGGACAGCAGCTGCTTCATTAAATGCCTTTTCAGTCTCGATGAAGAGTCAGAAGGTGATGAGGTCATTTAGGAAGGGTCTGGTGGTCTGTTTCTGACCAAATTATGCTTCTTTGAAGATAAATTCTTTCTTGTGTGAACATTTCTGAAAATTACCAAAGAAGAAGTTCATTTGTTCAGAGGTGCAGATCATTTCGTTGGTTTCCTCAGTGGCAGACTTTGCTTGGTCGATTTTTGCAGTGGGAATTGCTGAGTTGGCCCCATTGCCTGAAGAGTTGCTATTTGCCTCAGCCTAGACTCAGGGTCTGAAGTGGGTCTTGGTGAGTATATCCTTGCTTTTCACTAATCTAACTCTGTGTCGTTTGAACCACCAAAGATGTGGTTCAGAACCATCAGGACACTTGGGACTTGGGTGTGGTCGGTTCACCTTCCTTGAACCTTACCAAACACTTCTTGGTCTTGCGTCTTTGGCCACAAAGAGCACACAGCTTGTTCTCGGCAAAGGTCCTGGTGGTGTCCATAGTGCTGACAAGGGAAGAATCCAAAAGGTTCTGGAGTGAAATAACCCCATATTGTGAGCCATCCTTGATTAGGAACTGGTCCATTAAAGGTGGCTGGCATTGTCTTTGAAAGTGCTCTGAATTTTGTCTCGAATTGCCGACCTTCAACGATGTGGGGAACTTCCAACAGAGGGTCCAAGGGAAGCTTAGCTGTGTAGGTACTGATGAGGGCTCTGGTGAGCTTCTTGCTCAGGCTGAACAGTTTGAAATAGATACATGCCTTCAGGAAGCCATCGAGTGATTGATCTTTCTGAGTGACACTGAGTTCCTCTGAGAGATTTGGTCTCTCAGTGACTGTCAATCCAGGAATCTTCTTCTCCAGGGATATTATTAGAGCATAGGAGGTTCTTCCTTCAGGAGGGAGATGAGGATGAGAGGAAAGGAGAAGAGGATTTAGAAGGGGAGGTGGTCTAGTTGCTCCCTGTGTTCTTCTTGTTGGAATAAAAATCCTGTAGGAGGCGGTCTTTCTCCCTGAAAATGAGTCATGGCTCCTTTTTACACTCCAGACTATCAGAGAGAATGCTCAGCAAACAACAGAAAGGATGGCGAGTGGTCGAGTGGAGAACCATCCAAATCTCACTTAAGAAACAGGCCTTCATGAGTGGAGACAGAGCACTCCCTCAGCTGGAAGGAGGAGGAGTTGAAGCTTATGTGTCAATCCTATGATTGGAGGGCTTCTCCCAGTCAGTCCTTTTCCTACCCTCAGGAGGTATTCAGAGGTGGAGCTATCTTGCAAGGGCCACTCTCGTTGCCATGGCAACTATTACTCCGACGGGAAAAGAGTGTGGCAGAATTCAAAACACAAAAAAAACAACACACAACACTCACCCTGATCCTCGGTTGCTGGGAGATGGATTAAGGCCGCTGTAACAACCACAACTGCAAACAACCACAAACACAACAAGGAAATACAAAAAAAAGGAAACAGAACACAAACACAATAAAACAGCACACCAACAAGAAAAACCAACAACTCCCGGAAAAGCAAACGAAATCAACTGTCCAACACGAAAACCACTGACCGACACTAGCTCTGACTAAAGACTCTCAACAACAAACGAACCCTCCTTCACATTCTCACAGACAGACAGCGTCATAAACAAACTTCAACTAACGACCCTTATCCCTCTTCCAACAACCGAAACACTCACTAACGACAATTACACTCGCTCTCTCTCTCTCTCTCGCTCTCTCTCTCTCTCTCACACACACAAAACGTTGGGAAATGCTAAATAAAAATTCATTCATCCCTCTATAAAAGGTAGAGGGCGAGTCTGTGGGGCTTCAGAGGCTATTGGCTTCCTGAGGAGTCTGATTTCATGAACTCTCTCTCTCTCTCTCTCTCTCTCTCTCTCTCACGTGATAAATGATCCTTAATGCATATGAACTCTGACTTTCACAGAATCTAAACACTTCACTGTTACCAGGTAATTATCAATACAGACAACTGACACAAATGTCAATTCCATTTAGGAATTGCCCGGTAAGGGGGAAGGTGTGGTTAGGGGGTAGGGAAAGGTTCAGGTCCGGTTTAGAGGTACCAGGATGTGGAAAGAGTCAGTCAGTCAGTCAGTTCTGTAAACCCACAAAACAAAAAGGATCCCTTCCGAGTTTCTGTTGTCAAAATTGCGGACCTCATAGCTCAGGAACTGTTCAAGATATTGATGACTTTTTAATTTAACAAGTCTTACGATTCTTTGTACCAAAATACAGGCATCCATTTGGAGCCTCGTGGCCCTAGGAGGAGGAGGATGGTTCCTTTCTCAGCTATGGGACATATTCAGTTTGCATACTGTTTCATGCCATTACTAGAGAACGGTTTGAGGAAACGACCCTCTGTTTGTTGCAAACTGCCAAACTCAACCAGGTTTTGGGAGAATGCAGAATCTTAAGGCTTTGGTGGGGTTGCATCACCACTTTTGGATGGTTGTGATGCCCTTGGTGTGGTTTCCCCTTAAATGCATT
Source organism: Macrobrachium rosenbergii (assembly GCA_039081455.1). Lineage (NCBI taxonomy): Eukaryota > Metazoa > Arthropoda > Malacostraca > Decapoda > Palaemonidae > Macrobrachium > Macrobrachium rosenbergii. Next base: position 3,068,644 of record JANJGK010000017.1, on the reverse strand, counting down.
CAGGTATTACAAATGGGCGAAAATCACTGCCCACTCACTTGCAACACTGTCCCCAGTCGACAGATCACCCTCCATTCCACCTGTCAGGTCAATTTTAGGTTAATGCTCTTTCTGGAAGGTGAATTATCAAGGCTTCAATCACCAGAGGAGACAGGGGGAGGGAGTAAGAAGAGGAGGACAGGTTGGGTGATGGCAAGTGAGGTCAACAAGGTTTTCCAGCAGTTGGGACCAGACTCATTCCAATTCCAGATTGGCACAGGTGAGGGAGGGAGGGAGTTTGAGGGTTTGGTGTCAGTTTGGGGAGAGTTTGAGGAAGTGTCAGAATGAAGTGAGTTTTTGGAAGAGTCTCAGGTCAGAGGAAGTGGTGGGGGTAGGGGAGTGGGGGGGGGTGACAGGTGTTGGAGGTCAGATTAGGACTGGTCAAGTGTCAAAGGTTGGGTTCTAATTTCATCCTAGCATTGCTGATGAAGACTGAGGATTAGTCTTGGGGAGATGAGGTGGGAAAGGTCATCTTAGGTCAAGTGACAGGACTGAGGTCAGGGCCAGTCTCCTTCTGTTTGTATGGACTGAGGTTCCCATAACTTGAGAATGGTTTTGGATATTGGTGGGACATTTGGGGTGCCCCAGTTAGTGGGCCAGGATAGGAGGGGTCTGTCTCGAGACTCACCGTCATAGGAGGATTCCCCTGAGACCCAGGGGACGTCAAAGTACGAGTCTTGATATCCCTAAGGTAGCTACAGTTTCTGTCACGACACTGAAATCAATTCCACAATCATTAATCCTTGATTTGCATGTGCCAACACTGCCTCAGGATGCAATGCTTACATCTTGAAGGCTGCCCACCAATGCAGTCACCAGGCAATACATTGGTTATATTGGTTAAACACCTGACTTCTCTTCCCGGCAGGATACCTTCACATAAAGTTGATTGTTGAGACAAACTCCCGAAGTGAACATGAGCGACTGACTTACTTACAACACTAAGAGGCTGCCCATTCAGTCATTTCCTCCTCTTTAATAACATTTGGGACCTAAAGTTTAATCTGAAGTTTGAGTATAATGAATACTTCAATAAATGAACTCCTTTCACTATTATTACAAAGAACTGGGGAGCTATTTCACACCTGTCTTTACCAACAGTAACTGGAACTTTATCACTGCAATGATGTGGAGGTTACATTATGTCAGTCATCTCCGCCCTTTGCATTTATTCAAAAACAATGGGAATCCCAGACTTAAATGTGGCACCAAACTTTAAATGAACATGAAACCTAGCTCTTTAAAGAAGACAGACGATAAATTAATGTCTTGTTCTGAAGTCAATTTGTCCCCTACATACACAGTCTCAGCACTGCAGATTATTCATAAAATGGACAGTAAAGAATAGAAGCAAAGAGATACGAGGTAGGACAGATGGCACCAGTGAGTGAAATACAGAAGGTTCTTGAGAGGGTTTATGTGGGTTGTCTATTCAACAGCACCTTTCCACAGGAACTACTGGGACAATCATGAACAACCTGGGAAACATCAGGAACTGTTGTACAATGAGAATGTTACTGCCTGTAGCTAAGTCTTCAGTCCATGTTAACTCGGTGGTGTACAAGACATATGGATGGACACGTAAGTGATCTGCAGTTTCTACTGCCATGGAAAATAGTCTTTGCCACTGACTGATAATGTGGAAGGTTCAGTTCTCTTCATAATAACATGACGATTAGGCCACAACTTTGCTTTCTTCAGCTTGCTTGGTGTTTGGCTTCTGGATGGGCTTCATCCCTCTTGGGGTAATAGAGCAGGGGATGGAGGTCATGACCTTCTCATTGAGTTGGTGTCATGGAGTCAGAGGCCAACAAAATCGTTGGGGTCTGATCTACTCTCAGGTAACTGAAGAACATTGCTGCTAGATATGTCAGTCTGTCAGCAACTGGGAGTATCTCTTTTCTTATCATGACTTAGTTGTTTCATTATTTTCAAAGCAAAATATTGTTTTTTGATAGTTCTAAAGTGATTTTGATGAATTTGGCATTTACTTACGACCCCATCATTTTTAACAATAATGAAGGACCCCGTTAGAAAACTATACCCTTAAGGTCAAATTAGAGGTGGGTTTTAGTAGGTAAAAAACCCAACTCAAGCTGGGACTCAGCACCCTATAGGTTAGGTTAGGTAGGTTAGGTTAGGTAAGATTACTGTGCATTCCTATATTTCAAACATTTTCATTCCCCCCACACAAAAGCCCAGTTTCCCGTTGTTGCTGTCCTCCCATAATTAGTAGATATTGAGGGCATTCTAATGGATTAATCAAACATTTACTGCAGAATTGTCAGATTCATCAAAATCACAAAGAGTTACCAGAGAAACCTTTGTACAATTAGTTCAATAAATTTACTAGAAAGCAGAAAAGCATACCAACAAATTATCTAATTTTATTGAGGCAGATTTAGCAAATAGAAATGTGGAGGACAAATGAATGAAGTCTTCTGATAAACCAAAGTTCTCTTTAGTGAATTATTGGGATTCCAAAGATTTCGGCTTTATTCTGTTGTCATCATTTTCACCTCTGACTTACATTTGATGCTCCACTTTAGATAACACTGTTTAGGTGAGCAATTTCAGATCTTATGGGTCAGACTTTTGAGTACTTGATACCAGGGATAGCTGTAGGGGTCTTAATTTTTAGCATGATAGGTAATCTTTTTGAAGATCAAACTTGTATTTATCTCATCCCATGGCTTAAGACATCTTCAAAATATCATCCTCCAACTATCTCAGTAAACTGGAGGTTTTGGATCAAGTCTGTCCTTGATAACATTTCTGTTTGCTTTGAAATACTTTTCAGTTGAAGGGAATTTTCTAGTCTCAGAGATATTTATGATTTCAGCCATTTTGGGGGTTCCTTTAAACAGAGTAATCTCTGTAAACTCTTTGTCCTAATTACAAAATACTCTTCATAATCCATCTTCTTTTATTGTTCTTCTAGGACACTCTCAAGATGGGAAATGCCTTGGAGGTCCAAAATAGAATGATTGAGGAAGAAGAACAAGAAGAAACAGAGCAAGAACAAGAGGAAGGAGAACCAGAAGAGGAGAGAGGCTCTATTGTGAAAATTATGGTAAGTTCAAGGAGTCTTTTCTTTCACAGAAAATCAGAAAGCTGCAAAAAATTGTCCTGAGAAACATCTACTCAACAGACTCAAGATAAATGTAACTGAATGAGATGATATAGTCTATTTTGTTTCAAACAACCCATCACTTTACAAAAGCAGAATTTCCAGACACTTCATGTAAGAAGAAGAAGAAGAAGAAGAAGAAGAAGAAGAAGAAGAAGAAGAAGAAGAAGAAGAAGAAGAAGAAGAGAAGTTCCTCTTTCCACTTGTCTGAGGATGCATCTGGATCTCTGGGTGCCCCTGGTGGGAAAACTGTCCATTCTGTGTGTGTGTGTGTGTGATGTTCCCAACACTTCTGCAATCTCCTTCTGAGATCTTGTGTTTTCTTTGCTCATTCCCACCTTAAATATTCACTTTTCCATTCCATAAAGTTATCATTCTGCCTACTATTCCACTCTATGGTGTTGGGGAGTGATTCACCAGCTATTTCCTTCCTCTTATTCAAGTGTGATTCCTGATTTGGCAGAAATCAGGACAAGTGAGGTGCTTCAGCCCTTTGAGTAAGTGAACTTCGAACTCTATCAAGTTTTGTGACCCATTCAGAGAACTGGCAGAGCATTGGCTTCACCTGTGCCCCAAGATTCATAGTCAGGACACAGATAGCTTCCCTTCATCCCATTATTTGTTGCAGAAACACAGAGAAGGGCAGTTTTCACCCCTGGGGTGCTCAGTGGCCCCGGTTCATCATCAGATGGGGGAAAGGGGGACTTATCTTCTTCTGTGGGGTGTCTGGAGGTTATGCTGATGCATAGAATAGTTAAACTTACATCAATGGCTTTGTATTTGAAAACATGACTTTGTTTTTCAAAAAACATGTGATTTTATTTTTTGAAAAAGAGAATTAACAAAATAAACGCCCTTTCAGATAAGTAACCTTAAATAAAAGTGAAATATCTTTTTAGCTAAACAAAATACCTGGTTATGAGATTTTCAATCAAGGACCCTTTCCTCAGGTGACTGACCTCCGAAGTCCTCAAGGTCGCTCGAGAAGGGATGCCCAGATCTTTGCTGTGATGACCCATGAAGGCACCCTGAGGGTGGCCCCAGTCAAGATTGAGTCCAACAACCAGGTCTCTTTCACCCATCTTCAGGAAGGCATTCTCCCACCAAGATGCTTTGTCATAGAGGTAAGCTTATTCCTGTGAGGATATGAGTAGTATTCCTTTCTGTCTCTCACAATCCTTTAGGAATCATTGTCCAAGTTCACTGTTGTGTTAAGAATCTCTTCATTTGAAATGAAAATGAACAGTTCATGATATGGAATGACTGACCCCAGGAGATCACATTTTAGGGAGAAAAGAGAAGATTCTATTGCAACTTGGGTTCTGAATTTGCATGGATTATGTGGTGCAGAGGGTAAGGGAGGAATAACAACAGGTGGTTTGTTTAAGGAGAGAGAGAGACAGATATTGGTGCACAACTGTAAACAAGAAAATGATTGTTGAAGACTGTGAGGAATAACTCATGTCTACAGATGATGCAGTACTGATGAAAGGGGGACAGTGAAGAGAAACTGCAGGAACTGGTGAGAGAATCTGAAAGTGTTTGAAAGCTGAGAGTAGATGGATGTTGGGAGAATGGATGATGATCTGCTTAGGTATTTTGGAGTAGATATATTGGATGTTGGCAGGATGGAGGAACAGATGAGTCTCAGAATAGGTGAAGCAAGCAAGCAAGGAATAAAGGAAGGTACTGTTAAGCCAACTCTCCTTTATGGAAGTGACGTGTTAATGCTGAATATGAAGAAAAGAGAAAAATGGAAGCTGCAGAGTATGGATGGATCACTGTGTTCTGAGACGGTTTAGTCATGTGGAGAGAATGGAGGAGGATTACAGGCTTTGTGAAAAGAGTGAAGAAGAAGAGGAAGAAGAAGAAGAAGAGTGTGGAAGAATGAGGAACTCTAGACAGAGAGTTGAGTGGTGCAGTGTTTGTAAGGGTTTAGTTGCACTACTGAAGAGCCTTCAGCGGAGGAGGTGGATGATAAAGAGTTAATGATAATAATATTGTGGAGGTTTCCTGCTCAGGGGTTTCATCCACAATAGAATTTTTTATTTTTCTTTGTTTCTTTGTCATTTGGCTTTTTAATTCTCCTTCTCTTCTTCTTCTTCTTCTTTGCTTTTCTTCATTTATTATTATTATTATTATTATTATTATTATTATTATTATTATTATTATTATGATAGAGAAGACTCTAAACAAGATCAATGCAGCTGATGGGGTGATTTCTTTCAGTGGTACTTGTTTAAGAGAGGGATTCTTGCCATTATTATTATTATTATTATTATTATTATTATTATTATTATTATTATTATTTTTCTAATGAATATCCTCCTTCGTTCCCTTGACAGCTCGAGTCCTTGATGCAATGGTCTCCTTCTCCTTCTTCCCCTCCAAGGGCGTTCCTGGATCTGGCATATGAATCCACCCCCCTGGGGAGGGTCATTGTCAGGGTCACTGAGAATAGCCTTTGGGGTCTCAACTTCCTGTACATGTGTGCGGGGGGAATGGGACCCTCTTATGCCCACTCTCACATCTCAGATGTGGGTTGCAAGGGTGAGGAAGGTGAAAATATTGAAATGGGACACTATGTTCCCCACAGAGGAGGAGGAGGAGGAGGCACGTCAACTCAAGCAGTGTTGTCACCGAGGGAGGACTGGGAGAGGGAGAGGGAGAGTGGGATCTATAAATGGACGCCACATAAGGCGGGACAATTGAGGGGAATCATCTCCTATGAAGGAGCTTCGGAGTTCTGGATTGTCACCAGAGATCATCCCTATTGGAGATTTGGACTTTGCTTCGGGATGGTGGAGGAAGGACTCGACGTCATCCTCACCACCATCCTGAAGTATCCAGGTCCACGCATCAAAAGGGTGAGAGTGGGCGAGTGTGGCCTCATCCTGTGATTGTCTCCCCTCCAGATGAAGTCAGTTTCAAGTTTGATTTTAACTCTGAGAATCATTCTCAAATAAAGATGCTGTGAATGCCTTACGTGTTTCATTTGTCTCCTTTCATTATTATTATTATTACTATTATTATTATTATTATTATTATTATTATTATTATTATTATTATTATTATTATTATTATTATTATTTCCCGATATTTTGTTTCTCTCTCTCTCTCTATGTGCTTTGCGTCTCCTCTGAACGCCTGTTTACACGATGCTTTATCCCAAAATGCAAACTATTGTCTTACAAGAGCAACTGTTGGAGGAGATGAATGGCCCCCCCAAAAAACAGACTGGTTTTATAAAAGTAAAAAACAAACCAGACACTAAAAGTCATTATTTCCCTGACCTTAACCTTTTTCTCGAGCCACACATCACACCGTGGACTGACACTGGTGCTACTCATTCACATTGGGTGGACTGGTGGGCAGCAGGCAGGCAGGCAGGGAACGATGGTTCCTGGTCCTAGCAAAGTGAGCACCTCTCAGCCATTGCTTCTTCTTCTCCTTCTTCTTCTTCTTCTTCTTCTTCTTCTTCTTCTTCTTCTTCACCCACTCTGGCTGATTGCACCTTAACCTGAACCTTAACCCTGACTTTGAACTCAACCTTGACTTCAACCTAAACCTTGACCTTTGCATAAACCTTGACCTGACCTAAACCTAGACTTCAACCTAAACCTTGACCTAAACCTCGACTTCAACCAAAACCTTGACCTATTCCTAAACCTTGACCTGACCTAAGCCTTCACCTTGACCTAAACTTAGACTTCAACCTAAACCTTGACCTTTACCTTAACCTTGACCTGCCCTAAACCTTGACTTCAACCTAAACCTTGACCTAAACTTTGACCTTTGCATAAACCTTGACCTGACCTGACCTAAACTTTGACTTCAACCTAAACCTTGACCTAAACTTTGACCCAACCTAAACCTGGTGAGAGCACCTTCCAAAGGTGGGCTTTAAGTAATACGTGTCTGTCTGTGTGAGCAGAAAACAGTTGACAATAAAATTTAATAAATGACAAAGAATGAAATGAGAAAGAAGACCTTGGCCAAAAGTTGCCATTTTGAGAGAATTTCCCAAAGTGACTTAATGAAAAATGCTCCTGAGAGATAAAAAGTCATCTTCCATTCTTCTTCCTCTTCTTCTTCTCTCAGAGAAGAAGAAGAAGAACACCTTATATGATTCTTCTTCTTCTTCAAGGGCAACCCCCTGAACGACCTCTGTCTTGAGGCTATACACGCGGAACAGACAGAGTCTTCGCTCTTCCCTTCACAGAGACCACACTTGGCTCTGTAGTTGACATAAGTAAGTAAAATATTCTTGGTAAGAATTTTGTCTCAAAGAATTCCATGCAATCCCTTATCTCCTGTCATTAGCAATATTTACATGGAATTTTTTTAGACAAAATTCTTACCAAGAATTTTGCCCCGAAAAGTGATATGGTTTAGGTATGTAGATGACATTTTTTGTATCTGGCCAGTTCACGAAAATCTCCGGGAATTTCTCGTTAAGCTAAATAATTTAGTCCCTTCTATAAAATTTACTGTAGAGGAAGAAAGAAATTGTAATTTGAATTTTCTTGATGTAACTGTCTATAGACATGATAGAAATTGCCTCTTTTGTTCATTATTATTCCAATCACCATCAGAATGTTAAATTCTCTGTTTTTTTCTGGAATGTTCTTAAGGGCTTTACGTGTTTGTAGCCCGCAGTTCATTGCTGCTGAGATCAAAACTATTTATGACATTGCTTTGAAACTTAAATACCTAAGGACCTTTGTAGATGTAGCATGGAAAAGAGCCAGGAAAACATTTCATTTAACTAATAACAAACTTGAATTCAGTAAGCATAATATTCTCAAATTACAGTATGATGAAAGGTTTTTACAAATTCCTAGAATTCTAAAGCTTTTCAACATAAATGTTGTTTTCAGTAATTTTAATCTTAAGAGTTTAGTGATAAAAAATTCTCCTAAAGATGTTTCTGGCGGCATCTATGAAATTCCTTGTAAAAGATGTGATAAAATATACTATGGACAAACTGGAAAACCACTTTCACAAAGAATCAAACAACACCAATATTCTGTGAGAACTGGCCAAATATCGAATGCATTATTCGTACTTATGAGAAATTTTGATCATCCTATTAACTGGAGTAAAGTAAGACCTTCAGTCCCGTGCAATGACACAGTTAAAAGGAATATCATCGAATCTTGTTTTATTAAGTCAAATAATGAAAGTGTTCTAAATTTAAGTCTTGGTTTATTTAAACTTGATGCTTTAATAATTAAAAAAAGTTGTTGATAAATATAAGCAAAATTAATATACATGTTTCTGCAATTTGAATGTGTAAGAAGCCGCCGTTTGCCTTATGGTTAAGTATATATTTGGATTAGTTTTTGACAGCGTGATCCCGGATTTACTGTGGATTAACCTTTTCTGTTTAACCCCTGGCAATTAACCATCTGGTATTCAAGGTTATACATGTTTTTCGATTTTGTAAGCCTAAACTTTAGTATTTCTTTTTGTGTGGTCTTAGGTTCAGTTTGTGACAGCTCGATCCGGGATTATCCTGGATTGACTTTCTGTTTATTACCCTTTGACAACTGACCATCTGGTATTCTTGTTCTTTTTTGTTTACTTTGTAACCTTCATATTTTTGTCTCACTCGTACCTCGACGATGCGTCAATAAACGTGAAAGCGCTTGTTACTACTGAACTTCTGCCTGTCTTTTTCCTGTGGGATTCGCTTATATATATATATATATATATATATATATATATATATATATATATATATATATATATATATATATATATATATATATGTGTGTGTGTGTGTGTGTGTGTGTATATATATATATATATATATATATATATATATATATATATATATATATATATATATATATGAATGAATATTATCACATCACCGTGATTCATATACAAGCAATAAGCTACAAACATTCTTTAATACTCAATTCGCCCTACCTCGGAAGTAATATATTTTCATATATGTTACCCGAAGGGGAACTTTTTAATTGATAGTAACCAGTGGTGCCCTTTGTGAAAAGACTTTTGGGGATTGCTTCACCCACCCTGAGGAATCATCTTCCTTCCTTCCTTCCCTCCTGTGGATTCTCAGTTCCATAGAGTCAGAATCAGCAGCCACAACAGTAAGAGATTCTTGATCATCTTCTCATCACTCAAAGACCCTTTTCATCACCTGCCCCTTTTCAGGGGTCCATCTGGCCCTCTGGTGAGTCACAAAGATTCGTATCAGCCCTCACTCACTCGAGTGTTTCCAGCTTCTACAGTCATCCCACACATTCCCTGGCCGCTAATAAGCTTCACTTTGCATACATAATATTCAATTGGGGGGATCCATCCAAAATGTATCATGTACCGAAATGCAGCCTTGCAACAGACCACTGTAATCGCGTAGCTGATAAGGACACAAGTCTGATAAGAGGAGGTGTCGCTGAGTGAGGAAATACCTTCCTGATAAGTGCGTCTCATAAAACACAGACATGCATGTATGTATGTATGCATATAAGTATGCATGTACAGTATGTATCTGTCTATCTATTTACCTATCTATTTATCCATTTATATATATAATAATTATGCTATAATGATTATGCAATGTGGTTATTGTTATTATTATTATTACTATTATTATTATTATTATTATTATTATTATTATTATTATTATTATTATTATAATTTGGCAGCAGACCCTCTTTTAAACAGGTTCTATTGAATATTATTGCTGCTTCAGCTGCATTTATTTTGTAGAAGACTTTTTCTATTTTCCTTATTGCGGACTTCTCTTCAGTGGAGGTGCGTGCTAACAGCTCGCCTATATTTGTCATTTCATGGGGGAAAAGTCAAAATCTGGATTCTGCTTCTTTATATATTCTATACAGTTAGTTATATACAATTGTTGCCGCGACGCGTTTCGACAGACTCTTCTGTCATTCTCCAGCGGGAGCTAGTAGAGGACTGGCAGCTTGCATAGGTCCTTCTGAATTTATACACGGGCTTCAGCGGGGGGTCATGGATGGCGAATTCTGATTGGTTGCAGTCAGCGAACTTCAAGCCAAATTTCTGCGGCGAAGCTCGATCCTGACAGATCTTCGCAACCTGGGAATGTCATTCATTCCAGCGTTCCCATTGGCCTGCCGTTGCGTGATGTCATGCCGGCTGACATCATCGGTAGTTTGGCTGCTATTGGGCTGCGGATGAATGATGTCATTATCTACTCTTTCTGTCGTAGTCGGGGGATTGTCTCTAAGGGCGCCTCGCTCATCAGGGGCATCTCCATTTTCAGGGTTGTCGTTTTCAGGTATTCGTTGGATTTGGTGGGTGTTCTGCATTATTCTTCTTAAATTCGTGGGTAGGAGCGATGCCTCCTGCGTCGTATTCATTGTTGGTTTTCTCTCGGCAATGAGGAGCGCCTCTAGTAGGCGCAGACGTCGAGGGTCGGCGGCTCTCCCGATTATACTTATATTTTGTATAATACTTTCGCGGGAGATGGAAATAGTGTGAGTAGCACGGGCGTGGTTCATGATGGCACCCTCCTGGGCGTGGCAGGAGATCCTTTTTGACAGACGCATCGTGGTCATTCCAATATAAGCGCCGGGGCATCCTCAGACAGGACATACAAATTGGTAGACCACGTTCTTCTGCTTGAGGGGTTCTCTTGCTGGCGGAGAGGGGTTATTCTTCATCACCAGATCACGGGTGCGGCGGTTCTTATAATAAATTACAAGATTTATTCTCTTACTGTCATCGGTCGGGGTGACGTTTTCCATGACGATTTTCTTCATGGAATTCTCGTCCTCACGGTACTGGGGATGCATCCGGGCCTTATAAAAGATCTTTATGTCATCTTGGGGGGCAGGTTGTGTGTTCTCACCGTTGTACCATTTTTCCAGGCCAGTTCGAATTTCTTTGTTTACGAGTTTGTTGGTGAAACCATTGTTCACCAACATTTGTGCAGCACGTTCGAATTCCTTGTTGGTGTCCTGCCAGGTGGAGCAGTGGGAGAGGGCCCTTTTAATGAAGGTCCTGACTGTCGTGTTCTTAAACCTAGCAGGGCACTCGCTATCCCCATTCAAGCAAAGTCCCAAATTGGTGGATTTTGTGTAGACTGATGTCTTCAAGTTCCGTTCCGTCTTTGTGACCATAACGTCAAGGATCCTTCAAATTCAAATTACATTATAGCTTTAAAAGCAAACTTGACCAAAAAGCCAGTCTACCAGGGTTGATCACCAAACAACCAAGGGTAGCCTACCATAGCCTAACCTTAGCTTAGCATAGGCAGCTTAGCTTTGCATAACCTTCAGGTTTTGGGGGGAGGGGCCAGGTGGTGCACATCACCCCCTAGCCTAATATAGCCTAAACCAGATGTATGTACACACATAAATATAACAATTTTTAAAAGCAAATTGTATTTTTCCTAACTATACAAACCCGAGGTCCTTTACGTTAGGAGACTCACTGATTGGAGGGAGGAATCTGATAAAGTCTCTCTGAACTGACTGGAGTTCACCACCTTGTCTTCCCTTCCTGGTCGTGAGAGCGAGGAAGGGAAAAACTGCCTCTGACAAAAGATCGGATTGTAAGAAACGCAGGATCAGTTGTCAGACTTCTGGGTCCCTTTGCATGAAAGAGGAAACGTCAGTTCATGCAAAGTAGGCTAGGAAGAATTTGACGTCGGATGACAATAAGGCGAATACAGGCATTGGGTTGTCTCATAGTCATGGTTTCCTTCCTCCCCTTGCAAGAGGAAGGAGTGGGGTTGCTTCTATTAACCTGAACGGAAACAGAACGGGAGCTCCCGTTATGTGCTTATCTGCCTCGATCGCCCGGTCCAGCTTGTAACGGCAAGTCCGCTCCCTGCCCGTGGGAAGAGAGCCAGGATGGGGAGAAAGAAGAGAGGCCAGTCACTCAACATTCATTCTCCCAATCACAACCGTACAACATAGGCGAGATGCAACCTGTCCCGTCAGGGGAGCTGGATAAGGTACACAACTTGTTGAGCAGCCACCACAGGACCCAAGGAAAAAGTGTCCAAGGACTTGTGTGCAACATCCCGGAGGTAGAAGGAGATGAAGGTAGTCTGTTGGGACCACACACCCGCCTTCAGCACCTGTGGTACCGACATATTCTTCCGGAATGCGAGGGATGGACCAAGCCATCGACTACGTGAGCACTCGGGTGAAAGGTACTGGTATCGTCGTTATCAGCTGCCAAGTACCTCCTTTGATCGCTTCACGAAGTCAGGAGGAAGATGTGTCCTTAGACACTTCTTCCTTGGGAGAGACAGTACTAGCGAAAACGTTGACAACATCCAGGTTAGGAATGTCGAACCTTTCGGAAAGTACCACAGGTTCCAGTCGACAGTCGATGCCAATGGATTCGGAGTCCACCTACGACATCCGAGAAGGAGTCGAGGTATGATCCCCATCCCTGTTCTTCCATCTTCTACGCCAAGGCCAGGGTAAGATGAGAGATGGACCTAAGAGGGCATATCTCAATCCGACGACTCTCGTAGGGCGAGTGCAGAGCACGGACAGGAACCCTAAACGAGAGTCGCATGCCACCCAGGAAACAGTTCCCTGGGAGAGCATGACTGAAGAAGCTTCTCGTCTGTAGCTAACTCTCGACTGAGGAGACAAAGGCTACTTCAGATAGAAGACTAGGTCACAAGGGCCTACGTTCTCCACAAATGAAAGGGAGAGAAGCCGCCCTCGGCGGAGAAGACGAGGAAGTCCAGACTTGACGAGCGACTCTGACCCGAGAAGAAGTTCCGACAACGACACCACCAGTGAAGACGGATCCAGTCCCTGGGACAGTGTTGCAGAGGACTTCAAGGGATATCCAGCTACTGTATATCCGTTGCCGCTCGGTGGGAAAGCCTGTTTGCAAGGAAAGCTGGAAAGTCTCCCAGTCCTGAACAGACAGGGATGTACTGCCTCAACAACCGCTTCTTGTGTAGCTGCACAGGAGGATGGGTCAAGCGGAATTCTTCTCGATGCCTCGGCAATCAGGTCGGATGAAGGCGAAGTCTTCAAGTATTTGTCTGTAACTCGGGGTGAGCAATGTTCGTGAACCCCTAGCGAAACGGACAAATACGGAGGGGAAACAACGTAAAAATGAAGTCATACTCTCGCTGAATCTATTATTTTGCCCACTTGTAAGAAGATGGTGAAGACTATTTCAGGAGACAATGTAGAGAAACAGATACGTAAAATTCTATCATCAAATGATAGTGTTCAGAGACGCATTCTAACAATATTGAAGAAAATGTTTGCTGTAATAAACTTCAGGGTTCATACTGTGCACTCCAAGTTGATGAACCATCCGAAATAGCCAACAAAGCGCAGTTGCTTGCCTTTATTCGCTTTATTGAAGGGGAAACTATAGTAAATCAGCATCTTTGTTGCAAAGAACTGCTTACCACTACTACAGGCGAAGATATGCTTCACAATTTAAATCATTCTTTTGGGAAATGGAATTTATCCTGGAAGTCGTGTGCCGAGGTTTGTACTGATGGAGCTCCATTAATGCCTGGTTCTATTGAAGGTCTTCCATGGTTTGTAAAGCAACACCATATCAAAACTATAACAACTCAGTATTTAACAACTCAATGTTTCTTGCATAGAGGCCCCTGATGGCAAAAAAACTTGGTACTAAATTGAAAGAAGCTTTCGATCAAGACCAAGTTGTTGAAATGGTAAAAGCTCGTAGATTTGAGCTTCTTCGTGAAAACGTGGATTCACAACACACACGCTTACTTTTGCACACATAAGTTAGATGGCTATCGAGAGGTAAAGTACTCTGAACTTCGTCAAGAACTGTTGGCATCTTTTGAGAAAGAAAGGAAAAGTAAATTTTGTTAACTTCTGAAATGTGAGTTTTGGACTTCAAAAATGAGATATCTGACCGAAATGTTTCAACACCTGAATGGTGAGAACGTGTCCATGCAAAGTGGAAATGGAAACCTTCTCTCATCTACCGACAAAATTCAAGCATTCCAGAGATAACCAGCAGTTTGGAAAAGAAAAGCTAGATTAGTCTGTTGGAAATGATTCCTTTGGTTCAAGAAGGCCATTCAGACAATTTAATTCCTTTAATAGGGGATCATTTAGCAATTCTGGAAGGTAATCTGAACCGAGCAATACGACTGGATTCGCAAACTTTTCTTTGACATTTCAACTGATAACGCTGGCTTTTCGTTAGCAGAAGAGAAGGAGCTGGCTACCATATCTACTGATCGTGGCTTAAAGTTCAAGCAGAAGGATTTCAATCAAAGAAGAATATCCTTCAATAGCTAGGAAAGCTTTGACTGTTTTACTGCAATTGTCCACATCGTCTCCCTGTGAACAAGGAGTTTCTCTACCAACATTAAATGTAAAAATAGATCAAATACTAAATCCACTGATGAAGAGATGAGATTGTAAAGTCACCACATTGGCGCCAGCGTAGTGTTTCGGCTGCGCCATTAATTAAGTCTCCGCTGAGCATGTTTTCTTTGGTGACTTCCCATTTTCTTCAAGCTCAATTAGTCATGCCTAAAACGTGCCAGGTCATGCATTTTTAATCATTTTTACTTTATGCGTATTTATACAAATGTCACACATTGTGTATCACATGCTTCTTCATTCACAGGCATCAAGACTGTATCCATATTGTAGTTCTGTATGTTTTGTATTGTAATTTGTACTCGTTCACTGCATATTATTGTTTATTGTTTCGACCTCAGGTCACAGTCAATTCCATTGTCTCTCGCGGGCCGGCGTCAGTCGGCCGCTATATAAACTGCCTGGATCTGTAATAAAGCAGCAGTAACTTTTACCTGCTCGTTTCTTTGACACCTTACAGTGGTGACCCCCGGAGTATCCCGGAGCCATTAGCGGACTGACACGGCGACTTAGTCTTGGCTCCAGGATTTCTCCAAAACGCTCTTAGCGGCCTAAACACGGCGCTGTAACCAGCGTTTGAGCGTGCTGACTCTCGTAGGCGTACCCCACCAGCGTCACTAGCGGAACCACACGGCGCACGAAAGTGCATACTGACGCGAGTACCCCACTCCAGTAAGGGGTCAAAGGAGCAAGCATGGACGCGTATATCCCCTCCTTCATGCAGTTAAACGCGGACCCCGCGGACTCGGAGGTTTACCTACCTCCCATCACACCCGCGCCCGCCCCCGCATCGAGGCCCTCCCGCAACTCCACACCAGCGCCCCGAACACACGACGGCCGGGCAACACAATCGCGGGCCGCCCTCACCGTAAAGCTGCCGCCGTTTACGCAGGGGAACCCATCGATGTGGCTGCGCAGGGTGGAGAGCCACTTCAGAATCGCGGACCTGACGGACGAAATCCTACAGGCCGACACAGTGCTCAACGCCCTTCCGGAGGACGTGTACAGAAAACTCATCTCGCGAGTACCCGAAACACACACCCTCACATACAGCACCACAAAAAAGTTCCTCCTCGAAGCTTGCTCCCTGCCCATCGCCGAGCGGGCCGCCCGTGCTATCGACCTTGCCATAAACCCATGCCACGACCTCAATTCAAGAGACGCTTGGAGCATGGTCGTAGATCTCCTGTCACTACCAGACTTGGGTGGCACAAAGAAGCGGCAGGAGATAAGTTTCGCACGGGAAATCTACCTTCGCCAACTCCTCCCGGAGGTACGCAACCAGATCGCTCACCCCTACACCATGCCTGTCGAGGACCTCATAGAGACGGCGCAACATCTCACAGACTCCGTCAAGGCTTCACAGCGGCTAAAACCGGCCACACAGCCGGTCAGCTCCGTCCAGCCTGAAGAGCACGTAGAGCAGCCCGTCAACGCCATCACCAACAGACGTCCACCGAACCACAGCAGATGGAGGTCCCCGGGCTTCTGTCGCTACCACAAGTGGTTCGGAAAGGACGCCCGAAACTGCCTGCCGCCCTGCTCGTTCGCCCGTTCAAAAAACGGGGGGTGGCGGCGGCCAGCAGGACAGGCCGCCATGGCAGCCGAAGAACCCAGGGCCTCAAAAACAGTAGGTTTTTACGTCCGCGACACCGTCTCCGGCAGGATGATGCTGGTCGACACAGGGGCCTTTAAATCGGTCTTCCCAGCATCCAGAGAGGACCGCAACCACACATCAGACCCGGCCGCTTTCCTGACGGCCGCCAACGGAACCCCCATCCTCTCCTACGGCACCAGGCTCCTGTCGATCTCCATCCTTGGCCAGAGTTACTCCTGGGACTTCATCGTCGCGGACGTAGGAACCCCCACTCCTGGGGGCCGATTTTCTGGCGCACTTCGGCCTGCTAGTCGACGTGGGGCGCAAGTGCCTCCTCGATACCGACTCCTGCCGATCTCTCCCGTTAACGGCGGGACCCAGACCCACCATCAGCGCCGTCGCCCCCTACCAGTATGCACACCTACTGTTGGAGTTCCCTGAGGTATTTAAGCCCGAGCTTCGCCAAGTCCCCGGGGCCCCAGCCAAGCACGGCATATACCACCATATAGCGACTAAAGGGCCCCCGACACATGCGAAGTTCTGCAGGCTTCCCCCTCAGCGCCTTCAGGAGGCGAAAAAAGCATTTGCGGAGATGGAGCGGATGGGCATCTGCAGGAAAGCCTCCAGTCCATGGGCCTCCCCCCTCCACATGGTGCAGAAACCGGACGGCTCCTGGAGACCCTGCGGCGACTACAGGCGGCTCAACATTGCAACAGAGCCCGACCACTACCCTCTACCCAACATGCAGGACCTCACGGCCTTCTTTCACGGGGCCAAAATATTCACTAAATTAGACCTTCTTAAATCTTATTTCCAGGTACCTGTTGCGCCAGAGGACATACCAAAGACAGCCATCATCACGCCCTTCGGGTCCTATGTGTTCGCCTTCTCCACCTTCGGGCTGAGGAACGCCGGGGCCACCTTCCAGCGGCTCATGGACAGCATCCTGGGGGACCTAAAGTTCTGCGTCTGCTACGTCGACGACATTCTCATATTTTCCAGGTCTCACAGCGAACACCAGAGACACATCAGGGCAGTCCTCCAGCGCCTCCAAGAGAACGGCCTCGTCGTCCGTTTCGACAAGTGTACCTTCGGCGTCCAGAAAGCAGAATTCCTGGGTCACGAGGTGTCTCCGACAGGCGTCCGCCCTCTTACATCAAAAGTAGCAGCCGTAGCCAAGTTCCCGACACCCACCTCCATCAAGGCCGTCCAGGAGTTCCTTGGGATGGTAAACTTCTACAGGCGGTTCATCCCTGGGATCGCGCACACCACAGCCCCCCTGACGGAAGTCCTAAAAGGCCAACCGAAGTCCCTGTCTTGGGGACCCAGCCAGCAGCAGGCCTTTTCCCTGACGAAGGCCGCCCTCGCCAAGGCAACCGCCTTGGCACACCAGGATCCCAAGGCCCCCCTCCAGCTGATGACAGACGCCAGTAACGTCGCCTGCGGTGCTGTTCTGGAGCAAATCATCAACGGCGCCCCCCAGCCCATCGCCTTCTTCAGCAAGAAGTTCAATCCCGCAGAGACCCGCTACAGCACCTTCGACAGGGAACTCTGCGCGATGTACAGCGCAGTTCGGCACTTCAAGTTCCTCCTGGAGGGGACGCCCTTCACAATCTTCACAGACCATCAGCCACTGATTCACGCCTTCACGAAGCAGGTGGACGCATGGTCTTCCAGACAGCAGCGCCACCTCTCAGCCATAGCCGAATTTACCTGTTCCGTCAGGTACCTCCCCGGCAAGAAAAATCCCGTAGCAGACGCCCTCTCCAGAGTCGAGTTGAACGCAGTGCAGCTTGGTGTAGATTACCAGGACCTTGCCAGAGAACAGGCTGCTGACCCAGAAACCCCAGCATACCGCACCGCCATCACATCCCTCAAGTGGCGGGACGTGACCCTCACCCCCGAGGGCCCCAGCCTGCTCTGTGACATCAGCACAGGTCAGCCCCGCCCTTTGGTTCCATCCTCACGCCGCCGCCAGGTATTCGACATAATTCACGGCCTCTCACACCCCTCCGGCAGGACCACGGCCAAACTGCTTTCAAAAAAGTTCGTCTGGCACGGGGTGCAAAAGGACGCCACGGCCTGGGCAAAACAGTGCCTGCAGTGCCAGACCAGTAAGGTGGGTCGTCACACGCAGTCGGGGGTAGGCGAGTTCCCACAGCCAGGGCGCCGCTTCGGCCACATCCACATCGACGTCGTCGGGCCCCTTCCCCCATCAGGCGGATCCAGATACCTCCTGACGGTGGTAGACCGTTCGACGAGGTGGCCCGAAGCCACACCCATGCAAGAAGCCACCGCCAGCGCGTGCGCCGAGGCCCTGCTCTCCAGTTGGGTTAGCCGCTTCGGCGTCCTGGACCACATCACAACCGACAGGGGCCCCGCTTTCCTCTCCGAGTTGTGGTCTGCCCTGGCTCAACTGCTGGGAACCACGCACCACACCACCACAGCGTACAACCCAGCGGCCAACGGCCTGGTCGAACGGTTCCACAGGTCCCTAAAGTCATCCCTCATGGCCCGCTGCACCGCCGAGGACTGGAAACATCAGCTGCCGTGGGTCCTCCTCGGGCTGAGAACCGCCCCCAGAGCCGACGGCACCCCATCTGCAGCTGAACAAACCTATGGGGAACCCCTCGTGGTGCCGGGAGAGCTCGTGACGGATGAACGCCACTCCCCATCACTGCAGAGGCTCCGCGACGTGGCCGGCAAGTTCGCCCCTTGCAGGCGCTCATACATCGACAAAGCAACCACCTTCATGCCGCCACAGCTGTCATCCGCCACCCACGTCTTCGTCAGAGTCAACGCCGTCCGTCCACCACTAACCAAGCCCTACAGGGGACCCTTCCGCGTGCTGGAACGAAACAGCAAGGCGTTCCAGCTGGCACTCCCTGGCAAGGACGACTGGGTTTCAATAGACCGGTTAAAGCCCGCCTTTCTGTCGGAGAGTCCCGACAGCGACGCAGCACCCCTTCCGCCCAACCGCACTCCCTCACCCCCGGAGGCGCGGCCGCCCCAGGAAGGGACCGCCCAACCAGCAGCCTCACAGGCGGGAGACCCCTCCGTTATCTTCAAGGAGCTGCGGCACCCTTCAGCGTCCCAGCAGATACAGGGATTAGTCAGACGCGTCCCTCGTCTTGGGGGGGAGTATTTGTAAAGTCACCACATCGGCGCCAGCGTAGTGTTTCGGCGGCGCCATTAATTAAGTCTCCGCTGAGCATGTTTTCTTTGGTGACTTCCCATTTTCTTCAAGCTCAATTAGTCACGCCTAAAACGTGCCAGGTCACGCATTTTTAATCATTTTTACTTTATGCGTAGTTATACAAATGTCACACATTGTGTATCACATGCTTCTTCATTCACTGGCATCAAGACTGTATCCATATTGTAGTTCTGTATGTTTTGTATTGTAATTAGCCCTTTGTTGGCCGAGTAGGTTGAGCTTCAGACCGTCATTCGATGGGCCGGAGTTTGATTCCCGCCGCCGGCTGATGAAGAGTTAGAGGAATTTATTTCTGGTGATAGAAATTCATTTCTCGCTATAATGTGGTTCGGATTCCACAATAAGCTGTAGGTCCCGTTCCTAAGTAACCAATTGGTTCTTAGCCACGTAAAATAAGTGTAATCCTTCGGGCCAGCCCTAGGAGAGCTGTTAATCAGCTCAGTGGTCTGGTAAAACTAAGCTATACTTACTTTGTATTGTAATTTGTGCTCGTTCACTGCATATTATTGTTTATTGTTTCGACCTCAGGTCACAGTCAATTCCATTGTCTCTCGCGGGCCGGCGTCAGTCGGCCGCTATATAAACTGCCTGGATCTGTAATAAAGCAGCAGTAACTTTTACCTGCTCGTTTCTTTGACACCTTACAAGAGTATGTTTATCACATATAAGGCCAAGATTCAGAAAATTGCGAAATCTCATCAAGCACGTTTCACATTCAGATACTTAAGTGAAAAATATCTTAAAAATGATATTTTAATGATAAAATAAAGTTTGTTCATACTTACCTGGCAGATATATATATAGCTGTATTCTCCGAATCCGCCAGAATTTCAAAAACTCGCGGCACACGCAGTGTGGCCAGGTGGTTAGTACCCATTCCCGCCGCTGGGAGGCGGGTATCGGGAACCATTCCCATTTTCTATTCAGATTTTCTAGTGCCACTGTCTCCTGAGGGGAGGAGGGTGGGCACTATGATTATATATATCTAACAGGTTATAAACAAACTTTATTTTATCATTAAAATACAATTTTGTTCATGAGACTTACCTGTCAGATATATATATAGCTGAATCCCACCATTGGAGGTGGGAAGAGACAGAATAGGATTTAGGACACAAATATATGTAGGCGATTGACGCCTTGGTTCCTTACCTGTTAGCATAGCTGACTTCGTGGTTACTGTCACCCAAGCCTGCTTCTGCTTTACTAGAGTCTCCAGCAAGGTAGTGACCTACACAGCTGGTGAGTTCTAGATGATCTGTCCACGGGGGCGTGACCACAATGGGACTAGATCATAAGACCATACTGTGAGGGCAAAAGGAGCAACGACCAACCACCTGACCGAGCCTATCTAAGTCATTAAACCTAACATAGGCTAACGGCTGGGACGTCCACCTCCGGTGGCCAACCCAACAACCAAAAACACAAAAAACAAGATTAACAAATACTTCCTAACCTCTAAAGGATAGGATGAGTATTGCTCTCTGCCCCTAACATTGCGTCTGCGGAAACGTATGGTCCTAGCGAAGAGCAGTTTTCGTAAGTCGTCTTCACGTCCCGCAAGTAATGCGAAGCGAACACTGAATTGCTTCGCCAGAAGGTGGTACCCAGAAGGTCGTTAAGGGACATGTTCTTCTGGAAAGCCACCGAAGGCGCAATGGCTCTCACTTCATGAGCCTTGACTTTCAGAAGTCTCATGTCGCTGTCTTGGCAGGTAGAATGAGCTTCTTTGATTGTACTTCTTAAAAAGAATGCCAGAGCATTCTTGGACATCGGCAAGTCAGGTCTTCTAACAGAACACCACAGATTGTCCGACGGGCCTCGACTTCCTTTCGTCCTGTCTAGGTAGAATTGGAGAGCCCTGACAGGGCACAGGACTCTCTCTGACTCTTGCCCAAGAATTTCTGTCATACCCTTGATCTCAAAACTCTTGGGGCAAGAGTTTGAAGGATTTTCATTCTTTGCGAGGAACATAGGGTTTAGGGAGCATACGGCATTGAGCCCTCTAAAGCCTATGTGCTTGCTGATGGCTTGAACTTCACTAACTCTCTTCGCCGTCGCCAGAGCAGTTAGGAAAATAGCCTTCCTTGTCACATTTTTGAGAGATGCCGAAGAAAGAGGCTCGAATGTATCTGACATTAAAAATTTTAGAACGACATCCAGGTTCCAGGAAGGCGTCCTGGACTGAGGGACCTTAACAGTCTCAAAGGATCTCAAGAGATCGTGAAGATCCTTGTTGTCGGCTAAGTCTAGACCTCTGTGTCTGAAGACTGCCGACAGCACACTTCTATAGCCTTTAATTGTCGAGACTGCCAGCTTTTCCTTCTCCCGAAGATGAAGCAGGAAGTCTCCTATCTGCGGCACAGAGGTCGTGGTAGAGGAAATCCCCTTGCTTCTGCACCATTTCCTGAAATTGGCCCACTTAGATTGGTACACCACATTGGAGGAGGGTCTCCTGGCGCTGGCGATAGCCCTTGCCACTGCTCTCGAAAAACCCCTCGCTCTTGCCAACTTCGCGATAGTCTGAATGCAGTTAAACTCAGAGCGGGGAGGTTTTTGTGGTACCTTTCGAAATGGGGCTGCCTGAGCAGATCTACTCTCAGGGGAAGCGTCCTTGGGAAGTCCACCAGGAGGGCCATGACCTCTGTGAACCATTCTGCCGCTGGCCAAAAGGGGGCGATCAACGTCATTCTCGTCCCTTCTGACGCTGCGAACTTCCTGATTACCTCCCCCAGAATCTTGAAGGGAGGAAAGGCGTAGATATCCATTCCCTTCCAGTCCCAGAGGCGAGCATCTACTGCTACTGCTTCTGGATCTAGTACGGGAAAGCAGTAGAGAGGAAGCCTCTTAGTCCTGGACGTCGCGAAGAGATCCACTAAGGGACATCCTCATAACCTCCACAGCTGCTGACACACCTCTTCATGAAGGGTCCACTTGGTCGGCAGAAGTTGACGCTGCCGACTGAGAAGGTCCACGCGGATATTCTCCACTCCTGCCACGAACCTCGTAAGGATCGTGATCCCCCGAGCATGGGCCCAAAGCAGGATTTCCTTCGCCAGTGAGAACAGGGACCGGGAGCGAGTTCCTCCCTGTTTCTTGAGGTAAGCCAGGGCTGTGGTGTTGTCGGAATTTACTTGTACCACTCGGTCTGACACTTGGCTCTCGAAGAATTTCAGGGCCAGCAGGATCGCCCCTAACTCCTTGAGATTGATGTGACAGGACACCTGTTCCCCTCTCCAGGTGCCTGACACTCCTCCCCTCCTAGTGTTGCTCCCCATCCCTCCCTGGACACGTCGGAAAACAACACTAGGTCGGGGCTCCGAAGGCGTAGAGAAACCCCTTCTGCCAACCTCGAGGGGTCGAGCCACCACCTCAGGTGATTCTTGACAACGGGAGAGATCTTCAGGGTCTCCTCTAGATCCTCCTTGTCTATCCAGTTTTCCGCCAGGAAAAACTGGAGCGGTCTGAGATGAAGTCTTCCCAGGGAAACAAACTTCTCCAGCGAGGAAATGGTCCCCAGCAAACTCATCCATTCCCTCACCGAGCATGTTTCCTTCCCCAGGAAGGATGAGACTTTTCCTAAGCATTGTTGCTATCGTTCCTAGGACGGAAAAGCTTGAAAAGCCACTGAATCCATCTGAATCCCCAGAAACACGATGGACTGCGTCGGGATCAGATGGGACTTTTCTTCGTTCACTAGAAGTCCTAGGGACTTCGTCAACTCCAAAGTCGATTCCAGGTCCTCCAGACACTTTGACTGTGAAGAGGCTCGGATGAGCCAATCGTCCAGGTAAAGCGAGATACGAATACCCGCCAAGTGAAGCCATCTCGCCACATTCCTCATGATGATCGTAAAGATCATAGGGGCTGTGCTTAGCCCGAAGCAAAGAGCTCTGAATTGGAACACCCGTCACCCGAGTACAAACCTCAGGTACTTCCTCGACTGGGGATGTATGGGGACGTGAAAGTAGGCGTCCTGAAGGTCCAGCGAGACCATCCAATCTCCTGGTCTTAATGCTCCTAGAACAGACTGGGACATCTCCATCGTGAATTTCTCCTTCACCACGAAGCGGTTCAGTCTGCTGACATCTAGGGCTGGTCTCCACCCTCCCGACTGCTTCGGAACTAGGAACAGTCGGTTGTAGAATCCTGGGGAGTCCAGCTCCAGGACTTGCTCCACAGCTCTTTTTTCGAGCATTTGCTCCAAAAGCTCGAAAAGGATCTGTTGCTTCTCTTGATGGTAGGAGAGCGACAGATCCTTGGGCGACGTGCACAGAGGTGGCGTGTCGAGAAAGGGGATCTTGTATCCTCTCTCGATAACTTCGAGGGACCAGGTGTCCGCCCCTCTTTCTCTCCAGGCTCCCGCAAACGAAAGAAGCCTGGCTTTCTACAGGTGTCTGGAGGCGCTGCAAATCATTTCTTGCCCCTAGGTTTAGGTGGGGCTCCGCCTCTGGAAAAACCTCTTCCTCGGGGAGACGATCTAGAGGAAGAAGCTCCTCCACGAAAGGGCATCTTCTTCTTGGAGGTCTGACCCGACGACGACGTCGAAGGGACTGCCGGGCGTCTTGACGAGTGGGCCAAGAGGTCTTGAGTGGCCTTCTCCTTCAAGCTAGCGGAGAGATCCTTGATTAAAAACTGGGGGAAGAGATGGCTCGACAACGGGGTGAACAGCAATTCTGCCCTTTGTGACGGAGAAACTGACTTTGCAGTAAAGTTACAGTACAAGGCCCTCTTCTTCAAGAGGCCCGTACAAAAGTGGGAAGCCAGTTCCTCTGAGCCATCCCTGACGGCCTTGTCCATGCAGTTCAACACACTGGACAGCTCCCCCAGGCTGATCGAGTCGGGACTTCTAAGCTTGACATCCAAAGCTCCCAAACACCAGTCCAGGAAACTGAAGACCTCCATGGTTCGGAATAGTCCCTTCAAATGGTGATCCGTCTCCGACACAGTCCACGACACCTTGGCTGCAGCCAGGAGGGACCTTCTAGGTGCGTCGACTAAGCTGGCGAAATCTCCCTGGGACGACGAAGGAACTCTTGAGCCGACGTCCTCTCCGGTCTCGTACCACATACCTGCCTTGCCGCTAAGCTTGGACGGAGGCAGGGCAAAAGATGTCTTGCCTTGGGTCTTCCTTTCCTCCATCCAGGTGTTAACCTTCTTGAAGGCCTTCTTCGTAGCCAGAGAAGAAGTCATCTTAACAAACCCCGGCGCTCTCCTTGTCTTGGACGAAGCTAACTGCAAAGGAGGAGAGAGAGGGGCCGAGGGTTTGAACTTGTCACCAAACAAGTCCTTGAGAAGACCGGCTAACACCTGGTAGTCGGTAGACGAGGAAGCAGGAGGTTCCTCAAGGTCTGCAGGCTCCGACTCGCCAGAGACTTCTCCCTCTTCAATGGGAGGAACCAGAGAGTCTCCCAAGACCTTGGGAGAACGAAGGCCTTGCGGTCCAACACGCAGAAGGGATCTTCTCTTCCCTGCAGTCTTTGATTGCTCTGAAGCGTCACGTCGAGCAACCAAAGAGGCGTCCTGACGAGCGTCCTGACGAGCGTCAATCCGGGCGTCCAGCCTAGCGTCCTGCCGAGCATCCAGCCGAGCGTCCTGCGAGGTAGCGAGAGAAGCGTCCTGACGAGCAGCTACAGAGGTGTCCAGGATAGCTGCTAGCGGAGCGTCACGCTGCAGACGAACGTCACGATGTCGATCCAGTGAGCGGTGAGTACGACAGGGAGACAAAGGAGGTGATGGAGACGACGAAAAGGGCGCAGGAGAGGGTGACTTTCTGGACCTCTTTACAGGCAGCCTCGAGTCCTTGCGTCGACGACGCGGCTCTGCATCTCTCTCAGCAAGGAGAGAAGCCAACTGACGCTGCATGTCCAGCAGAATTCTCTTGGAGGGAGAGGTCTCCTTTTTGGGGGGAAGAGCTGATCCTGTGAGAAGACGAGGGGCGAGGGGACGCCTCCTTCCTCCTCACGGGAGCTAAAACAGCTCTCTCTCTGGAGCGACTGGGGCGCTCAAAAACGTCCTCCTCTGAAGACGTCCTGGTCCTCTTCTGTGGCGGGAAAGCGTCGAAACACCCAGATGACGGTGAAACAACGCCTTGAGAAAGAGGACGTGAAGCGTTCTCCTCTCCGAAGCTTCTCTTCAGCGGACAAGAGTCCTTCCGAGAGCTCCACCCCTTGCGCGGGGAGGACGCCTCGGAGGACGAGAAGCAGTCCTTCCGGATACATGCAAGCGCACGATCCTTGGCAGCCTGGGAAGCAACAACAGGTCCTGCCGAAGGGACGCCAGATCGGTGGGAAGCCCCTGTAACCCTCTTACGGCTTTCGACTTGCCCTCTCCCTGAGTCCTGGGAGTCTGACAGAGGTCCAGGCCTAGAAGCGTTATGAGGCTGATCTGACGCCCCCTCCATAACACTAGGGGGATCACTACACTTCACTGCACTTTGAAGCGATGTCACTTTTGTTTCCCGAGCACGGATGGTGTTCATAATCTCCGTCAGGGCCATACCCTCCGCATACACAACCTCAGGGCCCGAAGGCAAAACCACAGGGATAGGTGATACTATGTCTACAATTGGATTATCAGGAGAGGAATTAATACCCTGACTCTTACAAGCACTCCTGGAGGAAGACCTCCTGATCCTATCACGCTCCAACTTGCGTACATAGGAATCATAAACCTTCCAGCTTGCATCCGACAAAGTCTCACACTCCTTGCAGCGATCATTAATCCAGCAAACATGCCCCCTACACCTCATGCAAACAGAGTGAGGATCTACCGAAGCCTTCGGTAGCCTCACCTTACACTCATCCACACAACATACTCTATAGCTAGCAGAACTAGAGCCAGACATCATTCAAAGAGTAATCAAACGCAAATCCAAAAACAGTCCACAAAAGCGTATGCCAATCCACGGTCCAAAGTCAAAAAACCAAAAGTCAAAGAAAAACGAGTTTCCGAAATCCAAAGACGGAGGTACTGAAAACAGATGTTGACAGTACTGGCGACAGAGAAAATCTGAATAGAAAATGGGAATGGTTCCCGATACCCGCCTCCCAGCAGCGGGAATGGGTACTAACCACCTGGCCACACTGCGTGTGCCGTGAGTTTTTGAAATTCTGTCCGGAGAATACAGCTATATATATATCTGACAGGTAAGTCTCATGAACAAAATAAAGTTTTAAAAAGATACAATTTTGTGCAATTTTATATATGGTTTTGTATATTTATATCATTTACATAATTATTATTATTTACGAAGCTTTTAAAAAATACAAATTGATAAAATATTATATATGGCTGTCTATTTTAAATCTTTAAGCATTTTTTTTAATATTGCAAACGTGAAACCTGCATAAAAGTATCTAATTGTATGTGTGTGTTCAAGTATAAATGCATATATTTTTTTCTTTCAAAATCATGTTCATTCATCAAAGCACAGAATGACCTCACTGGTCCCAGTGCTTGGTCTTTGGCCAAAACCTCATACTCCATTTCATTGCACGGGATAGGTTAGGATGCAGCAGATTTCAAAAGTGTGGCGAAATGGGAACGGTTAGCCCATGAACCTATCTGCGCAACAGATCGCCTTCACAAGCGTCACTGGAATCACTGAGAGATTGTGGAGTCCTGTGCTTTTCAATTCAGTGCCGTTATTGGATACAGGCTGGGCTACACAAAGCATTAATTTCCAATGACTATTCTTGCGATTCTGACAAGGATATATTTTATCTTAATACAACAACCACTCTCAAGAGTGGCAGAGGTTAGCGCTTGTCCCATGGGAATGAAGGAATGGTGCAGTAAGCAGATACGGGAATCATGACTTACTTAGGGGGGGTCAAAGACCCCCTCCCTGGCCAGGTAAGGCCTTTCCAGCTATATATTGGCTCTGAATTTTAAAACATAAAAGACAAATAGCCTATATTAGTGTATGATTTTTATATTAAGGATATAAATGTGACTTAGGTTATGAGCATAAAGTATACTAATAGTAAAATGATGCTCAGAGTCAGTGCGATCTGGCCTAGGCTACCCCTTAAGTGTAAAAAGCTTTGCAAAAGCCACCCCCCAAAAACCCCAGGACCTCCCCAGGTAACACCTCACGTCCGAAACAGATCAATGGAACTAATTCCCTGTTCTGAAATGTCGTTTTAGGGGACAGGCTACGACCCGACCGAAATAACCTTGACCTAACCTTTCCAAGACTGTCGAACTCTGAACTAGCCAGAAATTACCTTCCAAACCTGACTTAGGGCACCGTGCCCTGACCTGGCCAGGAGAGAGAGAGAGAGAGAGAGAGAGAGAGAGAGAGAGAGAGAGAGAGAGAGAGAGAGAGAGAGAGAGAGAGAGAGAGACTGGCCAAGGATACCCATCTGTAGCAGTGGGTTCAAATCACCAATGCCTACCCCTACCTTTACCTGACCTAACCTAGGGCACCAGCACCCCCGCCTTAGGGTCCTCCCTGCCCATAAGCATTCAATACCCCCATACGAGGGTACCGGAAATTAGTGGCCTGCCTTAACCACATTTAATGAAGTTTGGATGAATAATTATGGTGTAAAAATTGTAAAAAAATAAGAAAATATATATAAAATCGCTTCCATAAGATATAATGAAATATTTAGCTGTAAAATAACATATATAGAAAATCTGCAGGGTCATATCTACACCGTCAGGAGCCACTCACCGCTGCCTATTTAACCTCCTCCCACGCCGTTATATCACTTATTAATCCTCTTTTCGAAGCACAAATAAGTATATTCAAGTGTAATCAAGTACACTGTAAGCTTAAATAAGCTTTTATCAGCTTATTTACGGAGAAATAAGACGACATAAGACACCGTCTTCTCCTCATTTCACAGAGGAAT
This sequence comes from Macrobrachium rosenbergii, assembly GCA_039081455.1. Classification (NCBI taxonomy): domain Eukaryota; kingdom Metazoa; phylum Arthropoda; class Malacostraca; order Decapoda; family Palaemonidae; genus Macrobrachium; species Macrobrachium rosenbergii. The sequence goes on along the minus strand of JANJGK010000017.1, from coordinate 3,040,419 downwards.
GTAAACAAACCGACGTCTGAGTCTTCGGCTTTTCGCGCCTTAAAGAAGACATGGCGGCGTTTGGCGCCTTTTTCCTGTATTGTTTCTCCAGGATTTCACGTAATTTCAACATTATTTCGGCATATTTAAATACTAAAATATCATTTTAACATTTTAAAAAATTATTTAAATATTTATAAATAATATTTTGATATATAATGTACTGTTTTGATCGATTCTGTCTCAAAATAAATCAGAATTAAAAAGACATTTTTTGAGATACAATACAACGATTACTCCTGTCAAGGATTTCGACATTTTTAACGTAACATTCGAGCTCAACTTTACATTTTTCGGAATATTTTATATAGAAAAACATTATAGTATGTTATTTTAACATTTCATTAATATATAGAATATTATGTTAATCGATTTCATACGGAAACGAAGCAAAATCATCCGGTCTCTTTTGAGCCAAAATACGACAGATTCAAACGCGCTCGTTCAGCGTCTTGTCTTCAGAACATTTGACATAAATATGACCTTATTTCGCGACATTACACTTACAAAATCGGCATTATATATATATATATATATATATAGTATATATATATATATATATATATATATATATATATATATATATATATATATATAAAATAATATATTACTGTATACTCATTATTTGCACTCTGGTCTTTCGAAGAGTGGTCGATTGCGGTTCCCTATAAAGTGGACGTTAGTGTCAAGGGTTCATTTACTAACACTGGTGTGGTCGACACGAGGGGAACACAGGGTGTTCTTGGTCGGGGTTGAGGCTCCCTTTCCATATGATAATAATAATTATAATTACGAGTATGATGTGATAATGTGGGGTTTAAAGAGGTGTTTAGGATGGGTGACATCAAGGTATATAATTAATTAATATTAATGAAAAAGTTTGGTTACCGGAGTTGGTTAAATGACTCAGGTTGTATATATATACATATATATATAATATATATACATATATATATAGAATTATGGCTTTACAGAGACAGAAGGACTTAAACAGACACAAAGAAAGGAGGAATAAGAGGAATAGCGAAGGAGGGGGGGGGAGGAGGAGGAGGAGGAGGAGGAGGAGCCGTTGCAAAGGAAGATCCAGCCTCTTAATACTACTACTACAACTTCACCCTCGCTTTGTTGACGTTTCTTCTTCTCCCTCAATTGAGGGACGTTGACGTTTCTTCTCCCTTATTTGAGGCCAAACGTCTTATTTCCGCCTCGATTTCGTCGCAACGACGCCGGAAATGCGTCGCAGTGACGCATTTTGACCATCTACAATTATCCCTTGACCTCTCTGAAACAAAAGACGTCGGTTTTGCGTCGCGGGACGGAAATAAATAAGGGGTTTTCAGACGTAAGTGACGGCGCTCGTGGTC
>JANJGK010000017.1:3006673-3034173 GCA_039081455.1 Macrobrachium rosenbergii | reverse complement strand
TATGTCGAGAGGCAAATTCAGTCATGCTCTCTGCTGACGTCTGAACTTCAGGTGCATCGGTTTTATTTTCTCTTTATCAGATTTATTCATTTATCACCTCTTCCTATAACTGATCTTTTTCTGTAGGCTGATTTTCCTTTGGATCCCTCGTGGGTTTATTAGTCTATTGACTATCCGTAAGAGTTTTCACATGCAGATTTATAGAAAGAGAGAGAGAATCTAGCGAAAAACATCACCATCGATTATCAAGCCAAAATCTCGCCAATTTATTCAGTGAAACTCGTTCATAAATTTATATTGCCTTCTGGTACAATTTCGAATTCAACGGGGAAATCACTTTATATGAATCGAACAAGTATGCGCCAGTTATTAAATGGATCCCTTTTTAAGATATATAATTTGGGGAAAGGACTTAATTTAAAATATGTAAATGTTCCATGCATATTGCAATAAAAAATCATTTGTTTTTGGATCAACTTTCTAATGTCCTTCGTAATTCCTAAGTGCTTGATGTTCCTATTTTTGAGTCTTGTGGGGAATAAAACCATCAATATTTGGAATATTTGACCCTTATTATTCAAGCAACCATGAAACCAAATATTAAGGGCAGACGGATGCATAATACATTTCAACTGCTTTTGTTTACGGCACTTATTCTTTATGTTTGATTGACAGACATACGGATGAAAGTCCAAGTAGAGTGGTAAACCCTTTGTTTTATAGGGAATTCGAGTTTGTGACAATGCTAATAACAGTTCATAGAGGGACACTTCTTAAATTCATGGAATTAGGACCAGAAAACAAATTTTGGAAATCATATTTGGCTGATATATTAAGGTCTAAGATTCAACTGCATTCAGAGTCATCTACCTTTGTAAACTATTATGAGCCAGATTCATTCGGAAACAGGAGCAATTTCCGAGGCGTTCTTGGAGGCCCAATATTGCAAAACTTCCAAGCACATTAAGTTTTGAAAATAAACACCCCGGGTGTCGAATATATTCCGATTCCGATATAAAGATTTCACGATTAATTTACACTTTTAAATGACGAAGAAGGAATTTTTCTCTTTGTTGAGCTAAAAAAGCGAAAAAAAGTTTCCATAAGATTTTATACTGAAATGAAGACTTCAAGGAGGAAGGGTAATCCGAGTTCATCCAAATATCATTACTGAATTATTCTTACCCATTTGTTAATATATTTCTTATGTGATTATAGTTTATCTGAAATGAAGCTTCAATAATACTGATTCATTTTTCTAGTAATAATTTCTTTGGGTGTGTGGTAAATGGGACTGTGCCACTCTCAAAGAAAAAAGATGTACAAGTGACTGATCTTTCTATAACTGAATATTGACGGTAAGAAGCATTTAAATTTCAAGAGAAGTTCGGATACAATGGTGAGTATATTATCATGGGATAGTGTCCGGTTATAAATCATTAACTTCTCTCTCTTCTACAGTTACACGATATTCAATCATTCCTATTATTTCCGTCTATATAATCCATTCAGTTGATAAAGAAATTGGTGTCCACGTTGATTCCAAACTATTTGAATACCAAGGGATATTAAGACGGTGAATTAAAAATATTCAAGATCGCAAAGAAAACTGCAATCGAAATGTCGGAATAATAAAAACGAAACACCAAATAATCAACATCTACTGTATATCCTGGTTCTTGTCTCCTTTTTAATCTTCTATTCGAAGGTCCAATATTGTTGGGCAAATTTATGACCTTTTCCCTGGCCTATATACGGCTGGATAAAATTATTATTTCATGTTCTCCGCATCTGGATGATTCCTTAATACATATTCTGGGATTTATCACCAGCAATTTCCTATGGTGCTCATAGTCATGAATTATAGGTCAATCTAGTGTACTTGCCTATACTTCGGTAATTTTTAGTAATTCGATCACTACTGTTATTGTATATATGGCTTTATATGGGCTATTGTTTAACATCACTATAACAATTATACACACACACACACATACGAGTATATATATATATATATATATATATATATATATATATATATATATATATATATATATATATATATATATATATATATATATATATATATACATACATACATACATACATACATACATACATATATTTATATGTGTGTGTGTGTGTGTTGGAGTGTGCGTATTCCTGTTGGTTCATACGAAGAAGAGTTAAACTTCGATCTTTACTCTCAGCCGAATATTAAAATCTATTATATTCGACGTAATAAGTGGGATGGGTTAGATTCACATATAAAATTATAAATACATCCTGTAGAGATACTTCTGATATACAGTAAGTATGACAGATAACAGACATTTTCCGCTGTCGCTCAGCGTTCAGTACTATCGTCGGACTTTACCTTTGGATGAATAAAATAATAGCCATATTCCTTCGTGTTGCTCAGCTCGGCTGAATATTTCGTAGAAGGTATAGTATCAGAATATTCCCCGAAGACTTCGCTTGTATCAGAAAGCTATTATGGATATTGTCGTAGTACTGACACATACAATGGCGTTTCGGTAAGTGCATTTTGTATCAGGAAGCCTCTACATTGTGGATGGCTGAGAAGTCTGATATGTTTTGTGTTTAAGGCTGAAACGAAGAACAGTTACGTAATACATTTATACAAACATACATACATACATATGTGCATATATACGTACACACGCACACAAATGCATACATTATATATATATATATATATATATATATATATATATATATATATATATATATATATATATATATATATATATATATATATATATATATATATATATATATATATATATATATACACATATATATGTGTATGTATATATATATGTATATATATACGTTATACATATATTCTTCGGTTTTTGCTTGAGTGAATGTGCTTCTCTGGACTTCGCAATAATGGATTTGGAAAGGAGTTTAGGATTCATTCATTGAAATTACACATTTTAGTACCTTCATTTACTTATGTTGTAATAAATTTAGGTAATAAGTTCATAAATGCATTATTGTATAAATTATGTTTGCGGAAACTGTAGGAGGAAGGCTTTGCTATTAAAGTGAATTCATAGTATTTTATTTTCTTTTTTTATGTAACTCTCGTTCATGGAACTAACAAACGGATTTCTTTGGAATTATATTGATAAAAGTCGTCAGAATTAAGGTGGCTTATATATGTGTTAACCGCCCGGGTTCGAGGGCCGTCTTTATATTGATGTATCTGTTTTAAGAACAGAATTTAGCACCTCACCTTCCTAGAGATGTTCCTGGTAGCTGTGGCCTTACCTGGGTCAGCAGATCCCTTCTCTTTTCGTCATAAGAGTCCCTCTAAACCTATCTTTATACAAAGGCCTACAGGAATGAGACACTGATATAGAAAACTAGACTTTATTGACAAATTTAACGAAAGAAACTGCAAAAACTACCGTCAAGAAATGGAGTCAAATCACACTCCCTATCAAAGGAACACATTACTTGATGGAATACTGTTCCCCAAAAAGCATAGACATTATTTTATGCCAAACAATAATAATCAAAGACCCCCTCGTCATCAAGCAATATAATAAGGTCGTAACGACCACAATACAAGTCATATAGTCTGTAAAAGTAATAACACCACTTACCACTAATTGTCCCTTCAGGACAATGTTCAAGTTTCCTGTAGAAAGAAATATCATTATATTAAAACCTGAAATTGTGAATGTACATAAATGTTCAAACAGAAAATTAGGCAAGTTCATTATGTAGGCATGAATCAGGTTCACTGCTTTTCAACCGGGGGTTTTCCTTCTCAAATCCGGGAAAGAGAAAACTGCCATTGTGCGTTTTACTTCTATGTCCATAAATAACGTACTTCATACTGGTGAGTTCATTGATCACGCACACACACACACACACACAACACATACCTTCCCCGGAATCTGGGCATTTCCGGTGCATTACTCTTAGTGACCGAACAAACACACATTGTTTCTATGCGCTTAAAACGTATTCGTCAGATCCCAAATGCATATGTCAGACATTCCTCGCCACTGGCACCATCGCCTCTACAGCGAAAGTGCCCTGCCAGATCATCATATCACACTGCTCAAAGACTTTCAAAGGTCACCCTCGTGACTGTTAAATATGCATTAGTTGGTCTTTTATTTTCATCAGAAAAACAGATCTGATTCGCCTGTTGTCATATTTGCCTAAAGTACCTGAATATCGTAAGATGTAATTTGTTTTCTGGAAATGAAGAGAAATTTAATAATGAACGAAGATTAAGAGCGCATCTTAATGTTGACTTTACAGTAGCCCAATCTCGTATTTGATATTAATCAATTCTGAAGGCCAGACCTTTTATCAAAATTATTATCTCTTTGGTAATGTAAAAATTTTAATATTTTCAGATAATATGTTTTACTTTTAAAGATAATTAATGTCCCATTTTCTAACTTGCGTTGGCCTTAAAGTCCTGGTTAGTTAGGGGTAAATAATCTTTTACCATTACCTATTATCACGTAAAAAATAAAAGATTTATTTGAGAGGAAACTTTACATGTACATAAAAAATGATCATTAATGATCTGTGAATATGGACACTATGAAGCCTTTCATATATCATCAGCAAATAAATGAAAAGGTTCCAATTCCTTTGAAATAAGATAGTAGCTTCTCAAGGAGAAGCACGAAAAAAAAGTATTCCGCCTTCACTGTAATCGAACAACAGCTATCTCGAACAGTTGACAAGCTAATTAGCACTTTATTTACATATCCTCAAAACTGCTAATGTAATTTTTTATTTATTATTTATTTATTTATTTTTTTTGTTTTGCCCTTCTGTAGTAGGTTACTTCCCATTGTTTTTTTTTTTTCTTGACTTTTCTCACATTAGTTTTTCGGGATTGTAAAAGAAAATATAAAGAACGTCACTTCATTTGTTTCTGTCTACAATATTTCCGCGTTGAATTCGATGCTTATGATGATGCCGGTAACTTATCACTAACTAAAATGGTACTAATTTAAGCGACACTTACCCTCTGGATTTCCTTACAGTACAATGCTCCTTGTGAATTGCTTTGTTTTTTTTTTTTTTTTTTTTTTTTTTTTTTTTTTTTTTTTTTTTTTTTTTACTTTCATATGTTTTTTTTTACATTTGTATAAAAATATGAAAGAAACCAAAAAGTAAAGGGAAATAGACGGACACAGGAAAAAAAGAGCAGAGAGAGAGAGAGAGAGAGAGAGAGAGAGAGAGAGAGAGAGAGAGAGAGAGAGAGAGAAAGAGAGAGAATTTTGATTTTGCAGAATGATTAGGAAAGACACGTGTAAGGTTAAAGTTCATGAGAGGTTAAATAGACTGATATCTACCCACCTGAACTATATATAAAGAAAAAACCATTAAAAAAAGTAAAATTTATTTTATCGGTTCTCTTCGGGTAGTACCTCCTCTCGTTATCACTGGCATCATTAAACTTTTGTAAATTATTTATTTTCGATGTTCCGTAGATTATTGACTTAATCTCCTTCCATTAACTTTCGTAACATTCACCCACAGGCGAAGTGGTAGATTCATATTGCAGTAGGTTACCAAAGATCGAGAGTAGTTGGCCCAATGGCAGAAAATTAATATTGTATTGCTTTGAACTCCGTGGATCAAAGGTGTTTGAACATATAGGTTTTGAAATCTTAAAGGCTTCGATGATTGATGTTGTCCCTCTGAGAGAGAGAGAGAGAGAGAGAGAGAGAGAGAGAGAGAGAGAGAGAGAGAGAGAGAGAGAGAGAGAGAGAGATGTATTTTTTCCATTTTAAATACTGACTGCCTTGGAGAGCGCATCGTGTAATTTTCAAATGATGAAGTTCCCACAGGGAGCAAACTGAAAAAGCTGGAATATAATCTACCATCATTTGGTCGTGGATGTTAAAGAGTTCGCCTGTAGATAATTAAAGCGGCAAAGTTTTCTGTTGTTTAAATGTTAAAAAAGGTAAGAGTTGTGCAAATATGTGATATCTTAGTCTTCTCTCCCCTCTTCCCTCCCTTCCCACTCCCCTCTCCTCCCCTTCCCCTCCCCCTCCCGTTCCCTTTTCCTTTTCCCTCCCCCTACACAAGGACTGTCATTCAGAGTTTTTCCGGGAAGCACTGGGTTGTCAGCTAGTATAAACATATATATATATATATATATATATATATATATATATATATATATATATATATATATATATATATATATATATATATATATATATATATATATATATATATATATATATATATTAAAATCGGTAAAAAGATAAAGAAAAAGTTTCGACTCATCTCTGATTCATCTGATATAAAGGAATGCTTCATGATGCGGGCCGACCATTAATTTTGGAGAACCAAGTTCCTCTGGCCCTGATATCAGCTAATCAACTCGCAATATCATAAATAAAACAAAAATTCCAGCAATTTCATTTAAAACGAATGGGAAGTACATGCGGGAAAAATATATTTTTACATTAAGATCACTCGCTAAGAGGATGCTAAAATAATAATAATAATAATAATAATAATAATAATAATAATAATAATAATAATAATAATAATAATAATAATAATAATAATAATAATAATAATAATTTGTTGATATAATTCAGTTTTGTTTTCCCATGCACAGTAAAGACAAATATTCAGTACATTTTGTTTTAAATGTATGGTAGATTTACCATTTAATCATATGATCAGTAACTTTCCATCTGCCAAGTGAATTCAACTGTCGCCCCCCCCCACCCCCCGTTTTTTATAAATACAACAATAATTCCTTCTAGAGTATTGGATGCATAATGGAACTATTTACCTACTTACCAGGAATAAAAAGACTATACATTAACGTCCTTGCCGTCGGCCCCCCAACTCCACAGTGGGACAGAACAGTCATTTTTTTGACAAAATTATTTGTCGCTTTCACATCCAATCATTATTTATCATTTTCGTTTATAAACGTTTAGAGTATTGTATTTACAAGAATATTTAATAATATGAGTGACATGTTTGATCAGTTTTTGTGTATTAGGGAGAATATAGTTAGAACTATATAACCATTATATATGATACCTTTATTCAATGCAGAAAAGATAATAAAAATGTAAAACAATAAGAGTATTGCTATCAAATGTTGCGTCTTTAAAGCTTTTTACAATATAATTCATTTTAATGAAAGTAAAGAATAACATTTTGGCTTTACTACTCTACTGTAGTAATATGAAAATAGAAATAAAAGCATTTGGTTCATTCCAAAAAATCTAAAATGACAAGGAACTTTAACTCGCATTAAGACTACATGGTACAAATCAAAGAGTATTTTGGACGATTAAATTTTTGCTTTCCTCAGGTAGCTCAGTTTTTGCAGGTCCGTCTACTTTTCTTAGGAAACTTATCAAGGGATCAGATGAACAAAGTAATCTCATTAAATCTTCATTTATCTTTATTCGTGATGTTTTCCTTGTGAAAGATTCCCTAAACTTCTTGAATTCTTTATTCTTTGCTTCTTGTGCCTCCTCAGATAATATGCCAATTGGTAATTGAAGTTGCTTAGCACTGAAGCACCATGAATTAATAACGACGCAAGCTTTGGGGCGTGTAGTACCAGTTATATTTCGGTACATAAAATTTGGCAGTGTTCAAGCAAAACCTTTCAAATTTATCTACATCTATATCAAGGCCAGATAACAATGATGATAAAATCACATAAAGTTTGTAAACAAAGAATTGATCAAGGCCAGTAATTTTGGATGCAATTTCTGCATTTTTTAAAAACTTGCCAGGAGTATTTCTATCATTAGATGTACCAAAACCAGATGGTTTTGGCATATCAATTATTTACTAACTCTTTTTCTTCAGAAGTACGTGCTTGCCATTTCAGTATACCAGTTTTGTAAGATATATGTAGGAAGCATTCCATGCAACTAATCGATGCATGAAGGGTAGACAAACCATGATTTAATGATTCTTGACTTAAAAGACGGGTTCCGCTTCTTCGATGTTATTTAGGATTTTAGGAGAGGCTCCACATATAGAACAACCCTCATCGAATTTTTACTATTGATAGTGCTGTTGCCACTTTTCCATCAATCGTGGTTAAACTTACATTGTGGTGAACTAATAAATCATTGGATATTTCAGTTGGTCGTAAGTTTGAAATACAATTCCCTATGAACTGTTCTTCATCAACTAACACTTGTCTAGTTTCTTTCGAAAACTTGAATCTAATTGGTCGACAGAAGAGTAGTGAAGATGGTTTTGTGTTTTTACAGATGGCAACCTTGTTTTCAGGATTCAATACAGTTACATTTAACTCAAGAGGAACCATGCTTGTTATAAAAAGACTATTTTCTGCCGCAAGATTTCTTTCAACATTAGCCAAGATACTTTGCTTGTAAATACTTTGTCCCGATGTTCCACCAAAACTAACTTTACATTCCAGGTATAACTTATCAACTGCTAAGTTTTCGAGTTTTTCAAAATAGGCGATTTTCATAATTCTTTTAACTGTGTGTTCAGTCAAAGCCTGGAAATCTATTTCTGCATTATAATCTGAAATTCTCCCTTCAGAAGCAGGTGCTGGCAAGCACGCTTCTTTCGCTTCCCTGATTGAATTATAGGTTGGATAAAGTTGGCTATTTCTTTCAGTAGCTCCATACCTTACGAATTGATAACATCTCTTGTTTAGTGAACAATCAACCTGCGCCAGTGCTTCTTCGGGAGGGTATTCATTTTTTTTACCAAATTTTTTTTTCAGTGATATATTTGAAAGTTGTTCAGCTAAATTTCTGTACCCTATTGTTTTTAAAACCTTAAAGGTAGCATAAAAGATTTGTCCCGGCGAAGTAAAAAGTAGCTGTTCTGATTTACGCTTCTTTGTTTTTTCCACTGGAAATCTCAAAGGACTTAGTGCATGAGCACTTTCTTTCCGCTCATATGCGATATTATTCAACCGGTCAACATATTTTTTAGTAAACGTAATCTTGCTCCTTTGTACAGCTACCCATTTAGGTTTAAAGTATTTGAAAAAATTAACAGATATTGACTCCGAAATTTCGCTGTCATTTGTTATATTGAAAACAAGGTTTTCAGTGATATATATTAAAATGTGGTAATTGTAGTACCAGCAGTAAAGATTTCCTTATGCAATGGCTCCATGGCTTTCCTAATTTACAGTTTCTAGATATTTTCCTGCCCTACCCCAAGCAAACCCTTCGAACAGCTTTAATATCCAAAACTCATAGCAACCCAACTTTTTAGGCTGGGATTTGCCCCAAACCCGTTGAAAGCACCATGTACTCGTTGGCAACTCTGTTCGCCTTATGGCGTTCGTTGCTCAGAATCGTTGGTTGAAAGGCGTCGTGATAGGCAGCGCTTCAGTCATTATTGCCCACAAAAGCTCGAAGTGCAAATTGGTGCAAAAGCAACAAGTATTTTCACTTTCTACACAAGTTCTAATATAATAAAACCCATAAGAGATATGAAGCAAATGGAAGCAAAAAAATTGCCGCATATTTGTTTTTGTTAACTCAAAAATATTGGAAGTACTTTTATATATATCAATATAACCTGGATTAATTGCATTTATACACAATATTTGAAATGTTTAGTCACAGACACAGCACGTAGTAAACTTGTTGAAACTCTTTTATAGACTAATGAAATACGGACACAATATCACAGATACTACATGCACACAGATCTGGTGTAGACTAATCACTGCATATTGGGAAAGAATTACTTAGCCGACTGTGTATAAAAACCATAGCATCAGTCAATCCAATACTCCCCAAATAATAATATAATATACGGTTCCCTTTCTAAGAATCATTCTATTTTACGTTTTTCATATAATTTTGATAAAATTAAACAATATTTTTTTTTGTTTTTGCCTACCTCCTGTGCCCCACGCACCCCTCCAAAAAAAAAAAAAAAAAATGATAAATATTCCTGACTGGACAGTAAACATTTGTCCAGTTAAACGTATAGGTTCCCAGAGCTATAGGGCTTTCGTTTTGTATATACCTTTGGCCTGGGCGCTCCGATGTTTTCAAGGCTTGTTTGCCTCAATTCGCTGTGTCAACAAGACACATTTCCTAGCAGTCAATAGGCACCGGCCAAGTAAACAAAATTTATTTCTGTCGGTCTGTGGGCCTCAGGTGTCCCTTGGTAACCAACTTGCGTATGAAGACTGTACACTATAATTATGGTTGTCCTTTTGATTAAGCCTGCATCTGACGATTTAAAATTAAGTAAGGCGCAGAGGTATTCTTTTGACAAATTCAAGGCTGTTTACACAATGAGGAACACACACACACAATATATATATATATATATATATATATATATATATATATATATATATATATATATATATATATATATATATATATATATTAGCAAATGGCATTTAATGTTTTACGGCCTCAAATTTTCCTTGGCCTCACTATTATTCTCGAAGTTGTAGTTCCAGCGTAAACTTGACAAGAACTCTTAATCCCATATAGGATTAAGCAATAGCCTACAGTCTATTCCTCCTCCCCTACAAAAACCCCAATAACCAACCCCCGCCTACTATCTCGTCCCTGCACCGACTTAGTAGTTCGATAGCAAATGCTCATAAGGAAGACAGATGCAGATCCTTCGTCTGAAGTTCTAAGCTTAAGGAGTGATAGAGAAAAATAAAGATTTTGTTTTTTCATAAAATCCAAAGGGAAATGTTGTCATCATATATTTACATATTTGAAGTGATGAAAATCCATAAGCAAACGTTTCCTGGTATCTTTTATACCGACTGGTTTAAGGATATCCTCCAAATGATTGATAGGTGAGTGGAATTATTTCTTAATCAGATAATTACGAACGGAGTAAATATAAATATCTGTCAAATATTCATAACCGAAACAGATAACTGTGTATATAATCTTTGTTATGTTTTGCAAACACTGAGTGAAACGTAAAGAGAAATACTTTTTTTATGGCAGACAATTAAATACATTATATGGTAAATGTATCTTGTAAATCGAGTCAATTACGTATTCCCGGATAAAAACATGCAACTGGATCCCTTAAGTCTGTTTAAAGTCTTTGAATCCTTTTTGTATGCTCATTCGGGAGTTGACATAACTGCGATTCATTCACGATAACAAAATGGAGACGAAAAGTTTCATGAAAATCCAAATTTAAAAATGTCGTTTTTAAAAAGAACCTATAACAGTTTTTATAGGAAAATTTGAGGTAAAAATATCACAATAATAGTACATAAAGAAAGAAGCACTGTCAAAATGCTCTTGTTGCTATTAAAGAGAAAGAATGTTCAGGGAAGCGACGATGGCTGAAAAATAAAACACTTTAGTGCGGCAACTTTGTGACAGGCAGATAAGTCATTACCGCACTGAGTGCTCATTCCATACACTGGTCACGCTATACTGCAGCAAGGGAAGGAGGAAACAGACAGACGGACAGACAGGCTGAAACATCAAGCTTAGGATAAAAAAAAAAAGTTCATTAAGCCATTAAATTGTTAACTGAATATTTTTTCACGAAATACTTCGTTTTGATTCTGAATGATGATATGATTTTTTTTTATTAACGAGCCTCAACGTAAACGCCTATATTATGATACATAAACACAAGCATATATATATATATATATATATATATATATATATATATATATATATATATATATATATATATATATATATATATATATATATATATATATATATATGTATGTATATATATATATATATATATATATATATATATATATATATATATATATATATATATATATATATATATATATATATATATATATATATATATATATATATATATATATATATATATATATATATATATATATATATATATATATATATATATATATATATATATATATATATATATATATATATATATATATATATATATATATATATATATATATATATATATATATATATATATATATATATATATATATATATATATATATATATATATATATATATATATATATATATATATATATATATATATATATATATATATATATATATATATATATATATATATATATATATATATATATATATATATATATATATATATATATATATATATATATATATATATATATATATATATATATTATATATATATATATATATATATATATATATATATATATATATATATATATATATATATATATATATATATATATATATATATATATATATATATATATATATATATATATATGTGTGTGTGTGTGTGTGTGTGTGTGTGTGTGTGTGTATGTATGCACTTGTGTACGTTAATTGGTGCACGGGCTTGTGACATACGCTGCCGTATTCGCGAACTTGCAGGTGGCAGGTATGACTTGGGCATCTGTTAATACAGCAGTTCGAGTACGCTCACCTTTGGCCTCAATACATGGCAGAGTCACGTGGATGGGTGGAAAGTTCCGTTCATCAGTGGTCTAGTTTGAGGGCTTCTAGACGTTTGATGGGTTAGAGCCGGATTTTCTAGGTGTGCCCAATGAAGTGTATGTTCGTTCGTACATTGTGGAAAGCGCTTGATGCAATGCACTCTTGTGAAAGGCATTTCATTGGGTTGTGTGAAGCCACAGCTGCTGGGGGTGTTTAGGACACACTCTGGGAACGGAAATTTCCTTTTGCCGAAAGGGTGAGTGCTAAAATACTTTAAGTAACATTGTAGCGGCCTTTATTTCTATGTATCGGTTTTGGTGAACTTAGCAAATGACTGGTTGTTCCAAGTGTTTATCTCCTAATGATTATTCCTAAGATTCCTTTTCAATGCGTATTTCTGTGATGAGAACTAAGTGTGATCTGGTTTCTACTAATAGCAGTTAGTTCTGTGCATTTTCAGATGTTTCGAAAATGGTGAGGAAATGGATGGAGAGCCATAAGTCATCTTGGCGTATGAGAGGGACTGAAGCCAATGACTATTAGAAGTTGCTTAGAAAGAGACTTGATATTATTATGGAACTTTTAGGGGACGTCGATGTGGGAATGGGAATTAGCTCCCAGTTATTATGTTCTTATGTTGACAGGTTGGTTTTTACTTTTTGGGGGGATATGTTTTGAAGGGGTTTCCATAACTAATATGGTTATTTTCATTTTACATTGATGGATTGTTAGGCATTCCTATTAAATGTCTATTTTTGTAACTGGGGTTTGATTACCATGCATTTTAGAATAGGTATTGAGTCCGCGAGAGAGAGAGAGAGAGAGAGAGAGAGAGAGAGAGAGAGAGAGAGAGAGAGAGAGAGAGAGAGAGAGAGAGAACTTCTCGGCACCGGCTACCAGATACCAACCGTTCCCGAGGTAAGTTCTCCTGTCCTTGCATGGGGGGTGTGGGGATAATAGTTATCAGATAACCTGATAACATATATATTAACTTTATCACATACACAATTGTTCTGTGCATTAGTAGAATTACTAAAATTACCTCATTCAAACTGGATGGTATCTAATTGACGGATACTTGAGAATGTGGACTGTTTGTCTAAGAAAGCTTGTAACTTATTCTGAATAAAAAACTCCATTAGATACCATCCAGTTTGAATGAGGTCCTTTTAGTAATATGTATATATATATATATATACATATACATATATATATATATATATATATATATATATATATATATATATATATATATATATATATATATATATATATATATATATATATATATATAATTTGGCCTTGTAAATCTGACTTTACGTTAAGGGATATCATAAAAAGAAAAAGAAAAATCGGGATGATTCAGTGAGCTTAGGGCTCTACTTCATGAGGGAATGTTACGTAAACACTTTGGTTAAATTAAGTAATAATATTTACAGAAAAGAATAAAAGGAAAATGGTTAAATGAATTATTAGGAGACTTGCAATGCTTGAAGATCTTCCTACTGGAGTCTTGAATGATGGCAAGGCATAGTCCAAGATGAGTCCACAGAAAAGTCCCTCTGCAATAGAGAGTTAACATTACAGACCAGTAAAGGAAAATATAACACATACAATGACTCAAGGCTGCACTGATGGTGCCAACGACTCGAGGAATAAATGGACACTTTACACTGGTTACAGAACATTGCCAATGGCACTGGATAAAATGGCACAAGGATAGAGGTAGAATACTGGCACTCAATAAACGCTTCTAATGGCAAACTGTCATGACTGAAAGGTCTTCACTTAGGGGAAGCAGGTCTCAGACGAATACTGACGAGGGACAATCACACGAATGACACGGCCCACTAATCATTTGGATGGTCCGTTCTGAGGATGACTGTAGAATTGGAGTCGAGTCTGGAGTTGGGTGTGGACAGTGGGGTAGGGGGAGGAAGGGGCCGCTCAGCACCTCTCACGCACATACGACTGCTCTGGCTAACTGCAAAGATCTCTCCTGTCCTAGCCCCTTTTAAGACCTCTGCCGAGTATGTTGACAGTGTGCAGAGATCTCCCGAGTATGGTGACCGTGTGCCAAGATGTGTCATTTTCCTTGTGTTCCGGCCATCTGCTTGTATCTCCGCAGGTATCCTGTGGAAAGACAATTCAGCCAGCTCAATCTGCCTTTAGAATGGTTGCTTTAAACAGCTTAGTTGGGCTAAGCTGCTTAAGGGAGTGGCACTCAGCCTCGTATCTTTGCCCTTTTCAACCGTACCATCTAAATATCTGTTTCAGGTAAAGGAAGGGGACAGATTGAAATGTTGATAACTTTTAGTGTGTTGATATCTAGGTCAACTGGGATCGGCTATGCAGCGACGATTCTACTTTCGATAAACTAAGGGCAAACTAAGGGTCGGCTGTGCAGCAACTTCTTGTAACTTATAATAATAATACATATATACTGTATATATATATATATATATATATATATATATATATATATATATATATATATATATATATATAATATATATATATATATATATATACTAGCTGACTAACCTGGGACTGCTCGGGAAAACTTTGAAGAACTTTGAAAATTTTCCTGCACCTCCTTGTACTGACTGTCCCATTCCTTTTATCTAGGAATTACTGTGCTGACTGTCCCTTTTATGCAAGTATTACATTGCTAAATGTCCCATTTATCCAGGTATTACTGTGATGACTGTCACTTTTATCCCGGTATGACTGTACTGACTCTCCCATTTATCCAATTATTACTGTTCTGACTGTCCCGTTTATCCAGGTATTATTGCAGTGACTCCCCCATTTATCCAGATATTACTGTTCTGACTGTCCCTTTTATCCAGGTATTACTGTTGTGACTGTCCCTTTTAACCATATATTACTGTGGCGACTGTCCTTTATATCCAGATATTACTGTGGTGACTGTCCCTTTTATCCAGGTATTACTATGATGACTGTTCCATTTATCCAGGTATTACTGTTATGACTGTCCCTTTTATACAGGTATTACTGTACTGACTGTCCCTTTTATCCAATTATTACTGTGGTAACTGTCCCATTTATCCAGGTATTACTGTAGTGGATGTCCCATTTATCCATGTATTATTATACTGACTGCCCCTTTTATCCAGGTGGTATTACTGCGGTGACTGTACCAATTATCCAGTATTACTGTGGTGACTGTCTATTTTATCCAAATATTACTGCGCTGACTGTTCCTTTTATTCAGGTATTACTGTGCTAATTGTCCCTTTTATCCAGGTATTACTGTGGTGACTGTCCCATTTACCGACCGCTAAACCTAAACGCACCTCCCCTCTTAACTGAAACACGCCCACTAAACCTAAGCACACCCCCAACAAAACATAAACTCAATCTCTATTAAACCTAAACACAAACCTTGATACAAAAGTATTAGTCACAGTAAAGAAAAGCATTTTCAATAATATATTTCTGTTGTATCAAGTACATGAAATGTGGTTTGATATACCTGTAAAATTTATTTACTACATAAGTTACTAAGGGAAGGGGGAAGGTGGATGGAGAAGGGGAATGGGAAGGGGAAGGGCTACTGATTTGAAACCTACCCTATTATCTAAGTTGAGTCAAATGATGGCCATATGCCAAATTTTGCCTAGGTCAGTCAAGAGTTTTCCCACATATGTTACAAAGGGAATGCGGATGGGGGATTGCGGTAGGGCAAGGGGAAAGCGGTATGGGTTTGAAACCTACATAATTATCTAAGTTGGGTCAAAAGATGGCCACATGCCAAATTTCATCTGGACCGGTGAAATGGTTACCACGTAAGTTTCAAAGGGAAGAGGAAAGAGGAAGGGGGTGCGGGTTTGAAACCTATCCTGTCATCTAAGTTGGGTCAAATGATGGCCACGTGACAAATTTTGTGTAAATTGGTCGATCGTTTACCACATAAGTTACAAAGGGAAGGGGGATAGGGCAAGGGGTTACTTGTTTAAAACCTACCCTATTATCTAAGTTTGGTTAAATGATGGCCATGCCAAATCTGGTAGATCAGTCAATCAGTTACCATGTAAGTTACAAAGGGGAAAGGGGAAGGGGAAGGAGGTACTTGTTTGAAACCTCCTACCCTATTATCTAAGCTGGGACAAATGATAACCACGTGCCAAATTTTGTCCAGGTCAGTTGATTGGTTACCACATAAGTTACAAAGGGAAGGGAGAAGGGGGATAGGGAAGGGAAATGGGAAGGGGGTACTTGTTTGAAAACTCCACTATTATCTGAATTGGGTGAAATGGTGGCCACATGCCAAATTTTGTCTGGAGTGGTCAATTGGTTACCACATAATTTACAAAGGGAAGGGGGAACGGGGAGAGGAAGGGGGTATGGGTTTGAAACCTACCCTATTATCTAAGTTGGGTCAAATGATGGCCATGAGCCAGATTTTGTCCAGATCGGTCAATCGGTTATCACATGAGTTACAAAGGGAAAAGGGAATGGGGATGTGGGAAGGGGAAGAGGAAGGGGGTGCTTGATTGAAACCTACCCTATTATCTATGTTGGGTCAAATGCTGGCTGCAGGCCAAATTTTTCTAGATCGGTCAATCGGCTACCACATTACTTGCAAAGGGAAGGGTGAAGGGGAAGGGGGTACTTGTTTGAAACCAACCCTATTATCTAAGTTGGGTCAAATGATGGCCACGAGCCAGATTTTGTCCAGATCAGTCAATCAGTTACCACATAAGTTACAAAGGTAAAGGGTATGGGGGTACTTGATTGAAACCTACCCTATTATCTGAGTTGGGTCAAATGGTGGCCAAGTGCCAGATTTTTTCTAGATCAGTCAATCATTTACCACATAAGTTACAAAGGGAAGGGGAAGGGGGAAGGGGAAGTGGAAGGGGGTACCTGTTTGAAACCCACCCTATTATCTAAGTTGTGTCAAATGATGGCCACATGCCAAATTTTGCCTAGATTGGCCAAGCGGTTTGGATTTCTATGGTGCACAAACATATGGACAATCATATGGACACACATTCACTTATATATATATATATATATATATATATATATATATATATATATATATATATATATATATATATATATATATATATATATATATATATATATATATATATATATATATATATATATATATATATATATATATATATATATATATATATATATATATATATATAAAGGATTGAGGGCAGTGGAAACAGACTGGTACATAAAAACATCTTTATTTTTGCCGACGTTTCAAGACAACTAGTCTCATTTTCAAGGCTGCAATAAAAGAATAAATATTGAGAATACATATAAAATATACAAAAATCTCTTTAAAAAACATTTGTACATAACCATAGTTCATGCGTTGCTGGGGGTACCAACCTATATAGAAGGGAGAAGGAGGGCGACTGGAATACGGGCAAGTGAAAAGCAAGGAAGACGGCTACGACAGGTAGAGAGGGGTGGAGGAGTTTTGCCCAAAACTCCTCCACCCCTCTCTACCTGTCGTAACCGTCTTCCTTGCTTTTCACTTGCCCGTATTCCAGTCGCCCTCCTTCTCCCTTCTATATAGGTTGGTACCCCCAGCAACGCATGAACTATGGTTATGTACAAATGTTTTTTAAAGAGATTTTTGTATATTTTATATGTATTCTCAATATTTATTCTTTTATTGCAGCCTTGAAAATGAGACTAGTTGTCTTGAAACGTCGGCAAAAATAAAGATGTTTTTATGTACCAGTCTGTTTCCACTGCCCTCAATCCTTGATATGTCTGACTGATTTGCTGTCCTGCCTGT
This sequence comes from Macrobrachium rosenbergii, assembly GCA_039081455.1. NCBI lineage: Eukaryota > Metazoa > Arthropoda > Malacostraca > Decapoda > Palaemonidae > Macrobrachium > Macrobrachium rosenbergii. Next base: position 3,015,924 of record JANJGK010000017.1, on the reverse strand, counting down.
ATCCTTTATATATATATATATATATATATATATATATATATATATATATATATATATATATATATATATATATATGTATGTATATATATATATATATATATATATATATATATATATATATATATATATATATATATATATATATATATATATATATATATATATATTACTTATTTCCCTGGGTTTATGGTATTTTACAGGCCGGCGATGGAAACTTGCGTAAAGGGAAATCGTAAAAAAAATAAGAAAAAGGGGAGAATTTAGGAGCTGAAGGCTCTACTTCATAAGGAAATGTTACGTAAACACTGGGGATAAATTAAAGAATTATATTTACAAAAGCAAGCATTTGTAGCGAAAATGGATAAGTAAAGGGATTGCAACGCCTGAAGATCCTTCTACTGGAGTCTTGACTAAAGGCAAGGCACAGTCCAAGATGAGTCCAATGCGAATAGATCCCTCTGCAAGAGAGATTTACACATTACACGCCAGTAACGGAACAATATAACACGAAATATGACTCGAGTTTGCACTGAGGGTGCCAGAGACTCAAGGAATGAATTACCACTTTACACTCGAACATAGGACACTGGAAATGGCGCTGGATAAACAGGCTCAAGGACAGAAGTGAAATACTGGTACTCCAAACTTTCTAAAGGGCAAACTGTCGTGACTGAAAAGTCTTCACTTGCACTTTACCTTAGGGGAAGCGGGTCCCTGACGAAGAAGGTCGAGGGGCGATCACCGACAATGCACTCTGTCCCTCGAGGATGACTGGAGTCTGGAGTCGGACGGGAGGAAAAAAAAAAAATGGTCTCTCAGCAAAGGGTACCGCTCTCCCGCATATATGGTTGTCCCTCGAGGATGGTTACTACATGGCTCCTGCTCCCACAACTAATTAACTAACTGCTTCTACTGCTGTCTTTCCCTTATAAGGGCTCCGGCTGCGTCGTGCCCGTGGTGTGTCATCCGCCAGGTGTTCAGCCTCTTCCCAGGTTTCCTGCAGAGGTAAGACAATTCATGCAGCTTAATTTGCCTTTAGAAAGGCCGTTAAGAAGCTTAGTTGGGCTAAGCTTCTTAAAGGGAGTGGCAGTAAGTCTCTTCTCTTTGCCCATTTTTATCCGTGTCATCTCAATATCTGTTCCAGGTAAAAAGAAGGACAGATCGGAATGTTGATAACCGGGCTCTGATTTCTAGGTCAAATACGATCGGCCATGCGGATCTCAATAAACAAAGGGTAAATTAGGTGTGGGGGGGGGGGAGGAGGCGTGCTATGCACGACTTCTTGTAACTTATAATAATATATATATCTATCTATCTATCTATCTGTATATATATATGTATATATATGAATGTATTTTACTGTAATACCACTATCATATATATATATATATATATATATATATATATATATATATATATATATATATATATATATATATATATATATATATATATATATATATATATATATATATATATATATATATACATATGTATGTATGTGTGTATATATGTATGTGTATATATATATATATATATATATATATATATATATATATATATATATATATATATATATATATATATATATATATATATATATATATATATATATATATATATATATATATATATATATATATATATATATATATATATATATATATACATACATATGTATGTATGTGTGTGTGTATATATATATATATATATATATATATATATATATATATATATATATATATATATATATATATATATATATATATATATATATATATATATATATATATATATATATATATATATATATATATATCCCACCATATTATAAAATAGCCTTTATCTTTGGTTTGTTCAATATGCGCCACCAAAGACACTGTTATGCTACACAGCTTAGTGTTCATCACGTTCCATATTTTCGTGATTCAGTTATCTTTATTTATATATTCATCACGTTCCATATTTTCGTGATTCAGTTATCTTTATTTATATATTCATCACGTTCCATATTTTCGTGATTCAGTTATCTTTATTTATATATTCATCACGTTCCATATTTTCGTGATTCAGTTATACATAATGAGGGCCACGTTTACTTTTGCTATCCTGTTTCCTCTTTTGAACTGTGTAGTCACTACCTTCTCCAAGTCTCTTTCGGCTGCGCATTCGACCAGAATTCAACTCAAGTTCCTGAAGAAGTGTCTGTCTGAACAAGTGCTCCCTAAATCCTTCCTACCACGCCGTTTAAGAAGATATGACAATCACCCATTCAACGAATTCAGTGCCATGATGTTAAACCGCCACATAACAGCCGCAAAGCAAGAGGAGAAAGAAAAATTTAAGGAACTAAAAAAAGCCTGAATTTCATTTAATCATTCTATCCCGGATAACTGGAAGGACTCGCTGCGACAAGAAATTTATGGAAAACTTCGTAGGACTACAGATGCCCTAACAAGAAAACTCGACAGAAAACTAAAAAATCTTATTGATAGCAGTGACTGGACTAATAGTGCACGCAATGACTGTGTTATAAATTTATCAAGTAAACAAATAAGTGAAAATGTTGTGAGTGCGCTCGGATATGGTTTATCCTTCTTTGTATATAACAGACCCTCGACTTTAACGATTGCGTCGTCCCTATGTGTATTTGAAAAACATAGTGATATCCCTTAAAATCATATTGATATAGTTAAAGGTATCATTTATGGAGCTGCGAATGTTAGGCATGAAAGCAATTTCCCTGCTCGGTATAAAAAAAGTTTGACCGACCTTAAAAAAGACAATACAATCCACATCACAAAAGCTGATAAATCGAATAGTATTGTAATTTTAGATAAAGTTGACTACATATCTAGTATGCAAGCCCTACTGGATGATGATACGACATACAAAAAACTAACAAAAAATCCCCTTGATCAAGTCATAAAAAGTTTCAACAGCACAGTGAAAAAAAATCCTTAAAGATGAAAAAGAACTAATATGTCAGTTGTCGGTAAAATTTCCCTCGTTACCTTACTTGTACGGATTAGTATAAACACACAAAGAAAACAATCCTATGCGGCCTATTATCAGTACTGTTGGCTCAATATCATATAAACTTTCGAAATTATATTACCAAACTCTTGTCTCCGTTACTTGGAACTATCTCAGATTCTCACGTATATAATAATCTAGATTTAGTTGATAAATTAAACAAAATCACTTTTTGCCCCACTGATAGATTCGTTAGTTTTGATGTTTGTTCCCTTTTTACTAAAGTCCCTATAGATTCCATTTTAGAGTATCTTAGTAGTGAATTAATCCATCACGAATTACCTCTACCTTTAAGTCATATAATTTCTCTCACTAGGTTGTGCATTTGTGATTGTAAGTTTATATTCAATGGTGCATTTTACCAACAAATATTTGGTATGGCAATGGGCAACCCTTTATCCCCACTCCTCTCAAACTTCTACATGGAATTCTTTGAAAAACGATATATACCTAATATCATTTATACTCCTTTAAAGTGGTATAGGTATTTTGACGATATTTTAGCTGTTTTGCCTGCTGGTATTGATGTAAATGATTTACTCTGTAATTTGAAAAACCAGGTACCATCCATTAAGTTTACGTTAGAATTAGAAAAAGACAATTGCCTCCCTTTCTTAGATGTTTTAATACATAGAGAACCATTTCAATGTAAATTCAGTATTTATAGGAAACCAACCAACAACTTAACTTATGTCCATTTTTATTCAGGCCATCACCTCAACATCAAAATATCAATTTTTTCCTCTATGTTTTTACGAGCCTTCCGCATTGTCAGTCCCCAGTATTTGGATAAAGAAATTGAATACATAAGAAAAATAGGGACAGATTTATGTTATCCTTCACATATACTAAATATTTGTTATAACAAAGCCCACAAAAAGTTTTATAGTGAAAGTAACATGACGAAAGAAACCCCTAAGAACATTCTTAGCTTGCCTTATTTTAGTGGTTTTGAAAACATAAAATCATTGTTAAAACCTTTTAATGTAAACCTCGTTTTTTCTTATAATAACACACTCAAAAGAATGTTAATAAAAAATAGCCCTAAAGAAAACAAAAACATAATATATAAAATTTCATGTTTAGATTGCCCCTCTTTTTATATTGGCCAATCTAGCAAAGATTTAGATATACGTATTAAGCAACATAAGTATTCAGTCAAAACTGGACAAGCATCCAATGCTATATTCATTCATTTAAGTGAAAACTCTCACAGGATAAATTGGACTGAAAGTTCAGTGATTGCCAGATCGAAAGATTTCTCTTCAAGAAATCTATTGGAGTCTGCTATTATCAAGGTTACTTCCAGTTTCAATTTTAATCTTATCCCTGGCATGTATTATTTGGACCCCTGTATTAGAAAAATGTTCAAGAATGACCTAAAAGATAAAATCTCTGACTTAATTACAAGGTAGCCACTTGATATATATTTTCTATATATCCATATGTTTAATATAATTTTTTTTTATTTGTAAAAATGTTCATCTTGCAAAAAGTTATTATTGTTTAAAAAAAAAAAAAAAGAGAGAATTATTGTGTTGTACTAAAAATTTTTCGGTGGTCAGTCACGAACCTGAATAATCTTTTAATTGTCCTGTCACTGCTCCTGAACGGTTGATCCTAATCCTTTGTAAAAACTTTTTAAATATTTAGTCCTGTTTTGGCAGTTCTACTAATTCTTCAATTGTGTTGGATTCCAGGTACTTATGTTTCCTTTATAATCCCATCTGTCATTTATATGAGCTTTCTTTGTAAACATACTTTTATATTTCTTCAGTCTGCTAAGTAAAGGACTAGTGTCGAAAGGCCTCGCAGCATATATATATATATATATATATATATATATATATATATATATATATATATATATATATATATATATATATATATATATATATATATATATATATATATACATATGTATGTATGCAAGTATATATATATATATATATATATATATATATATATATATATATATATATATATATATATATATATATATATATATATATATATATATATATATATATATATATATATATATATATATATATATATATATATATATGTATATATATATATATATATATATATATATATATATATATATATATATATATATATATATATATATATATATATATATATATATCTATATATATACATATATATATATATATATATATATATATATATATATATATATATATATATATATATATATATATATATATATATATACACACACACACACACACATATATATATATATATATATATATATATATATATATATATATATATATATATATATATATATATATATATATATATATATATATATATATGTATATATATATGTATATATATATATATATATATATATATATATATATATATATATATATATATATATATATATATATATATATATATATATATATATATATATATATATATATATATATATATATATATATATATATATACATGGTCTGGAATCATGGAACGTATAAAGACAGCAGTGTTAACAATTTTTTTGTACCTAAAAAGTCCTTACGGCTGCAGCCAAGAGACAGAAAGACTAAGAATGCAAGAAGGGAAAGCATAGCTTGTCATTTTTAAGTAGTGCTCCATGATAAAACATAACCTATGGCCTGAAGCCATGGAGAATATTGCAACAGAAATCATATTGCATTTCTCCAACGAAATCGGTTCATTCAAACTAGAACAGTTAACAAAAGGAAGACTAGTAATTAGTAATCTTTGAAAGTGATATTAAATCCACAACTACCTCTCTGAGAGATGGACTGGCGATTCAGATGAACAAGGACAAGATATAAAGGTGTTTTCTTTTCGAAATTGAAGATCAAGTCACGATAAAACTCCACTGTTAATGTTGTGCTCCTTAAAGTCCGTTTTTTTTTTTTTTGTAATCTTTTTGACTTCAATTTCCAAATAATCATTTATGTTAATTATCAATAACACAATATTAAATCCATTTTCATGATATTAGGAGAGGTGTCTATAACCATACTTTAATGAGGCGCCCATATCGTTAATTTTCCAATTCTTTATCGTAAAAATGCATTGAATCAATATATTTTCATTAGTGTTATCAAATCCGAAAGAAACCATTCACTGATACAAGAAAAAGTATAGTGTTTTTTTGGGGTAAAGGTCCCATTTACCTTGATAAAAAGGAGTTCCTATAAGAAATCACATCATAAACAGGCGCGCACCACACATGCATACACACAAGCATATACATATGGATTATATTTGTTTGCGGGAATGAGAGTCAAACTCGAGCGAATGAGCATGACATTAATGTTAGTAAAATAAATAGACTGATATTCTAATTTAAAAGAGAATTATTATTTATTCAGTTATCCATATTATTTTGTCTTAGCAGTATTTATTGTGATTCGGCAAACTCCTGATGAGCTGTTCATGTAGATGAATAATGAGGGAATATCTTTTACTCCGCTGAAATACGCCTTTAATATATATATATATATATATATATATATATATATATATATATATATATATATATATATATATATATATATATATATATATATATATATACTGTATACATACACAAATCCATTTTACAAAGTTTGCTTTAAAAAGGCCTATTTCATGGGAGCAAAAGATATTACCTGATCATTAATCTACACGAACAGCTCATCAGGAGTTTGTCGATTCCCAATGATAAAAGGGCGTATAACAATTCTCTGTTAATTGAGAGTAACAGTTTATACATTTCTCTGTCATGTATGTCATGCAAAGTCACTCGAGTTTGAGACTGTCATTCCGTCATTCTCGTAGTCAGACGTGAACCATAATATCTTGCTTCAGTGTTATGACAACACAGAATGTCAGTATAGAAATAAAAATCCAATTTAGGGGATGCCAAGATTCTATACAAACAAAGGGGAGAGAATTGCAGAGAATGGATAGGTTCAATTTGACCTTTCAGTAACACTAGTTGATTTAAATTCCTACTTGTGCTCCTGTAAAGAACAATTTATCAACCGAAAATCATATAGAAAAAGGAAAAAATAAAAAATTTCCATTTCGGCGCTCTTATTCTTTTCCAGCGTCTGACTTTTACTCGGTTTTCAACGCCTTCAAAAATAATTCAGGAATGATTCGGTCACCTTCATTTCTTTTCTTAAAACGAGAGTAACTGATCTTTCGGCCCCTTTGTCAGTCTCTCTCTCTCTCTCTCTCTCTCTCTCTCTCTCTCTCTCTCTCTCTCTCTGTAAGTGTAGATTCAATGATGAGTCGCTCGTTAAGAAAACTGTCCAAATTTTCTTTGTCTTCTATACTCACCCCGAGGGCTTAATAGCCGTTTTTCGACTTCTACCCATACAAGCTTTAACACACGCTTCCTTAATACTATAGTATTAATTCTATTGCTTAGCAACACTTAAAAAGGTGATAGTCTGCTTAAGTAACTAAATTGTCTTATTGTTCACTGCTGCATGGTAATCGCAGGTGGAATATTTGGTATATTCCGGCTGTGCCGTAGCCGCTACCATTACTTTCAGCAGACTTTGGTTTGAGTTAATAAGTGGGCAGTAGTTAGGTTAGTTATATTTGTCTTATGAGATATATGTATGTATGTATGTATGTATGTATGTATGTATGTATGTATATATATGTATATATATATATATATATATATATATATATATATATATATATAAATTTCTGACTCACATCGGCATCGAACCCAGTTCTCTCAGGTGGAAAGCAAGGGCGTTATCCACTCGGCCATACAAGTCTAAAAGAAGTTGGAACCTGAGAGCAACTGCACCCAAGGAATTACCTGGGCAAGCTAACTGCTTGCATACCAGCGAGTTTTCCCCAACTTCCCGACTCAGCAATGACCCAGTAGACAACATTTCATTCGAATTATCCCTTCTGAGTGAATAAGATAGAAATCATCAACACACAATCACGTGTGGAACAGAAATAAATTTCTGACTCACATCGGGATCGAACCCAGGTCTCTCAGGTGGAAAGCAAGGGCGTTATCCACTCGGCCATACAAGTCTAAAAGAAGTTGGAACCTGAGAGCAACTGCACCCAAGGAATTACCTGGGCAAGCTAACTGCTTGCATACCAGCGAGTTTTCCCCAACTTCCCGACTCAGCAATGACCCAGTAGACAACATTTCATTCGAATTATCCCTTCTGAGTGAATAAGATAGAAATCATCAACACACAATCACGTGTGGAACAGAAATAAATTTCTGACTCACATCGGGATCGAACCCAGGTCTCTCAGGTGGAAAGCAAGGGCGTTATCCACTCGGCCATACAAGTCTAAAAGAAGTTGGAACCTGAGAGCAACTGCACCCAAGGAATTACCTGGGCAAGCTAACTGCTTGTATACCAGCGAGTTTTCCATAACTTACCGACTCAGCAATGACCCAGTAGACAACATTTCATTCGAATTATCCCTTCTGAGTGAATAAGATAGAAATCATCAACACACAATCACGTGTGGAACAGAAATAAATTTCTGACTCACATCGGGATCGAACCCAGGTCTCTCAGGTGGAAAGCAAGGGCGTTATCCACTCGGCCATACAAGTCTAAAAGAAGTTGGAACCTGAGAGCAACTGCACCCAAGGAATTACCTGGGCAAGCTAACTGCTTGCATACCAGCGAGTTTTCCCCAACTTCCCGACTCAGCAATGACCCAGTAGACAACATTTCATTCGAATTATCCCTTCTGAGTGAATAAGATAGAAATCATCAACACACAGTTTCCAACTTCTTTTAGACTTGTATGGCCGAGTGGATAACGCCCTTGCTTTCCACCTGAGAGACCTGGGTTCGATCCCGATGTGAGTCAGAAATTTATTTCTGTTCCACACGTGATTGTGTGTTGATGATTTCTATCTTATTCACTCAGAAGGGATAATTCGAATGAAATGTTGTCTACTGGGTCATTGCTGAGTCGGGAAGTTGGGGAAAACTCGCTGGTATGCAAGCAGTTAGCTTGCCCAGGTAATTCCTTGGGTGCAGTTGCTCTCAGGTTCCAACTTCTTTTAGACTTGTATGGCCGAGTGGATAACGCCCTTGCTTTCCACCTGAGAGACCTGGGTTCGATCCCGATGTGAGTCAGAAATTTATTTCTGTTCCACGCATGATTGTGTGTTGATGATTTCTATCTTATTCACTCAGAAGGGA
>JANJGK010000017.1:2959173-3004173 GCA_039081455.1 Macrobrachium rosenbergii | reverse complement strand
ACTCAAATAACAGTTGAGTTAATGCTTGTATATTCAACCTCTGCAACAGAGGGAAAGTATGTTGTATTTGCTTCATGTGCCTTTATACAGATATTTTTCCGTTATATTTTCCAATACTACCACAAAGGTAACTTTTGCGTGTATGTCTGAGATTCATTTCGCCTTTCCCTTTGAAGGATTGGATATCAGGTTATTGAACTCTGATAGCCTTCCTGACAATTATGTTTTGTTTTTACTTTTCTTTGAAGAGACATTTTATCAGTTTACCAAGATCTCTCTCTCTCTCTCTCTCTCTCTCTCTCTCTCTCTCTCTCTCTCTCTCTCTCTCTCTCTCTCTCTCTCTCTCTCTCCTTATTTTTTTTCTCAGAAAATAACCAATAAGTAAATGGATCACTGTGTAAAACCACGACATTTTTGCAGTGTAAAGTTTTTCTCTTTTGCAGAATCGTTTCCTGTGAAGTATTGCCTTCATATCAAAAGAAAGTAATTAATGCCTCATTGTTCACGCATTTTTTAGTGGGAGTTTTGTAAAGTGTGTTATTTATAACCTACTTCATTATCGAAAATTTTTGTTTCGACGAGTAGGCCTTTGTAAACCGTTAGATGCCTGGTGACTATTTCTTTTAAGATCAGGCTTGATATGTTATTCATTCATATTGATAGTAATAGAACAATTTAGGGTGGTTTCCTTTGTTATTTTTTTCAGAAAATAAAAGTGAGGAAGAACAAAGATATATTTTTTTACCAAAGTAAATACCAGCATCACTTTTTGTTAGGTAATGCCTTGGTAATATTTGTCCGTTTTTTATGACTAAAATTTCGAAGTGGAATGACATGGGTTCATCTCGTTATTGGTTATTTTATTCGCCAAAGTAAATTTTGATATTCTGACATTTTTCATTTTAACTGTAGCTTAGAATAGATATTACAAAACCTGCAAATACCCTTGGCGTAAAAGAATCCAAAAGATATGTTACTTTAATATTTAACAACAAATTATGATCATTAACCAATCACTTCTTGAAATCACAATTTCATAAGAAAAATTTCCGTCTTAAAAACTCTAGTAAACAAAGGTTATTAGTCACGTGAGTTATCTGCTGCCGCCTAAACAGTGAATGCGGAACAGTAGAGTAGGGAGGGGTAAGGATGCAAATCAACAAACTTCTTGAGTAAGGCGAAAAAAAGGGGGTTATTGGGTCTGCAGTATGTTGAATAAGAATTTTTCCTCAACAAATCTGAGAGCCTAAACTAATTTACGCGACAGTGTCTTTGGTAGTACGAAAGGGAAGACGAATAACAAGAAGGGCAGGTCACGTATGAGGAATAGAACTCTCCTTGCCTTCGTTACGGATTATGAAGACTATACACACACACGCACACACACACACACACATATATATATATATATATATATATATATATATATATATATATATATATATATATATATATATATATATATATATATATATATATATATATATATATATATATATATATATATATATATATATATATATATATATATATATATATATATACCGGCAGCATACCTAAGGAATCCGGGTTCCTTGTGTTTCCTTCTGCGAACCTACTGTCGGTTATGCAATAATGTTATCATGGCCTCTTTCTCCCACAAATGACGGATAGACAAGACATCCTTCTCTCAGTCGATATCCGGACTCCTTGTAAACAAATTATTTCCATTATTCGGTGGCTGGAAGCCGTGTAAACAAGACATTTTTCATCAGTCGGAACCCGGTAGTCGATTAAAGAACTGTTGTTTGAATACTCGCGTTTTTTCGAGATAACAGTATTAAAGACAGGTTTTAAGTAGTATAAGGGATATTAAAGATCCTCGTGTAGTGAGAAACGCATGAGCAAAATACAGAAAAACTTACAGAGAGGAAACACTTCCGTCTATTCAACGACACTTGAAATTATGGTCCATACCTAGATTCATGTAAAGAATAAACATATACTGAGCAAGGCAGTGAGATACAAATAATGACCACATAAAGTGATGAATTTAATGGAAAATATAGCTAAATATAACCCGGAACCGAACTGAAAATTACTGTAGTGAAAAAATGAATTGCTCTATACAGACGGGATATAACCATAATGTGTGTTTAATATTTAAAAATACTTCAATTACTGGCTGCACGTATACCGTCAGGGGGGTAATTACACATTTAATTTAATCCATATTACTTCCGTTCTACTGCATCAAACCTGACGCATTCAATAATGTGGACATCATGGAATTTTTATTTCATTTTGAGGGGGCCGGAGGAGTTCGGCCTCTTGGGCGGGGGTTAGAGGGGTGGGGTGAGATGGACATATACGCACTCATAATTTGTGATTTTGCTTTCTTTAAATCATCGCAAATCAGAAGCTAAATCAAGCTCGTACAAAGCGTTCATGAATCTGCACATATATGAATATTGTTTCATGAATTGTGCTGCTTCGTCACTCTCTCTCTCTCTCTCTCTCTCTCTCTCTCTCTCTCTCTCTCTCTCTCTCTCTCTCTCTCTCTCTCTCTCTCGTAACGCAAGTGATGGCACACCCGTCTCATAACTGAATAACCAGCTACTGACTCCTGATCTGCCAGACGCGAGGAATTATCATATAGCTTTACCTCAATACCCGAGATGCCCCTGGCTCCTAGCTGAGTAAATAGGGGTGTATCTGAGGTGAGAAGAGGGAGAGAGAAGAGAGTAATAAGCAGTGTCTAAATTCATTCATTCAAATTGTAATAAGTCAATATAAGTGGTACTTGAGACATAAACCAATAACTGAATAAATAAACCCTTATTTCAGAATTTTAACCAATGAAACGACTGTAAGGAAGTCAAATATACTGTTTATCCCAACCAGTTCTTAATGGCTTTCATTGTTAAATAATTAGTCTTAAGATCCTTCCATTATCTTTGGTAATCCCGTAAGCTCCTGAAGCGAGTGTTGTGAAGAGATACCATTAGAAGAGGGCTGAAGAGCTTAAAAGGGCAACACTGTGCCAGAACGATATTAGACGTTTGAAACAGTGGAAGGAATTTGTACTTAATTTCTCCGTTACTGAAGTAAACTAGACAGTAATTAAACTAAAGATAAATAATTCTTCAGAGGTGTCCAAGATTTTCTTATTTTCTAATTCGTTTTTACTCGGGTTATCAATGAATTAGTTTATGAAGAATAACAGTAGTCAGTAGTTAAAATTCGTGTTACCTCCAGAAAGCTTGTTTTTATGCATGGTTTCACACAAACTAATTTTTTTGTATGTGAAGGAGTTGAAGAGGAATTAGATATAATGTATATAAATATATATATATATATATTATTATGATTAGCAAGAATTCGCTAGCAAATTACCTCCCCCCCCCCCTCCTTTGTTGTTGTTGGTTGTTCATTTACTGCCAGCCGGCCGATCGATAGACCATCTGTCTATCGACTTAAAAACAAGGGTTAAAAGATTAAAGGCGCTCCCATTTTTGATAAAGATCTTTCCTTCGAGGCAAAAGTAATCTGGCTTGGGTGTTTCTCCTACAGGCCAAAACCTCCCCTGCGGGCAGCAGGTGCAATGAGTCAAAGCATCTGTGTTGGGCGCACCCCTGTCCCATAGGAGGGGATAAAAGGCAAAAGCCCACGAGGTCTCGACACACACACGCGGGCTGGAAGATATGGAGTGAACTTGTGAAGACGTCCTCAACACCTGGCCCCACCGATGCCCTTGCATCCTAACCACGTGGCCCTTCCCAAAGTATACTTCTCCTCGTGCCCTTCAACCGTATTCCTCGAGCCCACACGCCATTGCTTGGAGTTTCGAGGAGTCCCCATCGCCTTGCCCCTTTACGGAAGCCCTTGCATCTCACCACGTGGAAGAAACTCGTCCTCGGAAATCGCAAGTCATCCACGGACCGCCTTCTACACGCCCTCGGAAAATCTGCTAAGGTAAAGTGCCCTGGAAGAGCCCCATTTCAGTCACGCTTTTGTCTCGTAATATTTTCTTAAAGAGAAAGCCAGAAATCTCCCTTGTCTAATGTCCGTGCGCCTCTTGCATCGGCAGTATTAATTCTTTATTACTCCTTTGGCACCATCAGTGCAGCTTCGAATTCATTATTCTTTTGTCTATTTTCATTACTGGCGTATAATGTGCATATCTCTCATTTCAGAGGGATCCTATCGTGGAAGCTTCTCGACTGTGGCTGGGATTCCCCAGTTTCATTCAATCTACTTGAGTTCCTCTTTCCCGTACTAAGGTCATTTATGTAAATACACTACTTTAAATGTGCCCACGTGTTTTACGTAATATTTCCCTCAGTAACCAGAGCCCTATGCTCATATGAAATTCTCCTTTGTTTTCCTCTTTTTTTACGTTTTCCCGTACCCACGAAGTCAGAATTACAAGGCTAAATTAACTTAAATCGTTGCTACCTGTCTCACAGAGCATATTTCAAACTAAAACCACGGAAAAACGTAAAAATGGCGACCTGGCCATAGATCTCGTTTTGCAGTTGCAGTTCCCCTAGTGTTGCTTTATTGCATTTGCAACTTGCCAGATCAGCTATTAGCAAAGCTAAGCTGGGTACGAGACAATTACGAACCTTATGTGTAAAACCAGCACACAGATCCAGAAAATTCCACGTAAGTAATGTGTTTATCTTAGCAAAACCTTTTTACAATCGTGACTGTTCCTAGGAATTAGAAATAGGGACGCATGTATTCACTGAGAGAAAAGAACCGCCGTATTAGATTCATTAATGCATGCCTTTCAGGATAGGTAGTTAGGAAATAACCAGTGCTAACCATCCTTTGCTTCGAGGAATAGTGCGAAATTCCTCTGTGTTAAAATCTTTGCCATATCTTTTGCTTCGAGGAATAGTGCGAAAATTCCTGTGTTAAAATCTTTGCCATATCCTTGCTTCGAGGAATAGTGCGAAAGAAATTCCTCTGTGATAACTTTTACTTCGCATGTCGAATTAGCGAACTGTTATTTAGGCGCGAATAAAATTCCCACGTGGGACACGACGAAGTCAGCTTGCATTGCTGACAATTCTCTCAGTGTAGTTAGAATTCGAGTTAGGTGTTAGGAAAGCGAAATTTAAACTCCGCTTATAGGGAAAATTACTAGGCCGTTGTACTGTTATCCTCTCAGACGACTGGGAAATTCCCCGGAATCCCAGACGGTCTATACATATACCGGTTCATTCACACAGAATCTAAAAATAACTCCGGTGTTGGCCAGACGACCTGCACCCCCCCCCCCCACCCGCCCATGCCCGCGTGTGTAGCATTTTTTTTTTTTACCCCATTCATTTCCCAGCAAACATTTTTCTTTGGGTTTCCCGTTAGTAATTTCTAAGTCCTAATTGACGAATCGTAATTCCAAGTCCTAAGTGACTCCTAAAATTCTACGTCGTACGTGGCGAGAATTCCTCCAAATTCCACAAATTCCAAGTCCTATGTGACTCCTAAAATTCTACGTCGCACGTGGCGAGAATTTCTCCAAATTCCAGTCCTCAGAGACTCCTAAAATTCTACGTCGCACGTGGCGAGAATTTCTCCAAATTCCAGTCCTTAGAGACTCCTAAAATTCTACGTCGCACGTGGCGAGAATTTCTCCAAATTCCAGTCCTCAGAGACTACTAAAATTCTACGTCGCACGTGGCGAGAATTCCTCCAAACTCCAGTCCTCAGAGACTCCTAAAATTCTACGTCGCACGTGGCGAGAATTTCTCCAAATTCCAGTCCTCAGAGACTCATAAAAAATTCTACGTCGCACGTGGCGAGAATTTCTCATTCCTGCGGGAACCCAAAATTAAGTCCTTTTGAGACATTATATAGTGTAGTTCACACACATCTAAGCCCTTACGGGAATGATCATTCTAGTTCGTTAGAACAACTCCTTAACTTCACGCTACAGCCGGCCAAGTCCGAGCGTGACAAAATCCAACTACGTCTTCCGAGACGCATATTAGACTTCGTTCGCCAAGAACAACCACGTCTTTCCAAGACACATCCAATTTTAACAAAAAGTCTCCTCAGACTTACTAATCAACTGTCTTATTCGGACAGATCCATTCTCCTGCAGTCTGAACAATTGAGTGTTTCAGATTCCTGCAATTGAGTCTTTTCAGACAACCTGAGTCTTCTCAGACATATCATATCCCCATTATTTCAAGATGGCTAATACCAGAGCCCAACAAAACGAGGATTTCAAATTCTACATGTCCGCTGGGAAGGACATGGGACTATCGGGGCAAGATCTGAGAGCATGGGTTCAAGAGCGAGTGGACGATGCCAAGGCTGAGAGAGCAAGAGAACGTGAAGAGAGGGAGAGAGAACGTGAGGAGAGAGAGAGGGCAAGAATTGCCCAAGAGCAGGAGAAGGATAAAGAACGTGCAGAGAGAGAGAGGGAACGAATTGCCCAAGAACAACGAGAGGAGAGGGACAGAATTGCCCAAGAACAACGAGAGGAGAGAGACAGAATCGCCCAAGAGAAAAGGGAGGAACGAGAATGGGAAGATCGAGAGCGACAGCGCGCCCACGAGCTCCAGATGCTAGAACGACAGCCCGCCACCCCCCCCGCCCCCTGCCGCGGGGATGAGTGCCCTCAGCCAAGCTCACTCGTTCATGCCAAAATGGACCGAGTCCGAACCCGAAGTATGGCTTGAAAGGGCCGAACGAGTCCTGGAGTGCTGCGATCTCTCCCCCGCGGAACTCTCCCTTGTTCTCACCAAATTCCTGGGCGGAAAGGCCCTCGTTGCTTACCACGCCCTTCCCGCAGACGATCGGGGAAACTGGGAAGCCGTACGCCAAGCAGTTACGAAGGCGTACGAGATTACCCCCGAGCGGTGGAGGAGACGTTGGAGAGAGCAGCCCAGAGAAGCAGGCCAGACTTGGTCCGATTGGGCGTACCATTCGGAGCGGGCGTTGACAAAATGGCTCGATTCCGAAGGAGCCACTAACACCGCCGAGGTACTCGAGCGGTTTAAATTCGAGCATTTCCTGCGCTACGCCCCTCCTGCCCTCGCCACTCATATAGTGGAAAAAGCCCCAGCAACACTCACCGAGTGTTGCCGAATAGCAGATATGTGGGAAACCCACCACCCTCAAGAAGGATCCATGGGGCGGAAGATAAATCCCCCGTCCCTCCTCGGAGGTTCAAATTCCCACAAAAATGGGAACTCGGGCAAGCCCCTAACTTGCCATTATTGCAAGAAAACGGGGCATTCCTCCGAACAGTGCCGGAACAAGAAACCGGCTCCTCTCTCTCCCGGAAAACCGACAAATAACTCGCCTGCGCCCTCCACAGGGGCAGCGCGGAAAGACTTTAGCCAGACCTTTTGCACGGCGTGCAAGGTCTATGGCCATTCTCCCGCATGGGCGAAATGCCCACGCAATAATAAAGTAAATACTCCCACCGTCGCCTTGGCCGTCACAGATCCCACATCATTAGGCCCTCCCGCCGAAGGGCCTGTATACGTGGCCCCTCCACGAGGTAGCCAGCCCGCGCACCGAGTCACTGCTTTCGAGGACTCGGGCGCACAAATCTCCCTCATCCGAAGGGACAGAGTTCCCTACGGAGCTATCGTCAATAGACGAAAACTCGTCACGATCGAGGGAATAAATCAATTTAAAATGATACTCCCTACGGTCCAATTGAGAGTCACAAGACCTCACCAATCCAAAATTTGCAATCTTGCAGTAGCAAGCCATCTCCCCGGAGGCAATGACGTCATCCTGGGACAGGACTTTCAGTCCCCACCGAAATCACGACAATATAGGGGTCCACATTCCCCGAATCATTCCGCGGGCGCGAGTAATCCTCCCCCGCTTCTCCCTCAGTCAAGACTGGCGCCCCCTGGGTACCAGGAGGACGTGCAGTCCCCACCAGTGCCACCTGAGTACGATGTACAGTGGCCCCCTCGATCGGTTCCCGATCCCATTCCAGTGCCCGGCCCTGCCTCAGTGCCAGTGCCAGGGCCCCAATCAAATCTCCCTTCAGGAGATGCCAAATTCCTGCCGGTGCCACTTGCATGCCCCGAGCAGGGCCAAGCTTCGTCCGTCCTGACCGACGAGCCCAAGAAACCTCTGATAGCGCCTGACTCTGCCCTAGTGCCAACGCCAGAGCGCTACGCCGATCTCCATTCACGGGATCCAACTCAGGACCCCCTCTCTTCCCCCGGCCTGGCACCGCTACCAGCGTCGGTCAGAGAGACGGTTCCTCCCGACCACCGCGGAAGCTCACCTGCAGGTGCGGCCTCGCAACCCGTGCCTGAGCTGGTCATCGATACCTGCGAGCCGCTCACGCCACCCCCGACCGCCTCCTCTCTGCCTCAGTCCGCCGCCGAAGCAATTGCAAGTCAGGATTCTGCCATATCTCACTTGGCCGATGAACTACAAGAGCCGCGACGGATCATGGTAGAACCCGCACGGAACACTCCTGCGTCAGCTGTCGCATCAGCAGGCCCAGGTGGTACTCCGTGCCGCCCTCCGGTCGCGGGCCCTCCGCTTCCCCGGCCGAGGACGACTGTCCCATTAAGAAAGACTCGAGGCGAAATTACCACGGGCGTGGGAATTTCCAGGTAGCTTACAAAGAGCTCTAGAGCTCCCATGGCACCTGTGCCACCATTTCATCTTTCGAAGGTCTTGGCACCCCTAATCCAGAAGGGGATGTCAGGCCCTCCTCTATCTTCCTCCGTTCCTCAGGAACTTCTATCTATTATCACCTTCTATTAATCTTCCCTTACATTATCCCCACAAGAGGCAATTAAATACGGGATACCATTCCCCACACAATGTACAAGTCATTAAGAATAACAGAGTGAGAAGTGGCACACCCTTGCGCCCATACCTTGGCACCGGGCGTGCTTGTCAGCCCCTCCTGAAGGAGTCGCGCCCTTCGGGTGCACTTTCCTCGCCCTGGGACTGAAGTGATAGTCCGGGCCGTAATTTATAGGCAAAGGACGATAAATTCCCGCCTAGCACAATAAAACCCTCACTCTTTTTCCCTTAGCCCTTCTGCCAATATTATTTACTTTCTTTTAGTCATTTAGTTATCTTTATTTTAATGAATCGCGAGTCATAAACTCTTGTCCTTGTGATTTAAATGCCCCTTTCGTAAGCTCTGAGAGACGTGTCCCGCCGTTCATATGCGGTCAAGTTTTCATTCGTAACGTCTTGGTAATTTTCCTTTTGTTATTATTATCCCTTTTCCCCCTTCCATTCCTTCCAAGATCTCTGTTTGTCCTACCCCACATCTTTTGTCTGCTCGCCCCGTCATAACATTGAGTAGGCAGTGGACGCATAAAATTAGCGTAGTTTAAGGTTAGCGAATTAAAACCTCGCGAATACTCTCGCCCGCATACAGCTGTCAAAATCCATGTGGGGCCGGCTAAGCAAAGTACGTTAAAATGAAGATAAATTATCAATGCGAATATGTATAGTCATTACAGTATCACGTAAAAGGGGATGTCATTTACAAAAGTAAACGCTGTTTTTCATTTACACAGCCTCTTCAAGGCAGATTGTACTAACCGCATGCATTTTATCTAAAATTAAGTAACCGTGTATTTTAAATTCTTGAACAATAACCTTTCTTTTCATTTGTTGGCCATAGCCTCATATACGTGGTCCTATAATCTTAATTAATTCACAATTGTTCGAGTCACATTATAAAGTTACCAGTGGGTAACCAAATCTAAAGTACTTATTCTTTTGCAAGTGTTTAAATCACTTTGCGTTCTGTTAACGAAAATTGTCCCAATGTGTTATTAAAAGTAATTTCACAGCTTCATAGAATCCTTAGTAATAAAGTTCATTGCAAGGCAGAATGTAGAGTAACGTAAAGCATTTGCCGCTCATTCTTGAATATCGATGTACACACCCGAAGGAGGTATGTACATCATCTTGTATGGGGAGGTATTATGATTAGCAAGAATTCGCTAGCAAATTACCTCCCCCCCCCCTCCTTTGTTGTTGTTGGTTGTTCATTTACTGCCAGCCGGCCGATCGATAGACCATCTGTCTATCGACTTAAAAACAAGGGTTAAAAGATTAAAGGCGCTCCCATTTTTGATAAAGATCTTTCCTTCGAGGCAAAAGTAATCTGGCTTGGGTGTTTCTCCTACAGGCCAAAACCTCCCCTGCGGGCAGCAGGTGCAATGAGTCAAAGCATCTGTGTTGGGCGCACCCCTGTCCCATAGGAGGGGATAAAAGGCAAAAGCCCACGAGGTCTCGACACACACACGCGGGCTGGAAGATATGGAGTGAACTTGTGAAGACGTCCTCAACACCTGGCCCCACCGATGCCCTTGCATCCTAACCACGTGGCCCTTCCCAAAGTATACTTCTCCTCGTGCCCTTCAACCGTATTCCTCGAGCCCACACGCCATTGCTTGGAGTTTCGAGGAGTCCCCATCGCCTTGCCCCTTTACGGAAGCCCTTGCATCTCACCACGTGGAAGAAACTCGTCCTCGGAAATCGCAAGTCATCCACGGACCGCCTTCTACACGCCCTCGGAAAATCTGCTAAGGTAAAGTGCCCTGGAAGAGCCCCATTTCAGTCACGCTTTTGTCTCGTAATATTTTCTTAAAGAGAAAGCCAGAAATCTCCCTTGTCTAATGTCCGTGCGCCTCTTGCATCGGCAGTATTAATTCTTTATTACTCCTTTGGCACCATCAGTGCAGCTTCGAATTCATTATTCTTTTGTCTATTTTCATTACTGGCGTATAATGTGCATATCTCTCATTTCAGAGGGATCCTATCGTGGAAGCTTCTCGACTGTGGCTGGGATTCCCCAGTTTCATTCAATCTACTTGAGTTCCTCTTTCCCGTACTAAGGTCATTTATGTAAATACACTACTTTAAATGTGCCCACGTGTTTTACGTAATATTTCCCTCAGTAACCAGAGCCCTATGCTCATATGAAATTCTCCTTTGTTTTCCTCTTTTTTTACGTTTTCCCGTACCCACGAAGTCAGAATTACAAGGCTAAATTAACTTAAATCGTTGCTACCTGTCTCACAGAGCATATTTCAAACTAAAACCACGGAAAAACGTAAATATATATATATATATATATATATATATATATATATATATATATATATATATATATATATATATATATATATATATATATATATATATATATATTTACGTATTTCCCTGGGCTATTGGTATTTTTACAGGCGGGCAACGGAAACTTTATTTAATTGGCCTTGGAGTTCTGACTTGCGTAAAGGGAAATTGTAAAAAAAATAAGAAAAAGGGGGGAATTTAGGAGCTGAAGGCTCTACTTCATAAGGAAATGTTATGTAAACACTTGGGAATAATTAAAGAATTATATTTAGAAACAAAAGCATTTGAAGGGAAAATGGATAAGTAAATTGATAAAGGACTTGCAACGCCTGAAGATCCTTCTACTGGAGTCTTGAATAAGGGTAAGGCACAGTCCAAAAGTTAAAGTTAAGTATATCTTAGTTTAACCAGACCACTGAGCTGATTAACAGCTCTCCTAGGGCTGGCCCGAAGGATTAGATTTATTTTTACGTGGCTAAGAACCAATTGGTTACCTAGCAACGGGACCTACAGCTTATTGTGGAATCCGAACCACATTATAGCGAGAAATGAATTTCTATCACCAGAAACAAATTCCTCTTGTTCTTCACTGGCCGGTCGGAGATTCGAACTCGCGACCAACAGAGTGGTAGCTGAGAACGGAACCCGCGCACCCAGCGAGGAACTTAAGGCACAGTCCAAGATGAGTCCACTGTGAATAGGTCCCTCTTCAAGAGAGATTTACCCATTACACGCCAGTAAAGGAACAATATAACACCGAATATGACTCGAGTTTGCACTGAGGGTGCCATAGACTCGAGGAATGAATGACCACTTTACACTAGAACACAGGACATTGGAAATGGCACTGGATAAACTGGAACAAGGACAGAAGTGAAATACTGGTACTCCAAACTTTCTAAAGGGCAAATGGTCGTGACTGAAAAGTCTTTATTTGCACTTTACCTTAGGGGAAGCGGGTCTCTGGCGAAGAATGACAAGGGACGATCCCACGGATGGCAGTGCCCTTCTAGGACGACTGGAGTCTGGAGTCAGATGAGGGGAATGAATGGTCTCTCAGCAACTGTAAACTCGCCCGTGTGTATGGCTGTCCCCTTCTCTGTTACTGCATGGCTCCTGCCCACGTTACTAACTGCATTTACTGCTGTCTCTTCCTTTTAAGGGCTCCGGTTGCGTCGTGCCTGTGATGTGTCATTCGCCAGGTGGTCAGCGATTCGGTTGCCTCTCCCCCGGTCCTGCGAAGGTAAGACAATTCAGGAGCTTAATCTGCCTTTAGAAAGGTGGTTTTAAGCAGCTTAGTTGGTCTAAGCTGCCTAAGGGAGTGGCATTAAGTCTCCTTTCCTTGCCCTTTTTTATCTGTTTCATCTCAATATCTGTTCCAGGTAAAAAGAAGGACAGATAGAAATGTTGATAACCTTGCTCTGATTTCTAGGTCAAATACAATCGGCCATGTGGTTTTCAATAAACAAAGGGTAATTTATTGGGGGGGGGGGAGGCGCGCTGTGCAACGACTTCTTGTAAATTATAATAGTTCCCCACTGAAGATAACATACGAGCCTTCATTCGGGCTTGTATGTTGATAGTCAAGAAGTCGGCACAGCTGGTTTTACTTTGCTCTTCTACCAACAAGAAATGGAAAAGCTTTTACTTTATCCCCACAAAATGGAAAGAAGCTTCACTCTATATACTTCCAACACATTAATATTAAATTACTTTAACATGCCCTATTAATTTCTTCAAATTTACAGTATACATTACTTTAAGATTACGAGGATAAGATAATTTTGAGGCAGGAGACAAAATTTAAGAATTAATTTACATATAAGTTTCTTAATTCTAAATAAACAAGGCATGCGGTTAGTATGCCTTGAAGAGGCGGTGTAAATGATAACACGGCATTTATTTTTGTAAATGACGGCTGACCCTTATTCTGGGGATTCTGACAGTTGTAGGCGAGCGAGAGTATTCGCGAGTTTTAATTCGTTAACTTTAAACCACGCTAATTCTATGCATCTACTGCCCATAACTCAGTACAGGCTATAAATAGATACTCGCTCAATGTTATGACGGATAAGCAGACAAAAGATGAGGGGTCTGGGGACAAAATAGAGTTCTTAGTAGAAAGGGGAAAAAAAATAATAACAAAAGGAAAATGAACAGGATGTTACGATTGAAAGCGTGACCGCGTACTAGAGGCGGAACATGCCTAATGGATTTTATGAAGGTGGCATTTAAAATCACAAGAGCAAGAGTTTATGACTTGTGATTCATTTAAAAAATAAATAAAGAGTAAATGATGTTGGTAGAAAAGCCAAGGGTAATAGAGTGAGGTATTTATTGTGTTATGTGGGAATTTATCGTCCTTCACCTATAAATTACGGCCCGGACTATCTCTCAGCCTCAGGGCTGGAAAAGGGAACCCAAAGGGCGCAACTCCTACAGGAAGAGCTGACATGCATGCCCTGTGCTGAGGTAGGGGCGCAAGGGCATGCCATTTCCCACTCTGTTATTCTCGATGATTTACACATTTTGAGGGGAATGGTATCCCATATTTAATTGCCTCTTGTGGTGATAATTTAAGAAAAGATTAATAGAGAAGGATAAGGGATAGAAGTTCCAGAGGAACGGAAGAAGATAGTAGAGGGCCTTGACATCCTCTTCTGGATTAGAGGTGCCAAGACCTTCGAAAGATGAAATGGTGGCACAGGTGCCAGGGGAGCTCTAGAGCTCTTCGTAAACTACCCGAAATTCCCACGCCCATGGTAAGTCCGCCGCAAACTTCTACTTGGACAGTCGTCCTTGGCCGTGGAAGCAGAGGGCCCGAGACCGGAGGGCCACCTGGGCCAGTTGCTGCGACAGCTGACGCAGGAGGTTTCGGCACCAGTTCTACCATAATCCGTCGCAGCTCTTGTAGTTCATCGGCCAAGTGAGAGATGGCAGAATCCCGACTCGCGATTGCGTCGGCGACAGACTGAGGCAGAGAGGAGGCGGTCAGGGATGGCGTGAGAGGCTCGCAGGTATCAATGACCAGCTCAGGCACAAGTTGCAAGGCTGCACCTTTAGATGAACTTCCGCTGTGGTTGAGAGAAACCGTCTTACCGACGCTGGTAGCGGTGCCAGGCCGGAAGAAGAGAGGGGATCCTGAGTTGGATCCCTTGAATGGAGATCGGGGTTGTGCTCTGGCGGTGGCACTAAGGCAGAGTCAGGCACTATCAGAGGTTTCTTGTGGTTGTCAGTCAGGATGGACGGAGCTTGGCACTACTCGGTGCATGCAAGTGGCACTGGCAGGAATTTGGCATCTCCAGGAGGGAGATCGGATTGGGGCCCTGGCGCTGGCACTGAGGCAGGGCCGGGCACTGGAATTGGTTTGGGAACCGATCGAGGGGGCCACTGCACTTCGTACTCAGGTGGCACTGGTAGGGACTGTACGTCCTCCTGGTACCCAGGGGGCGCCAGTCTTGACTGAGGGAGAAGCAGGGGAGGATTACTCGCGGCCGAGGAATGAGTTGGGGAATGTGGACACCTGGTTTGTCGTGATTTCTGTGGGGACGGAAAGTCCTGTCCCAGGGTGACGTCATAGCCTCCGGGGAGATGGCTTGCCACTGCAAGATTGCAAATTTTTTGACTGATGAGGTCTTGTGACTCTCAATTGGACCGTAGGGAGTATCATTTTAAATTGATTTACTTCCTCGATCGTGACGTATTTTCGTCTATTGACGATGGCTCCACAGGGAACTCTGTCCCTTCGTATGAGGGAGATTTGTTCGCCTGAGTCCTCGAATGCCGTGACTCGGTGCGCGGGGTGGCTGCCTCGAGGAGGGGCCACATATATGGGGCCTTCGGCGGGAGGGCCCAATGACTTGGGATTTGTGACGGCCAAGGCGACGGCGGGAGTATTTGATTTATTATTGTTAGGGCATTTCGCCCATGAAGGAGAATGACCATAAACCTTGCACGCCGTGCAAAAGGTCTGGCTAAAGTCTTTCCGAGCTGCCCCTGCGGAGGGCGCAGACTAGTTATTGGGTGGTTTTCCGGGAGAAAGAGGCGCTGGTTTCTTGCTTCAGTACTGTTCAGTTAGGGGCTTGCCCGAGTTTCCATTCTTGTGGGAATTTGATCCTCCGTGGAGGGTGGTGAGTCTCCCACATGTCTGCTATCTGGCAACACTCAGTGAGTGTTGCTGGGGCTTTTTCCACTACATGAGTGGCGAGTGCAGGAGGGGCATAGCGCAGGAAATGCTCAAATTTAAATTTCTCGAGTACCTCGGCAGCGCTAGTGGCTCCTTCGGACGCGAGCCATTTGGCTAATGCCCACTCAGAATGGTACACCCAATCGGACCAGGTCTGGCCTTCTTTTCTTGGCTGCTCTCTCCAATGTCTCCTCCACCACTCGGGGGTGATCTCGTACGCCTTCGTAACCACTTGGCGTACGGCTTCCCAGTTTCCCCTATCCTCTGCCGAAAGGGCGTGGTAAGCAACGAGTGCCTTCCTTCCCAGGAATTTAGTGAGAACAAGGAAGAATTCCGCAGGGGAGAGGTTGCAGCACTCCAGGACTCGTTCGGCCCTTTCAAGCCATACTTCAGGTTCGGACTCTGTCCATTTTGGCATGAATGAGTGACCTTGGCTGAGGGCACTCATTCCCGCCGCAGGAGGGGGAGTGGCATTCTGTCGTTCTAACATCTGGAGCTCTTGGGCACGCTGTCGCTCTCGCTCCTCCCATTCTAGCCCCTCTCTTTTCTCTTGGGCAATTCTTTCTCTCTCTCTCTCTTCACATTCTTTCTCCCTCTCTGCCTCTTGGGCAATTCTTTCTCTCTCTCTCTCTCTCTCTTCGCGTTCTTTCTCCCTCCCTGCCTCTTGGGCAATTCTTTCTCTCTCTCTCTCTCTCTCTCTCTCTCTCTCTTCCCGTTCTTTCTCTCTCTCCGCCCATTCTTTCTCTCTCTCCACCTTGGCATCGTCCACTCGCTCTTGAACCCAGTCTCTCAGAGCTTGCCCTGATAGTCCCATGTCCTTTCCAGCGGACATGTAGAATTTAAAGTCCTCGTTTTGTTGGGCTCTGGTATTAGCCATCTTGAAATAATGGTTATATGGACTGGACTCTAGTGAATCAATTATGTCTGAGAAGACTCAGGTTGTCTGAAAAGACTCAATTGCAGGAATCTGACACACAATTGTTCAGACTGCAGGAGAATGGATCTGTCTGAATCAGACAGTTGATCAGTAAGTCTGAGGAGACTTTGTTAAAATTCAATATGTCTGAGCAAGACATGGTTGCTCGTGGCGAACGAATTTTAACCCTTAAACGCCTGTTGGACGTAGCAAACATCGACTAAAATTGTCTGTTGAATGCCGAGTGGACGTAGCAAACGTCGACTACAAAAAATTTCAACATTCGGTCAACTTTGACTCGACCGAAATGGTCGAAAAACGCAATTGTAAGCTAAAACGCTTACATTCTAGTAATATTCAATCATGTACCTTCATTTTGCAACAAATTGGAAGTCTCTAGCACAATATTTCGATTTATGGTGAATTTTTGAAAAAAACTTTTTTCTTACGCCCGCGCGGTAACTCGGCCGAAAATTTCAGAAATTCTTTCGTCATTTTGTCGTAATTTTTGCACTGTTCTATATTAGCCGTTACATAAAGTTTTATATATGAAAATATGCGCAATTTAATGTACAATACAACAGAAAATAACTCATGGTTGTAGCTTTTATCAGTTTTGAAATATTTTCATATAAATCACGATAACTGCCAAAATTTCAACCTTCTGTCAACTTTGACTCGACCGAAATGGTCAAAAAACGCAATTGTAAGCTAAAAACCTTACATCCTAGTAATATTCAATCATTTACGTTCATTTTGCAACCAAATGGAAGTCTCTAGCACAATATTTCGATTTATGGTGAATTTTTGAAAAAAACTTTTTCCTTACGTCCGCGCCAGAAATTCTTTCGTCACGTTGTCGTAATGTTTGCACTGTTTTATATTAGTCGTTACATAAAGTTTTATATATGCAAATGTGCGCAATTTCATGTAGAATACAACAGAAAATAACTCATGGTTGTAGCTTTTATCAGCTTTGAAATATTTTCATATAAATCACTATAACTGCCAAAATTTCAAGCTTCGATCAACTTTAACTCGACCGAAATGGTAAAAAAAACGCAATTATAAGCTAAAATTCTTAAATTCTAGTAATATTCAATCATGTACCTTCATTTTGCAACAAACCGGAAGTCTCTAGCACAATATTTCGATTAATGGTGAATTTCTGAAAAAACAAATTTTTTTCCTTACGTCTGCGCGCGGTAACTCGGCCGAACATCTCAGAAATTCTTTCGTCATGTTGTCGTAATGTTTGCATCGTTTTACATTAGTCGTTACATAAACTTTTATATATGAAAATGTGTGCAATTTAATTTAAAATACAACAGAAATCAGGTCATGGTTGTAGCTTTTATCAGTTTTGAAATATTTTCACATAAATCACGATAACTGCCAAAATTTCAACCTTCAGTCAACTTTAACTCGACCGAAATGGTAAAAAAAACGCAAATGTAAGCTAAAACTCTTACATTTTTGTGATATTCAATCGTTTAAATTCATTTTGCAATAAATTGGAAGTCTCTAGCACAATATTTCGATTTATGGTGATTTTTTTTAAAAAACATTTTCCTTACGTCTGCGCGGTAACTCGGCCGAACATCTCAGAAATTCTTTCGTCACGTTGTCGTAATATTTGCACCGTTTTATATTAGTCGATACATAAGGTTTTATATATGTAAATGTGCGCAATTTCATTTAAAATACAAAAAAAAATAACTTATGGTTGTAGCTTTTATCAGTTTTGAAATACTTTCATATAAATCACGATAAATAGAAAAAAATTGACTTTCGGTCAACTTTAACTCGACCGAAATGGTCAAAAACTGCAATTTTAAGCTAAAAAACTTACAGGCTAGTAATATTCATTCAATTAGCGTCATTCCTCAACAAACGGGATGTCTCTAGCACAATATTTCGATTTATGGTGAATTTTTGAAAAAAAAAAAAATTTACGTCCGCGCGTTACGAATTCATGCATCATTTTGTGATAATATTTTCTTTGTGTTGCTTTTATCATTTTAAAATTTGTTATATACCAAAATCATCGAAATTTAGTGTACAATACAACTAAAAAAAATTAAGTCATTAGCTTTAACCGTTTTGCTTACAGTGCGATTTGTATACAATTATATACGAGTTTTTTTTTCTGTCATATATTCCAATATTTATATATGATAATGATATTTTTTTTCCTTTCTGATGGTTGCATACTAAACTTCAGGCAATGACAAAAAAAATGAGCCCAAAATGAACTCTTAATCTTAAAAACTAAGCGTGCTGTGATTTTTTTAAAAAAACTTTTTTTCCGCTTCGACGCTAACTCACCGAACGCCGCCGGCATTCGGGAGACGTTTTTGTAAATAGGGCTTCGGCGTTAAGGGGTTGATATGCGTCTCGGAAAACCTAACTGGATTTTATGTCACGCTCGGACTTGGCCGGCTGTAGCGTGAAATTAAGGCATTGTTCTAACGAACTAGAATGATCAGTCCTGTAAGGGCTTAGATGTTTGTGAAATACACTAATATAATATCTCTAAAGGACTTGATTTTGGGTTTCCCACAGGAATTAGTAATTCTTGCCTCTTGCAACGTAGAATTTTTTAAGTCTCTTAGGACTTGGAATTTGGTTTTCCCATAAGAATTAGAAATTCTCGCGTCTTGCGACGTAGAATTTTTTTAGGAGTCTCTTAGGACTTGGAATTTGGTTGAGAAATTCTCGCCACGTGCGATACAGAATTTTATTTGGTTTGCCCGTGGGACTTGGAAATATGGTTTGTCCCTTAGGACTTAGAAATTACTAACGGGATAAAAACCTAAAAAAAATATTTTTTTGCTGAGAGAAAAAGAGGGTACACACGCGGGCAGGGGGCGGGGGGGTGAAGGTCGTCTGACAATCACCGGAGTTATTTTTAGATTCTGTGTGAATGGACCCCTCTATTTATAGACTATCTGGGACGAGAGGATAACAGTAAAAATGACTTCATAATTTTCCCTAGACACAGAGTTCAGATTTCACTTTCCTAGCACCTAATTCGAGTTTTAACTAACCTGTGAGAGAGCAATGCTAGCTGATTTCGTCTTGTCCCACGTAGGAATTTGCTCGCACCTAAATAATTCACTAATCCGAAATGCAAAGTAAAATTTAACACAGAGGAATATCTTTTGAACTGTTCCTCGAAGCAAAAAAAATATGGCAAAGATTTTAACACAGGAATTTCGCACTATTCCTCGAAGCAAAGAATATGGCAAAGATTTTAACACAGGGGAATTTCGCACTATTCCTCAAAGCGAATAATGGTTATCACTGGTTATTTCCTAACTACCTATCCTGAAAGGCATGCATTAACGATTCTACTATGGTGGTTCTCTTCTCTCAGTGAATACATGCGTCCCTATTCCTAATCCCTAGGAACAGTCACGATTGTAAAAATAAAATTTTGCTAAGATAAACACATTACTTACGTGGAACTATCTTGGTCTGCCCTTGGTAACAGGTTTGGAATTTGTCTCGCACCCAGCTTAACTTTGCTAATTGCTGATTTGGTGAGTTGCAAATGCAATGAAGCAACAATAGAAGGGAAAATGTAACTGGTAAACGAGATCTAAGGCCAGGTCGCTATTTTTACGTATTTCCCTGGGTTATTGGTATTTTTACAGGTCGGCAACGGAAACTTTATTTAATTGTCCTTGGAGTTCTCACTTGCGTAAAGGGAAATCGTAAAAAAAATAAGAAATAGTGGGGAATTTAGGAGCTGAATGCTCTACTTCATAAGGAAATGTTATGTAAACATTTGGGAATAATGAAAGAATTATATTTACAAACAAAAGTATTTGAAGGGAAAATGGATAAGTAAATTGATAAAGGGCTTGCAATGCCTGAAGATCTTCTACTGGAGTCTTGAATAAGGGCAAGGCACAGTCCAAGATGAGTCCACTGTGAATAGGTCCCTCTTCAAGAGAGATTTACACATTACACGCCAGTAAAGGAACGATATAACACCGAATATGACTCGAGTTTGCACTGAGGGTGCCAAAGACTCGAGGAATGAATGACCACTTTACACTAGAACACAGGACATTGAAAATGGCACTGGATAAACTGGCACAAGGACAGAAGTGAAATACTTCTCCTAAGGTAAAGTGCGAGTAAAGACTTTTCAGTCACAACCGTTTGCCCTTTAGAAAGTTTGGAGTACCAGCATTTCACTTCTGTCCTTGTGCCAGTTTATTCAGTGCCATTTCCAATGTCCTGTGTTCTAGTGTAAAGTGGTCATTCATTCCTCGAGTCTTTGGCACCCTCAGTGCAAACTCGAGTCATATTCGGTGTTATATCGTTCCTTTACTGGCGTGTAATGTATAAATCTCTCTTGAAGAGGGACCTATTCACAGTGGACTCATCTTGGACTGTACCTTGCCCTTATTCAAGACTCCAGTAGAAGATCTTCAGGCATTGCAAGCCCTTTATCAATTTACTCATCCATTTTCCCTTCAAATGCTTTTGTTTGTAAATATAATTCTTTCATTATTCCCAAATGTTTACATAACATTTCCTTATGAAGTAGAGCATTCAGCTCCTAAATTCCCCACTATTTCTTATTTTTTTTACGATTTCCCTTTACGCAAGTGAGAACTCCAAGGCCAATTAAATAAAGTTTCCGTTGCCGACCTGTAAAAATACCAATAACCCAGGGAAATACGTAAAAATGGCGACCTGGCCTTAGATCTCGTTTAGCAGTTGCATTTTCCCTTCTATTGTTGCTTCATTGCATTTGCAACTCACCAAATCAGCAATTGGCAAAGCTAAGCTGGGTGCGAGACAAATTCCGAACCTGTTACCAAGGACAGACCAAGATAGTTCCACGTAAGTAATGTGTTTATCTTAGCAAAAAAAAAAAAAAAAAAAATATATATATATATATATATATACATACATACATATATATATATATATATATATATATATATATATATATATATATATATATATATATATATATATATATATATATATATATATATATATATATATATATATATATATATATATATATATATATATATATATATATATATATATATATATATATATATATATTATAATTTACTGCATTATGCCTGCTGTAGCAAATGTAAAAATTCTACTAAAATCACATATAGAAAATAGCTCTTAATTACTGTGCATTTATATTTTCTAAAATGTGATTCATGTTTTTAATATAACTACGGTTATCTTCGTGATTTACATAAAAACTTTTACTGTATTAGTTCCAAAGTCATACAGGATTTATTACATTCTGATAACACCTTGATTGTGTTACATGATTCCCTTTCACTGACGGTATGGTTTAGATCTTGTTGGGTTAATATCATTCAGATAATAATAAATTGGATTTTCTTGTAAATATATAGACATTACAATTTTCTATTTGCTTATAATTCTCTCTCTCTCTCTCTCTCTCTCTCTCTCTCTCTCTCTCTCTCTCTCTCTCTCTCTCTCTCTCCCTTGGAGAGCTGTTAATCAGCTCAGTGGTCTGGTAAAACTAAGGTATACTTAACTTTTCTCTCTCTCTCTCCTTCGGGTTATTTTGGCCTACAAGTTAAGATTACTATTGTCTACTTGAATTCAATAACCTTTATTTTTTAGAATCAAATCATGGTTATCAAATAATCTTGAGCTCATAACACAACATAAAGAAACTGAAATATCAGTGCCTTACTTGTACGTGAAATCTGTGGTGTAAATACTTTCAAATAATTTCCTGACAATCAAACATTGAGCATTAGTTTATCATACATATTTTACATTACGTGAATATGTCAGCATTCTGAATAATAATAATAATAATAATAATAATAATAATAATAATAATAATAATAATAATAATAATAATAATAATAATAGTAATATTATTATTATTATTATTATTATTATTATTTTTATTATTATTATTATTATTATTATTATTATTATTATTATTATTATTACTATTATTATTATTATTAATCGACTCCCCAGTGCCTAAAGATCGTAGCTATCAACTATCGTTATCAACTAGAGCTTTTATTACCTCTGCTCTTTTACCACCTTACTGAGGGAGGATAAAAACAAAACATGATTATACAATTACATTCAACAATTACCCTTGGAGAAGCAAACACAGGTCGAGTGAACAGTAATACACAAAAAGACACAGTTCTCCTCGGGAGGGACACACAACCACACGGCTTCCCTTCATTCAAATCGTAAAGACCGCTTTCTCTCCCACTGAATGTTTGTTTCCTTTTCCTCTGTCAACCCCTACAAAAGATCGAAAGCTTTTCTCTTTACTGATGTCGAGTTAAATATGGTATGGAAACTCTGTAGGAGTTTTAGTTTTCGGGCTCTCTCTCTCTCTCTCTCTCTCTCTCTCTCTCTCTCTCTCTCTCTCTCTCTCTCTCTCTTACGATGAATTTTTGCAGTTTTCCTTAATGACCGTTTATGACTTTCCAGGACTCGCTACTATTGCTCCTTCTCCCCTACAGATGGGCACTTGAGGGTTCAAAGTGATCCGTGATTCTACCTGTTGATTTTTTTTTTATTTAACGTGACCATTTCTCACTTCCATGACATTAGTCTTTATTCATTACCTTTCATGACCATTTTATCACCTCAAACAATTGAATGGCCAACACTATGCTCGGTGAACGAGAGCCCGCACTTGAATCATAAACAACAATAACTGGCAGAGGGTTTCGCTGAGGGGCACTAATCCCCTAACGGCCATTCAAAATTCGGCTCCACTCCCATCAGCGACCTGTGACCTTCTATATACAGACTGATGAACCCATCTATCTAGAACCAAACGGCTCCATCCAGCAGACAGCCGAAGAGAAGGCTTGAAGGTCGACTCCCTTAGGAAAACCCTACGAAGACGCTCTGCCACTTGTGACAACGACGTCGAGATTTTAATTACCATATGATTCTCACTGTAGACTTTTCCGTATTCAGTTCACCCCCGAGTAAAAACGAATTAAAAAACATGATGGAATCTAGAACTCTTGCCTTCCATTTTATCAGTACTATGAACGTCAACCAACTTTTAGCAAATATTATCATTGAAAAGAAGAGAGTAAATAAAAAGAATTGGAAACACTTTATATTAGATTAATTCACCGATTCTGCAATTCTTTTCAATAATAATAATAATAATAATAATAATAATAATAATGATAATAATAATAATAATAATAATAATAATAATAATAATAATAATAATAATAATAATAATAATAATAATAATAATAATAATGAATCTTAGTGCATTCAGAACATCATGGTTCAGCGAACGATTATTTATCGTATTCTTACCACTATCCATATCACCAAATTATCATTTTCAATTTTCTTGCATTTACTCAGTTAGTCGTCCTGCATCATCAAGCTGCGTTGACATGAAAGTAGTTTGAATCTCCTAAGAGCCTACTCCTTCTATCATGTCCTTACTCCACTATTTTCGAAGCCCGGGCTGTCTTTTGGGGCCAGCAAGAAAGCCTTAGATGTCAATTTATAATTCATGTATCATTGCTTTTCATTTTGATTGACATGGCAAGAAAAAGAGCGTTTACACTCTAATAATACTGTTTATCTTTGGCAAACAGTCGTTAAATAAAAATTCACATTTTCCTTCCTACAAGCGACTATAATAAGGACGGATAATTCTTTTATTTCATATTTTTACTGCACACTAATTACATACATACACACACACACACACACACACACACACACACATATATATATATATATATATATATATATATATATATATATATATATATATATATATATATATATATATATATATATGTATACATGAATATATGAGTATATATATATATATATATATATATATATATATATATATATATATATATATATATATATATATATATATATATATGTATATATATAGTGTGTGTGTGTGCGTTTGTGTGTGTGTGTGTGTGTGTGTGTGGTAGGTGGGGGAGAGACATGCTGACAGACAGAATCTCGGCCAAAGAGAGGTTTAGATAATCAATATTAGTCATTAAGTTTTTCGATATAAAATGTGGTAAAAGTTAAGTGAATAAACATTTTGAACTAAGATAAATATAATCGTAGTTCTCCATTGTGTCGTTCTTTTAGGATTGCCCATATTGAATTTGTAATGACAATCTAGTGCCGCTTTGAATTAAATTTGAGAGAAAAAGCGAGATAGGAAACCTTTTTTTATCGCTCAGTTTTTACATTTGGTCTCAGCATCATCAACTATTTATGAGGATATTTCGTTTTTTTTATATTGGAAATGGTTATGATGCTGGTTAAGTAATAGATTGGAATTATTAATAAAGATTTATTATTTAATGTTAACGTGGAATAAATACCCAACATGCTATAGTCGCTTAATCACATATATTCATGCATTCTTACACATTGAATACTTTCAAGATTACAGTTCTTAAAAAATCGATCATATATATATATATATATATATATATATATATATATATATATATATATATATATATATATATATATATATATATATATATATATATATATATATATATATATATATATAAAGGTGAATGTTTTTATGTTTGGATGCTATAGGAATCCGAACTGCTTGACAGACTCAGACAAAATTTTGCAGGCATCCCCTATGTCACCCCAGAAAGGTTTATAACTCAAAATCAAACAACTACCCCATGACAGTCATACAAACACAGACGAAATAATTGAATCCTTCGTTTTTACTGGTGCTATTCACATTTTCTTCAGTAACTTTATGAGAGTCACCAGTGGCATGGGTAGAAAACCACCACCTTTTCGGTTGTTGACGTCATTAAACGCTTCCCACTGCAAACCCTATAATCAGATGTGTTTGACTGTATTAGAATTACTTTCATTCAGTCTTAAAGAAATGTAATTCAAAATATAACTTCTACCACCACACCAGGCAGTCCTTACAATCCTCGCCATCGAAAAAAGTAGTACCAGATCAAATGCTCCAGTTTTTCTTCCAGGTGCTGTCAGATCTATGATTAACCTGCAACAATAAATCCTCTACGATATCTATTTTTTATCAGAATTTACGTGAATTTTGATCATAATTCATAATAATTAATATTATAATAGTTTAATACTCCGATAAAATCAACATTGGAAACAAATATTGACATTTTCTATAATAGACCATTCAGACTTCGGCCTACACTTTCCCTCAGATACTCCAGAGGAAACTGAAACGCGTTCGTTAACATGCACAGGAAACCCAGTACAGTTGCATCTCTTTTTACGCTGTCTAAAATTACCATCGTGATAATAATTTAATATTTATACAGCCAAAGGACAGTGTATCATAATAAGTTATGGATATTCGGAAGGTATTTGTAAAGCTGACAGCCTACCATCTTGGTTTTATGCGATGACGATCGCATATCAGTCTTGAAAACAAGGTGATAATCAGGAGACTGAAGGTCCCTGGTCAACTGCAGTTGTGCTCATCCCCGAACCACATTACGTCCCCGTGGACCTACTGATATGTCTTTCATCAGTTGCGGTTGTTTTTCGTTATTGCTGTGAAATCATACTGTTAAATTCTGATCTGACTGAAAGAGAGAGAGAGAGAGAGAGAGAGAGAGAGAGAGAGAGAGAGAGAGAGAGAGAGAGAGAGAGAGGGTGTTTTGAGAGAGAGAGAGGAAGGTTAACGTTAGCACAGGTTTTCGATGACTATGAGATCAGTTACTGTGTGATATTTGCATTTAAACACGACTTGATACGATCACTGACGTAGCATTCTTTTGTTCATGGATGGTATATACGAGTATTATTCATCAAAGAGTCCCCTATATAGTCTCTACAGCGATTCATCCGCTATTTATTTCCAGGAGTGAATCTCTTCACCTAATCTTTCGGCATACTTGAATTTCTGCTCGTTGCGGAAGTCTGTAAGACACTGTCATCTTTTCCGCAAAGAGAAAGTCTTCTCTAATAATTTCAAGACAGAATTATTAATCACAGGCAAGGAAAGCATTTTCAATGACAGTTCACATGCTTTACACGACGAAACAATTCAAAGGAGATGTAGGAAAATTTTCTTGAGTCCTTTAAAGTTTTCCCGGGAAGCGCCGGGTTGGTCAGTAAGTATATATATATATATATATATATATATATATATATATATATATATATATATATATATATATATATATATATATATATATATATATATATATATATATATATATATATATATATATATATATATATATATATATATATATAACTCAATAACACCTTTATGAGAAAAAATTTAAAATATTGTGTCGAAGGCCTTGAAGTCCTTAACTTCCCAATGTAAAGGAAAATACTAACATTTTCATGAACATCAACAAGCTTCCCAGCAATACTTAGAGATGCCTTCTAATGTAATTCACCTTCGCTACAAAGGAAGGCTCCTAGCAACGTTCACAACCTATCTATTTCCTGTGCTTTCAGAACATCAAACGTGACACATAAATGTATGCAAAATAGCTAGAAAGAGTTCTCTTCTATTCAATTTAAGGATAATTGGGCCCAGTCAGGAAGCACGTTTGAGAAATATTAAAATTAGCAATGGGGAATGTCTGACGATGTACCCGTTTATTTTTGTTAATAAATTCCTTTTTCATTAAATTACTGGATACTTTCACGTTGGAACAGTCTTTCATTTGGTTCCCAAAAGTAGAATTTGAGGAATCAGGTTGAATATCAAGTTTCTATGATATCCCAGCATTATTATGAATCTATAGAAACTGAGTAAGCTTCGTAAAAAGAGAGTCTGAATTACCCGTGTTAGGTTAGATACAACTGTAATGGTAACGTAATTGGAAAATAATATTTGGTTTACCTTAATCTTACTGAGGGTCCTCTATATCGGTTAGCTGAACACATAAATACGGTTTCACCCTTTAAGAAAACAGGTTATTTACTGTGGTATTATTGTTATGATAATTTTTAAAATTTCTCTTTATATATTTTCACTCTCGTTTCATAGTAATTCAACAAAGGTTATTCCTTTAACCTCACTATCAACCACGAATACCCAGTAATTTTAACGTAAATTTTAAGTGAAGCGGTTATATTTTATTTTTATGTCAGTGAAATAGGTCAAGGAAAGGAAGAAATATAGATTAAAAAGATATTTATCTCTCTCTCTCTCTCTCTCTCTCTCTCTCTCTCTCTCTCTCTCTCTCTCTCTCTCTCTCTCTCTCTCTCTCTCTCTCTCTCTCTCTCTCCATACACTTTTAGATTAGTGATAAATAATAGGAGCTTACTCATCATCAGGCTTTCAAAAATAAAAAGTTTGACGTTCACGGGAATTCCATTATAAGTCAATAAATTTTAATACCAATGATAGATTTTTTAACAAGGAGAATTACGAGAAATTGTTTAGGCAAACGTTTGGTTCTTTAGGTATTTAGAAATTTAAGCAAGAGCAACATTTGCCTTTTCGAAAAACAAGTATACATTCATGAAATAGAAGTACGTTGTGATAAGGGTTTCTTAAAGCAATCAGCTATCTGGCTTTCAATTATCACAATTCGGGTTGTGATTTACTTTGGACTTTCTTTTATATGAGTAAATTTTAAAATTAATCAGCATATGCCTCTAGCTTTTACTTTCAATTTTTACGATTTAGGCTCTTGTTTAAGATTTATATTCTGAAGTATTTTATGAAGAAATACAGAAGACAGAGAGAGAGAGAGAGAGAGAGAGAGAGAGAGAGAGAGAGAGAGAGAGAGAGAGAGAGAAATATCTTTTTAAGCTGTATTTCTTCCTTTCCTTGACCCATTTCACTGTCATAAAAATAAAATATAACCCCTTCACTTAAAATTTACGTTAAAATTACTGGGTCATCGTAGTTGACAGTGAGGGGAAAGGAGTAACCTTTGTTGAATTACTATGAAAAGAGAGTAAAAATATATGAAGAGAAATTTTAAAACTTATCATAACAATAATACCACAGTAATTATCCCTATGATAGAAATTTTTGTGAAAAAAAAAAAAAAAACTGAATAAGGAAGCTACTGAAAAGAGTTCTGAACTCAGAAACATATCTGAAAATTTTAGTTGAAGTCATGGAAAACAAAATTTATTGCCTCCAGTCCCATCGCTCTGATTAGATAATTTAGTTCTAATGACTGTGGACATAATATTACCTTAATTACTTTTCTCTGTCGGAATCTATTACGGTAATCATCTTTTTGCAATTTGACTAAAAATATTTTTCAAAAGTGACAGTCGAGTCTCCAGGTGGTGTTGTGATTTTTTTTTGTTTTGTTTTTTGTGGCTGGGTTTTCCTGTTTTGTTTGGTTATCAGAACTGTCATTCATGTGATTGACTTTCTTTGGACTTTTCTTCATTTTACTTGATAATTCTTTTAGTGGTTTCCTGTTACAGAAAAGCATTTTCCAGGAAGAAAAATTAACCCGTATGAAATATCAGAACATTACAAAACGGTTTCACTGTTTCAATCAACAAGATTTATGTAAAACAGGAAAGACAGCGCATCTTCCTTTTCATAAAACTTCATAAGAATTAACTTCTTTTACTTAAACGAACTGAACATGTTTCTTAACAAATAAGTTACTAAGTAAAACGCACATACAACTGAGCGAATGTCGTTTATTGACATACATCCATTTGTTGTGTTCTTTTTTTTTTTTTGGCAGTTTCTCAAATAGAACTGGGGCAAATTGGTGTGACACCTTTTCCTGTCATGTATTTAAGAAATTTCTACCCCTTCCATGACCCACTTAGATAAATTAAGACCAACTAATGCCACGTGTGTGTTTGAGTATATCAAAACTTTATTTCATAAGAATTTGACCTAATTAGATTGTTGATATATTAACATCAGATGGAAATGACCTTCATGTGTGTACCCGTGAGATGATTTTGTCAAACAACATTAGATAACAATTCTCGCTGTAATGAGTTTTTTTTTTTTATGTAATTTCAGATGGAATGATTTCGTAATCCTAAAGAGTTCAATTCGTAAAATAGCTAGAAATGAACACAAAATGAGTGGATATAGACCAACCTGGCAATAATATCCCTACTAAGCTATGAGATTCTAAACAGAACAGGTAATTTGGAAGAAAATATTGCAAGGAGCCTCTACCATTAGATCCATTGTTAAGGATGAACTTCTGGAAACGGCTACAAACGAATTTAGTATGGAGAAATTCACTTTATGAGAAACGTGACGAAATGGGAAGATATATTGCCAAGAAATATCATAAGCAGAAAAAAGGAATGGTGAACATGGCTATATTCATGAATTAGATGAATATGGATGACAGGTGAAACAGTTAAGTAGTTAAATAAGACATACACATTGTTGCAAGGTTATCAAACGTCATCTCTAAAGGGAGAGGGATTAATATATAGAAAATGGGCAAAGGAAGGCATTTATAAATTAAAAGACAAAATAATCATTTTTATGTTTGATGTAGTAATGTTTAATTATTTCAGTACAAAGTAGAGAAAGGTATCATTGTAAACAACGTGTAGATAACATAATGGAAATAAATTGCACGCAAACATGTGAGGAATTAGATAACGAAATGTATCACATAAAGGAGCTTTGAAACCACGATAAATAAAGAAAGGTATTCATAAATGCTCTAGTATTTCCCAATATTCTCTTTCGTTTGTTAAGAGGCTAAAAATCACATACACATTTTCCTGCAAAAAATTCCCACTCAGATTAGGAAATTGTACCTACTGTATTCTGCCAGTTATTCCATGAATGCTCCTATTACCATCTTTTAAGCATAATACCGGGACTAGTTTAGAGTAACTGAGACACTCACTGAAATGATACAAGTTGTTGTTATTTTTGTGCCATTGTCAATGTGATATGCAATTCCATTATTATCTATAGAATGAAACTGTCATTTTTCCTATCATTATGCTTAAATTACTTATTTTTGTATATGACAGAATTTGTGATCTGAGTGAAAGTTATGTTTAATTTTCATTTTATTGTTACTTCTTGGTTACGTAAATTATTGTTTGTCAAAGTAGTTTTTAGCCGTTTTAAAGATAATACTCTACTACTACTACTACTACTACTACTACTACTACTACTACTACTACTACTACTACTACTACTACTACTAATAATAATAATAATAATAATAATAATAATAATAATAATAATAATAATAATAATAATACTACTAATAATACTACTACTAGTACTACTACTACTATTAGTGTTAGACGTAACTAAGTATGGACGGAACGTCACCAGAATAACTTCGGTCTTTATTTGTGCCCTTCTCCCATATGGATTGTTAGGTACTAAGGACCTTTCGTGAATAAGTTGGACTACTTCCTGAAGCAAGAGACCACAAGGAATTGGGCTATAAGGTTGTCCAGCTTACTTAAAGGAATTGTCAGAAAAGCCGGTGTTTGAGAAGTGCCAGTGGAAACTTCTTCAGATGCAGTGCAGATTTAAGAGCTGAGTTAGAGAGTGGTGCCCCTGATGATGACTTGAATAAGGCAGCTGAGTTACGAGCTTGATCTACTGAGAAACTTCAAGAACCTCTGGACGGCAGTGAGGGTGACGAAAACAACTAAAGGACTTCAGTAGCACAAGCGAGGTTGCCTAAGTTACAGCCTCAGAAATTTAATGGGGAATTGAAAGAATAGTAGTCCTTCTGGGACCAATTCAGCTTTCATGACAGCGATGCACACTTTGTTTGTTCTGAGTAAGTTTAATTATTTAACTTCACTGCTGAATGGGAGCAGCTAAATCAGTGATATTAGGTTTTTCTTACCAAAGGGCTACTTATAAGACTACATGTGATCTAATGATGAGAGATATGGTAAGCCTGGAAGAATAACATTTTGTCGTGTTGCTTTATTTCTTACAATAACAACTGGGGGTATTGAACATTCAATGATATTTCTTTGTTGAAACTTGAAGTTGTCCGTTCACCTAAAGGAATTCTTTGCTTTAGCTCTTCAGGCATCATCTGAAGTTGGATGGACAACTTATGGCACTGATAATACGAGAAAAATATATTAGGAGGGATTTTGAAATACTGAAACTGCGTGCAAAGGAGAGCTCTGATATAATCAAATCCTCTACATCATGTTCTGAGCAATTCTAAGGGATATTTTGCTACGCATGCCAAATGTAATAGTAACCAAACCATATTCATGTGAGACATTAAATTGGGCCCAGATATAAACAATTAACACTTGGCGTTGCAACTGAGCCAAGGCCTGAAGTGGTAAGTGATGACAACGCAAGGAACCTTTCAGCTCAGCACGCTGGAATTGCTCCTGGTGTTGCCTGAAACATGACGCTGTTTTGCAGATACCCAGCGTTGTGGCTGTTGTAGACATGATTATGTAACAGTCCAAATTGATTTTTAGTTAGCTCATTCATATTCAGCTGTTGGGAGTGATAATTAAAGTAAAGCCGAAAAAAGTAACAATTACGTTTTGAAATTGTTTGATATTAATGAAGCATCACGTTTATTGACAACTGTTGATATTCCTAAAATTTGTCAAACACTATAGTGGTAGGGAGCATGTCGCAACAAGTGTGAGAGAAAGTACAGTATGTATGAATACGCGAGTGCGTGGGCTCACTGGCATATGAAAGTAAATAGAATATAAGAAAACTAGGACGAAAAAAACAGGCTTCATGCTGATGGGAGGAAAATTACGAAAAAAAAAACAATAACATTCGCAAAATACAGAATCAGTCTGGATATCTATCTGGAAACCGTCAAATGAAATTTTGTTCTGTCTAAAATGCCGACGAACGAAACCAAAGGAATCCTTAATATTTAAAGATTAAGAATGGTTCATACTGGGGCTTAAACAAATGTTTGTGTTTCTCGGATAAAATTTCTGGTTTTTTCAAAACATTGCACTGCTTTTGGAAAATTGTATAAAGTAGGACGCAAAGTTTTACAAAACTTCGAACAGGGAATGCACGTGGCTTGGAATCTAGGGTACAAATGAGAGAGAGAGAGAGAGAGAGAGAGAGAGAGAGAGAGAGAGAGAGAGAGGTGAGTTGGAGGCTATTAAAATTTAATTTACTACGGTTTTATTCTGATTATCTGAGCAAGAGTACGTTAACGATGTTGCATTAGTCTTTTTTTTTTTACTAAAATATGATTATAAAACGGTCTATATAGAATTGTTTGAGGTATACATAGATACATACACACACACACACACACACACACACACACACACACACACATATATATATATATATATATATATATATATATATATATATATATATATATATATATATATATATATATATATATATATATATATATATATATATATATATATATATATATGTATGTATATATATATATATATATATATATATATATATGTTGTGTGAAGGTATTTCATCAGAAATTCCTCCAGGTGTTTGGTTATAAGGACTGTGTTTGGAACTCAGTCAGAGTTTGGTTATGACATCTTCAGTTTCTCCATGGTTGTAGAATAAGACTGTTTTTGGAAGATCAGACCAATGTTCTGCAGGATTTCAGACAAACTCCATAGTGGTTTTTCTTGTATTTCGTATAAAGACTTATTTACAAAGAATACAATTGGTCTGCATAGGATGATCTCCCATGTCGATCTAATCTCTAAGCTGTCACACTTTTACATAGCAAGACTAAGATGCACACACACGAACAAACATATGACCTCGTTCCCAAGAACTTCCCACGGCTACGTGACATTTGCCTCCAGCTCTGAGCAAAAGGAGAACGCTGAGTTTATGCAAACGGATGCTAATGTATGATGACGCACTGTCTTAAAGCACTACACAGGTACTTATTGATGACGTTTGCGTCTGGTTTGACCAAACGGAGATTTCACAATAGCCTTCCTTTCATGATCGATACAGATATACAAATTGGGAATTATCTTAGATTTACTAAGAAACGTAGTTTCTTTAAATGTGGCATAAATGAAATATGACATTTGCTCGGCCACGTAAAACACAATAGGAACGAAATCATCAAAACAGGCATTCACTAGCTAAGCATAAATCCTCAGAAAGCAAAAGAAAATATACGCTTCCAAATATCATTATACTCAAAATGTGAATGAGATATATAGTAATTACTGAAGACAGCAAATACTGAAATATGTTGCATATTTGTGAACATAAGTCTTACTAAAATGTAGCAAAGTGAGAAAAAAAAAGGTAAGTTGTATAACTCAAATATTGATTATACTGACAATGCTAATGATTAACATGTAAATCATATATAGATAATGCAATCCGGATAAATCAAATAAAATAATGCAATTCAGAAATGATAATGCAATCCTGAAATGATAATGCAATTCTGAAAAGATAATGCAATTCGTATACGAAGTAAAAACATTTGTGCACAGATTATATGAATACACTTGCAATGATAGAGATTGAAATCAATGCTTAAAAAATGTATCCAAAGGTAATAACCATATGGTAGGTTTATATAAACAAACAGTTATCCTGATAGATTAATCAGTATGGACAACCAAAATGCAAAATGTTGAATGAACAACATGCTACTACACGCAATTGATACATACATATGTAGTATAGGTTATTAAAGAAATAAATGTAGATAAATGATAACACCAGAAATGTTCAGCTCTTCCTCACATATATTACCACCGAAAATAGAACCTTTTCAGTCTTTCTCTGTGTACTCGAGCTTTAATGAAAAAATGGCCAGTAATTTCATTACTGTACTCGGAACATATAATTGCGCCAGTCCAACGTTGACCTTTGAGAAACAGTAGATTTCGCAATGGTCTCCTTCATCTCTCGTGCTTTTTTCCAAAACATTACG
Source organism: Macrobrachium rosenbergii (assembly GCA_039081455.1). Lineage (NCBI taxonomy): Eukaryota > Metazoa > Arthropoda > Malacostraca > Decapoda > Palaemonidae > Macrobrachium > Macrobrachium rosenbergii. The sequence goes on along the minus strand of JANJGK010000017.1, from coordinate 2,970,071 downwards.
CTGACGATTACGCCTACGGCTCCCAGCAACATACCAACGGCAATTAATGTGTAGAGGAGAAGAAAATCATGGTGATCAGAAGAATGGCTCGCAGGAGACAGCAAGTCTAATGATGCAATAGCGTTTTCGATGGGCCTGCTGTAGGGAATTGTTAGACCTTGCAGCCTAGTGTTTCCCCACGATGTGTTGATGAAGAAGTTGCGGCCTCTGATGATGGATGTGCTAGCTCGGATGAAGAGTGACGACGTTGTTGCAGTGCAGCCATCATTAACGATGAACATGTGTCCTGTTGTCCTAGTACCATCTGGGCAAGTGACGATGTATGGTTCTGCAGAGAAGACGAATGACGTGCCATTCACGAGCCTGTGACGAAACTGATTGTCACGATACCGTACTAAACCAGCCAAACAATGTTCATGTGTATGGGGAGAGGTTCTGTTAAGTACCAAGTCCAATTCGCATGAATTCAATGACGTAATGTTTAAGAATTCAAACAAATCGATCCTGCACACTACATTATTCATAACATCATGGCAATCATTTAACAGTGCTTGGTCTCGGACTACCGTAAAAGCTTCTTTATTGGCGGAAACCAATACTAGAGCTGACAGATTATTAATAATAGGTGTCGAGACGTTAGATACATACGTGGGAAAAGGCGAAATTTTATACGCTTTCCACGCGTCTGATGGGTTGAAAGGAATGTCGATTACGATCTTATCAAGGTCAACTTTAACTGTGATCAAGCTGTAATAAAACTCAACTTTATGGAAATCTACTACTGGAACATAGCGCATTTTATCGTGAGCATTATTGATAATCTGAGTAAGATCTTTAATCGGTAACAAATGAGGAGACAACACGCCTTTAGCAGCAAGTGTTATAGCTTCCACGTAATCTTTTGATTTTTCGATAAAGCTTGAAACTCTCGAGTATACATGATTAATTTTAGCGTGATAATACATCAAAGTTGCTAACAAAACTTGAGTGTCATGAAACTGATTGAAACGTCGTGACTGTTCATTTACTTTACTGATTACGCTGTTCAAAGCTTGAATTTGTTTATTTATTTCTCCTGCTAATACCTCTTGTTGATGTTCCAGATTTTCGATTTTAACCCCGTGATCGCGAAGTTTTAAACGATTTGAAATCCCTAACCCAAGACCTGCTACGGAACCAACCAAATTTAATGCCGCTAGAACAAGTGGGTTACGCCTTTCTGTAACGTCATGAGGTATTGACCACATTAGCAAATCACGAGCCAAGATTTCAGCTTCGCTTGTTTTATTTCTTAATTCCCAGAAAAGCATATTAATTGTGTCACTGACTTGATTCGGCGACGTTGGATCACTGCTAGCTAAGAATGATTTATGCAAGTCTGCCAAAGATTGATAAAAAAGAGTCAATTCTGATTTCAAAGTTATGACTTCATTTTCGCTAGTAAAAATGGCGTTCATATTGACTTCTAAAACTATATTACTGCCAGTTAGAAAGAAATTATTCATTTCCTCTACTATAGAACCATGATGTAAAGTTATTTCAGAACTCTTCCCAGCTACGATAAACATTGAGAGGAATAGTGCATGGTATAATTTGACAAGCTTCATGTTGGAGCCTGTAAAAGAAAATAACTTGTAAATAATGAAATAAAAACATCGCATCATCCAAATGATGTAAAAATTCACACAATAATTAACTTTTTCATAACAAACCATTGTCTTAAGCTCTCACATGAGAGATAGATACTGTTCGAACATCGGTTGAATCGGACTGATTCCGAATTTTAAGTCGGTTACCTATTAAAACTTCTATAACTATGAAAGGACCTTCAAACTTAGGCAACAATTTCCAATTTAGCCCTTTTCTAACATAGACTTGTACATATACTATATCTCCTTCTTGGTAAGGCTTTGTGACCTTAGCTTTTTTATCATGTGCATTCTTCATTAACACTTGAGCCTGTAAGAGGTTTTGATAAAGTGTTTGATATCTACTTCGGCTAACATCTATTATATCCTTCAACGGATCTGATAAACTAGATGTCGGGGATAATATGTGAAAAGGTGACCTAGCAGGTATCCCATATACAGCTTCATGGGGAGACATACGGATTGAAGTATGATAATTGTTATTTAGGGTACTGGACACGGTGGGTATTGCGATGTCCCAGTTTGGGTCCATACCGCCTATGTTTACACGCAGTATGTCTAGCACCTTTCTATTAACCCGTTCTACCAATCCATTAGATTCAGGATGGTATATCATCGTATTGACTTTCTTTATTTGCAGAATTTCGCACAATGAGTTAAGGAAGTGATTATTGAATTCTCCACCTGAGTCAGAGATTATTATATTTGGAATTCCATGTCTGCATATATAGCACTCGTAAAACTTCCTAGCGCACTCAATGGCTGTTTTACTTTTTAGTGGTATTAATTCAGTATACCGTGTAAGGGCGTCAATTATAACCAAGAGGTTTTTATTCCCCCGGTCTGTCTCGTAAAAACCTGTCAATAAATCAAGGTGTACCCTTTCAAAAGGTTTGCTAGGCACGGGATAAGTTCCGAGACCTACAGGATTCTTAGTATGGCCCTTGTGACGGAAACATATATCACAGTTTTTAATATATGTCTTAATATCTTTTAACATAGTAGACCAGTAAAATAATGACTTGGCCTTTTGAGAGGTTATTTCGAACCCAGGATGACCATGCAGAGGATGGTTGTGAAGCCATTTCAGAACGATTGGGATTAATGTGATAGGTACAACCACCTGGTCGTTAGTTAACTGTGTTGAACTCCTGGTTCTCCTAGCCACGGATCGGCATAGAATGTTATCCTTAATCAAGAAATATTGATTCGTATATTTCACATATTCCTTATCATCTGGATTCCTATTTAATGCATCTATTATTACTCTTAATTTCTGATCTTTCATTTGTTCTTGTCGTACTGAATCTAGATTCCATTCTATATCTGTAATATTCTCTGTTGCTTGGGCTAACGATTGACCATTTTCGATAGCAATTTTCATAGCTTGCGAAGGAATTGGAATTTCTTCTAGATCAGCGAAAGGTATTGAGTGTGTTGGTACTGGGTTACGAGATAGCGCATCTGCGATTACGTTTGCTTTACCGGGTAAGTATCCAATTTTAGCTCCAAAGTCCTGGATAATCATGTGCCACCGAGTTCTTTTAGGACTATGATTGAAACCTTTAAAAAAGTCAGTAAGGGGCTTGTGATCAGTTAGAACTTTGACACTATACCCATAGATTATATATTTAAAATGTACCAACGAATTAGCAATGGCGAGGCATTCCTTATCTATTACTGCATATTTCTTCTCTGACATTTTTAATTTGCGAGAATAAAAAGCAATGGGGAAAAACTTATTGTCATGCCACTGGAGTAACACACCTCCTACTCCTTGATCTGATGCGTCGGTTGCAATAATAAACTCTTTAGTAAAATCGGAAAACTTTAAAATAGGAGCAGAACTGATTTTTTCTTTCAAGGTATCACAAGCAATTTGATGTTGGGATTCCCATTTGAAAGTTACGTCCTTCCTTATGAGATCAGTTAAAGGAGCTGCTATTACTGAATAATCTCGGATAAACCGACGATAATAACCCGAAACCCCGAGAAATTGCTGTATGGCTTTAACATTAGTAGGAACGGGAAATTTACTAATAGCAGAGATTTTATCATGGACTACTTTAAGACCTTGCCGAGATACCATGAAACCCAAATAGACTAATTCGTCTTTAAAAAACTCACATTTAGAAATTTTTACTTTTAGATGATGTTCTCTTAACCTTTGAAGGACTATTTCTAGTTTACTTAAATGCTCCTCCAAGGTGTTGGAAAATATAACTAAATCATCCATATAAGCATGGAGAATATTCCCTAGTAAATCTCCGAACACTATATTGATCATTCTAGTGAACGTAATAGGAGCACAACGTAGCCCAAATGGCATATGTAGGAATTCATAGTGACCTCTAGCTGTACTAAAAGCAGTGTACTGGGTACTATCCTTAGCTAAGGGTATCTGGTGAAAGCCTTTAAGTAAGTCCAAGGAAGTAAAAAATTTATTCTGTCCTAATAGAGACAAAATATCATCTGTGCAAGGTACTGGGAAACGATCAGGGATAGTTTGGTCGTTAAGCTTGCGAAAGTCAACACAAATCCTCCAGGTTTTGTCCTTTTTTGGTACTACTATCAAGGGAAAATTATAAGGGCTGTTAGATTTCTTAATAACCCCCTCTTTTAACATTTTATCTACCTCAACATTGATTTCATTCAGAAATTTGGCCGGTAGACGATATGAAGGCACGTAAATGACCTGGTCTTTATCCTTTAAACGAATTTGATGTTCGATGACTTCCGTTTTGCCTAAAGCTCCAGTACTAGTAGAAAAAACATCACTATATTTGGATAAAAGATCAAAAAATTTCTTGCTTATATCCCTGTCTAAGATGTCTGCTTCGATCTTGCCTTTAATTACCTTTAAAAGAGATTCGTCTGTTGCTGATTCAGTGGAGTTAATTTCAGCAACTGTAAGGATTCGATGTTTATATGCTTCGATATTGACAATATGTTGATTTTCATGTACTGTTAAAGCAGCATTTAAGTGATTAAAAACTTCAATGTTAACCCGATGATCAGAATTTACTGTGTATAATGCTTGCGTGACTGAAAGCCCATTTATGTTTAAGGTATCAGGAAGAATTAAAACCTCTGAGCCTGGCAATTTTCTTTTAACCTTGACCGTGAGATACGATGGTGTGTTTGGCTCGATGGTTTGTGCGAACGCAGCAAGGACGGGTGCCTGAGAGTTATGTTGGGTTGCTGTAACAATATCATCGCTTATGAGACAAGTGACTGGCTCTTCGATATACGTTATCTTCTTACTCTCTGTCTCCTTCTGATCCAAAACAGATTTCAATGTGTGTGAAGACCGATAGAATTTCCCTTTTATAAACACTCCGTGTTTTGCGGGTGTTAAAATTACGTTATGTAATGACATTGATGGATATCCCATAATAACTACTGGGTACATATTAATATTGCCAACTATGATAAAGGTATCCGTAAAAGTACGTTGCCCCAACCTGTATTGTATCTGAGATGTACCAATTACATCTAATTCATTATTGCCTATTCCTGACAAACGAACATCAGAGCGTTCCATGGGAAATCTTGAAAATAAAAGGTGATGGGTACGTAAATCCATTATATTACGTGGACTACCTGAATCAAAAAACAAGGTGAAATGCTTGTGTTCTAAGCTAACTGCATGCAAAGTGGGTCTAACTTCTTCTGAGCCAATAATAGCGTGTATTTTGCAAAAATCTACGGGACCGTGCTCTGCATGTTTGGGAGACACTACCTCGATTTCTGGAAAATTCTTGTCTTCACACATATCTTGGAGAACATTAAACTTATTATCTGATTCAAAAAGTGATGATAACCCAATATCACTCTCCTCCCCCTTTAAGCTGGCTATGTGGTGTTTGTCTGCCCGCCGGCATTCAGAAAATTCACTGACGCATTATTGTTTGGAACTGCTGAGCCTGAAGTTGGCTTTCCCGAGGAACGATTTGAATGTACTTGTTTCTGACCTGCATTACTGTTCTGCTTGTAATGTTTGTTCTTTCCCCCATGGTACTGTTGCTTTTTAGCGTCATTACCAGTGTTTTGAATGTTTGTGTTACTGTTTAAATTCTTCTTTCTTGCATTGCAATGACTATACTTATGATGCGTACTGTTATGGATTGAACAATAGCAGGACCTACACTCATTTATCACATGACCAGGTTTTTTGCAATTGTAACAAATGACTGCTGATGGATTATTAGTGACTAAGTTAACCTGTTGCGGTGATGTAGACGCATGATTTTTGTTTTCTTGCTTTGTAAAATCCTGAATCAGAGAAGGATCGAGATCTGTACACTTGGACAAGTGTTTCCGAACTTGCCTATAGATATCTAATTCTGAGCTATCTGATTGTAATTTTTCGTCAAAACACTTAACCAAAGGTTCAGGTAACATTGCTGTTACAAGTGTTAAATAGAATAATACAGGATTCTGTAGGGAAGTGGTGGGGTCGCTCCCACTTGGGGTTGGAGGAGTCATTTTCCTACTAAGTTTCCTATCCGTACGCCTACTCTCTAAGTGATCTTGAAACCTATATGAATAAACACGGCCGCTACGTAACCTCATAAATCTAAACCAGGAACGCAAGTAAATAACAACCGAGATTCATATAACCGCTAAAAAATAACATCACTTATGAAAAATGCATCATAAAATACAATAATGAAAGGTAATAAATGCACTTTCCTGAAAAAGAACAGAGTTAACAATGTGTCAGGCGTAAAAAATAAAAGGACACAAAAGTATGAAAAAAAAAATGAGGTATCAGGAACCGCTACGTCTGCAAGGCAAAGGTATTAATCTACGGCACTGCTCACCTTATATCAGCAACCTGCCACTCGCGACCCGAACACTGTAAATGAATATACCAACTGTTATAAATAATGGCTGTACTTAGCTTTTTATTGGATTCTGGTAAGTAGGTCGACGAGGTTCCTCTGCTGTCCAACTTCCGTCTGGCTAGATACACGTCATCGAAGGGATGTTATCGTGGATGTTGAACTTCTTATGTTGATGAATGTTGATTGCAGAAACCCTCAGGGAACAACGTGGAGTGTTGATGTGCAATGTTGCGTAGATTTGTGTAGATTTCTCTCTCTCTCTCTGCCATGCGTTGGGGTAGATGTGTTGTGAAGGTCAGATGTTTTCCTCGCTTTTTCGTTGTTGATTGTTTTCTTTCCGTCTGCTTGTAACCATTGTTTATGAAGATGACAATTGTCTATGGTTTTTTGGGCATCTCGCCGTATCGGAGCTTCCGTTTACCAATGTAGACGCCATGTAGAGGTGCTGCCAGAAAGCTCTGTTGTGACCGCTGTTGTGTGTGCTGCCACCACTGTTGTGTGAAGGTATTTCATCAGAAATTCCTCCAGGTGTTTGGTTATAAGGACTGTGTTTGGAACTCAGTCAGAGTTTGGTTATGACATCTTCAGTTTCTCCATGGTTGTAGAATAAGACTGTTTTTGGAAGATCAGACCAATGTTCTGCAGGATTTCAGACAAACTCCATAGTGGTTTTTCTTGTATTTCGTATAAAGACTTATTTACAAAGAATACAATTGGTCTGCATAGGATGATCTCCCATGTCGATCTAATCTCTAAGCTGTCACACTTTTACATAGCAAGACTAAGATGCACACACACGAACAAACATATGACCTCGTTCCCAAGAACTTCCCACGGCTACGTGACATTTGCCTCCAGCTCTGAGCAAAAGGAGAACGCTGAGTTTATGCAAACGGATGCTAATGTATGATGACGCACTGTCTTAAAGCACTACACAGGTACTTATTGATGACGTTTGCGTCTGGTTTGACCAAACGGAGATTTCACAATAGCCTTCCTTTCATGATCGATACAGATATACAAATTGGGAATTATCTTAGATTTACTAAGAAACGTAGTTTCTTTAAATGTGGCATAAATGAAATATGACATATATATATATATATATATATATATATATATATATATATATATATATATATATATATATATATATATATATATATATATATATATATATATATATATATATATATATATATATATATATATATATATATATATATATATATATATATATATATATATATATATATATATATATATATATATATATATATATATATATATATATATATATATATATATATATATATATATATATATATATATATATATATATATATATATATATATATATATATATATATATATATATATATATATATATATATATATATATATGTATATATATATATATATGTATATGTATATGTATATATATATATATATATATATATATATATATATATATATATATATATATATATATATATATATATATATATATATATATATATATATATATATATATATATATATATATATATATATATATATATATATATATATATATATATATATATATATATATATATATATATATATATTGTTACAAACTGGGTCCTTGGTTGGGGAGAGAATTGGAACAATTTACCTTTGTTGACTGCCTCTAAACCAAGGGGGCCCTAGTTTATAAACAAAAGATGAAAATTATGGGAACTCACCTTAGAACTTCCTGGATTTGAGTAATAAATGGAAGGTTGCCATTTGGAATTAGAATTCTTTGACAATTTAAAAGGGGTTTATTTACAGAGAATGGGCAAATATGCAAGACCCAAAAAGGAATGTAAAATGCAAACCCATTTAAACACATAAATTACATATGGTAGAGCAATAATGCAATACTTGGCAAATGAGTAATGTAAATAGGAGTGGCCAAGGTACAACAATCCCCTTTATAACAATAACTCTGTTATGTTAAAATTACATTAAGTCATCACAGATGGTAATTCATTAAAAGGGGTGAACTCCAGGGTAATGGAATCAGTTAATTAAGATGATTCTCTTGTAGCAATGGGATTTCCGCTTTCAGGCTGCGATCAGGAATGGTTGCGAAATTTGGATGGCAGTTTGGATGGCAGTCAGAAACTAGTGGGACATAGATTTGCAACTGGTCAGATGATGACTCCATGTAAGAGAGTTCCGGAGTTAGTACCACACGAAAGAGAAATAAAATCTCCCTATAAAGATATTACACAAAGACACGTTCTTAAATTCTAAACATTACGTAGCCCAGATGATGAATATGAGAAATCACTTAATCACAGTCTTGGAATCGTGGTGGATTGGGCTTTTGAAACAAGGAACACGTGTTCACCATCACACAAAGGAGGAAGCTTCAAACAATTATATCACTTAGACTAATTTGCCCTTAATTTGCACTGGGGAAGGGATATTGGGATACTTATCACTGAATTGTTTTACGTTGATTTCAAGGCAAGTCATGGGGTGAGTTATGGGCTGCTCGAAGTAGGATGACTTAACAAAGGGAAAGGCTTTTGTAGAGAAAGGAATTGAAGTTGAGGGAATAGAAAAATCAAGGGATTTCAGGGGGGAGGGAAAGGGCTGGCTTACTGACTACTTGCGATTAACGAACCTGATCCACAGATGTTGGCTCCAAAACATGATCGACTCGGCCGGTTATTGAAGTTTGCTTTCACCCAGCTAAGACGGAAGGGACGTGAGACATGCGTATTGGACTGGATCTTGGAGGCCTCTGCTTGCCATATCCGAGAAGGGCTTGGGCTTGTGACTTGTTTGTCGAAATGTAGACCTATCGTCGACCTACAAAAATCATACGGCCAGCAAAGGAGGGAAAGGATCCTTAAGATTAAGTACTTAGAGGTTAAGGTCCTACCTGTCGGACTGCCACACTATGTCCCTTAAGTTTGCAATACCTAACTACTCCCCCATCACGTGATGGGGGTGAAAAGGGGGTCTACATTTTTTATCCCAGATCAGCTAAGTGGGGGAATTGATTCCTACGTTAGTGAAAACTGGCCTTAACTGCTTTTCTCTGGTTCAAAATACGCTTGCTTCTACTTCGCCCTCCATGTTTCCCTGTCCCGATAGTCAAATGAAAGAAAAAAAGGCATTACCAGAATAATGATGCACTGGCGGCTGAATGAGGGAGGGATAGATCCGTGAAAATATATGTGTGTGTGTGTGTGTGCAATTTCTGGCATCGGAGAATACAATATAATGCGCAAAAAACTGCATCATCAGCAAATTCTTAATCTTGTTGCGTGATATAATTTCTTTATTGTTTACCTATTATGTGGCCGTATGAATTTCAGTATTTACTGTCATATGGGGTATTTGAATTTTGGTGTCCAAAATAAGGTAGCCAGTTATTTTATTCTGGAAGATATGGAGACTTCTTAACCTACTGATTTCTTCACACTTTTTGGGTACGCTTATTACCATGAATAAGATCAAAATGATGAATCATATAAAATTTAGATATGCATACAGCCACATACACACACACACATCCACCCACACACACACGCACACACACACACACACACACACACACACACATATATATATATATATATATATATATATATATATATATATATATATATATATATATATATAAATTTTCTCTCAGAAACGTAGGGTTAACATAGAGCATGCATTAATGAATGAAATACAATTATATTTATGCATGGAACTACAGACTCATTTCTATATCAAGAAAACATAGCAAAAGATAAAAAAAAATGGGATTTCTCCTCTGAAATCTGTCTTTACTGAAACATCCTGAAGTATGAAAGAATTTGTTCCTGAAGATTACTAGGGGCTGAATAGAACTCGATTTAAATTCTTTGTTCCCCCGAAGAGAATTTTTCTTTCCCTCCGCGTCCAGGAAAATTGCCTTCCATTTGCAGCGTCAGGGATTTATTACAATTGATATTCGAACGGCGTAAGGATCCAGATAATGTTGCCTTGCCTTCCTCGAAGGATTACACGGAAATCGTGGAATCTGTAAATGAGCTGTTTTAATGCTTTGTCGATATAGGTCTTTTGTTCTCTTTTAGTCCTAAACTCAGATTTCTTTCTTTGGCTTGTTTTGATTTCACAACCATTTTTCCTTATTATTATTATTATTATTATTATTATTATTATTATTATTATTATTATTATTATTATTATTATTATTATTATTATTATTCAGAAGATAAACTCCTATTCATACGGAAGAAGCCTGCAGGGCTATTGACTTGAAATTCAAGTCTCCAAAGAAAAAAAAAATGTTTCAGTTGACCGTCCATCATATCAAGATCATTTGAAGAGTAAATTGTTATTTGATCTTTCCGTTACCATACTA
>JANJGK010000017.1:2929297-2954073 GCA_039081455.1 Macrobrachium rosenbergii | reverse complement strand
ACCCTCACTGTCTCTTTCCCTCTTCTCTCTCCAACCCTCCCTGTCTCTTTCCCTCTTCTTCTCCCTAACATCCCCCCTTTACCCCCCTCTCTCTCTCTCTCTGTCAGCCCCTTCCCAACCCCTACTGCATTTGGTGCCATTGATGTCTTACCCCCATATTCTTTTCCAGATAGTAAGTCATAGTATACCGAAATTAGTTACTAAGGCTACGGGAATAACCAGCCCCGTTTCACTGGCAGAATCAGCACCATTTCAGGGAACCCTTCCACCCCCACCCCCTTTGGTGCCATTTGGTGCTAGTGATGTCTTACCCCCACAGTGGTCTTTTCGAGATAGTAAGTCATATGTATACCAAGTTTGGTTGAAATTGCTCAATGCGTTTCAGAGTGTATGTGGAACATACACATACACACACATACGTACATACATATATCCATTTAATATATATATATATATATATATATATATATATATATATATATATATATATATATATATATATATATATATATATATATATATATATATATATATATATGGATGTCATCAGCTAAACTTGAGGTTGGGTGCTAATACACCTCCTCCACAATTGCTGCTTATTCACTAATACAGTTGCTATATTAGCTACAACAAATAGCGCTTTTAAATTTCTTCAAAGATCCTATCAGTGATTTCTATTCTTACACAATGCTAAATACTAAAGATATGGTATCATTAGAGGTGTAAAGAAATATGAACTTGGCCTCCACAACCTGGCTTTGCTTTATTTAATCTTTTTCGTTACTTATACACGTACTATCTACTTTCATTGTGGTCATTTGGGTGACTCTAATAGTTGCAAAAAGACTGATTTTGCATTGTCGTGTTTTTAATCTCTGCCTTTTAATCGTGAATAGTTAATCAAAAAGGCATTCGAGAACGAAATTACCTTTTATATCCTCAGTAAAGTCTAGACTCTTAGGTAAAATACGGTCTTTATGCTGTAATAAGCAAAAATTGGCCACTCTTCACGGAAGGAAAATACTGAGTAATTAGCACTTTTAGATCATTTTCTTAATTCAAATCAATTTAAAGCCTTTTTCTTATAAATTTTCATACGTAGCAGCAATGGACATGTAAATCAGGGTTAAGAGTTCATCGGCTAGTAATACATAGCAGTAATTTTACGACGTAAACATCAAGATTGTAAATTTCATCAACAGACAGTAACGGAAAAGAAAAAAGGAAAAAAATGCCTAGGAAGAATGAACTGTGTGGAGTTCCTCCAGGATGCTGGGCACAGCTTTTCGCTGGAATTCGGCACATACAATATATAAAGATTTTAATCAATGTAATACGAATTAGAAATCTTTTACATAGGATACTCCTGCATTGTGTGTGTACTTTTTTAGAGCCAAGAAAGGGGTAGAGATGTATTCCTTTCTTAAAAACATATAAAGGCTATATTTTTTTATTCTTCAGTTTCCGAAAATTCTTCAGTTCTATTTAGAAAATATGTACATTTAAGTCTCACGCTATAAGAAGTAGATAATCTTGTTTTATTTTAGAGAAACTTTAATTACCAAGGAAAAACTATTTAGTGGTTATCACTAGTTAGTACGTTAATATTTAATTTTCTTTTGTTATAATCGGCCTTAACTTTAGTAGTTTATTACGACATCACAAAAACTTTCAGGCTCCAAGTGTTTTGATAAAAAAAAAGTAATTCCTCATTTCAAAATCCGAAAGCCTTCAACCAATCTTAATTTCTTTGTAATATCTTTGGAGCCATTCTCTAAAGAAAAATATACAAGAATGTGCAAGGAGAAGAAACAGTTTTAGGCAAACTTGGGAGAAAACTTGCCCAAGTCCTTTTCCAAGAACCAGTTGGTATACTTTTTCCCTTTTGTTGGTATCCAGCTTTAGGCAAGTTTCAGTGGTTTTAGCGAGACAGAGAGAGAGAGAGAGAGAGAGAGAGAGAGAGAGAGAGAGAGAGAGAGAGAGAGAAGAGAGAGAGAGAGAGAGAGAGAGAGAGAATGACAACACGTAAGTTGTGCTCTGGCAGTAAGTGAAATAGAGGATACTTAGTCGAGTTTATTAGGATGATATTGGGCACAAGACTTAGAATTACCAATGGTGAGCAACCTTATGCCAATTGTAGTAGGGGAATGAAAATATATATATATATATATATATATATATATATATATATATATATATATATATATATATATATATATATATATATATATATATATATATATATATATATGTGTGTGTGTGTGTGTGTGTGTGTGTGTATGCGTGTTATCTGGGAATTAAAATTATTATTATATATATATATATATATATATATATATATATATATATATATATATATATATATATATATATATATATATATATATGTGTGTGTGTGTGTGTGTGTGTGTGTGTGTGTATATATATATATATATATATATATATATATATATATAATCATGGACAACTCTCCACTACACTAATTAATATAGCAAAAGTTCCCATTTCAATGTTCACCTAAACTGCAGCGAAGTCCACAATGGATTCACTCAACATTCTAGTAATGGATTCTCTCTCTCTCTCTCTCTCTCTCTCTCAGTTAAATCTGTATCCATCTTGGAAGTTCGCTTTATTCCCATTCAAGCTATTAGTCTTATACTTGTCTCAAAATTGCATTACATGTTAACAATTCTTCACCCTATCAAGTTGTCTGGTTTCCACAGTTTTCTCTACTAGTTTGTGTGTGTGTGCGTTTAATGTGTTGTTTATAAAATAAAGGGCTGTAAAAAAGATAGCCTGAAAAAGCTTAATAAGTGAATATGTGAATGCCCAAATAAAAGTGGGTCAATGAACGAGGTTTGTACAGATTTAAACGGGTAACCTAATGAAATATAATATAATTATCGTCCAAATACTCGTTGCAAAAACAAAATAATCTTCGACATGTTCCATGGCCAGAACTTCAAGTTAAGAAACACAAAGTATATTGTACATACGAAAATCAAGAGAAGTTAGACACTCCTAAAGTTATAGAACCTCGCCAATCTAGTCAAATTAAAAGACTGAACAATATTCTGCCAATTCTTATTGGATTTGGTATGGATTTGCCTAAAAATTTATCCGCACTTTTCCTGTCTTTTATTCTGATTATAAATCGAGAATAGTATTTTGCTTTATTATACTTTTAGGAGTCCTCTAACATATGCGGGTAAGGAAACAGAAACTGAAAAAAATAAATGAACTTAACTGCAAACAAACAGTTGCTGCTGTATACGGCGGCATAATCTTAATTCTCTAATCCGTAAAAAAACATTTTTTTTCCTAATTTCGAGTATGGCCTCCATAACAATAGTGACAAAAAACAGGACATAATAAGATTTAGAAATGTGCACTTTTCTACAAGGTCAGGTCTATCATAATCTATTCTTTCCTCTTACTTCAATGCTATTCTGTTATCCTTTAATTACATACATCACGTCGTCGTTATGTAGTTATGTAGGTGCGATATCATATAAATTACAATCAAATGGTCAACGAAGAATTTTACGAATCAAGCAAACACAAGACCTTCCGTATTTCTGGAAGCATTTCAACTGAAGTCAACGAGACGTTATGTGATATTTATGAGACTTTGGAACTTTACATCCCATAAAGGCATTAGTATAGAAAGCGAGTGCCATTGTAATATGCATATTGAAAAGGCTTCGGTTTGGACGAACCACCGCTGATGATGTGAAAATTAAGCCAAGAGCGCCTTATACAAGTACCACCCAACACTGACCCGGTCCAGGTTTTTGTTGAACATTACGCTAGTCTGTGCAACAGCAACACCTGGGATGAGTTGACCGTATTATTCTCGAGGACAAAGAATTAAAAAAAAAAAGGTTACCCACAAAGTAGATTTGTGTTTAAATGATCGCGCGCTTCTGAGTGGATAATTTTGCTATATGCCTTCAAATTGTATTGCCTGAAGAAATGCCTGTGTCTATCTCTTCAGGTATGGTTAGCGTTGTGCGTATTATAATGGCGCTCGCTTTCTTTACTGACTGAGAAAATACTCCTACTTCTACTTTTCGCTTTCATCATAATTTATCAGCTCGCGGAGTAAAGCCCTACAACGCCCTGCCCCTTTCTTTGTGTCCCCTGACCTCCATATCTGTCTTTGTGGCTGGGCTTTACTATTCCTTTTGTGATTTCATCACCTTTTTTGCCTGTGATGTAGCTAAAGCTGAGCACTCCAAACCTTCCATTCATATCAAGATATTGATGAAGACTTATTCATCTCAGTTAATAGGGAAAACAGACTTCCGAATATCGTACTTATTTTTAGTGAACATTTTCATTGTGGGTGTTATCTCAGGAACGAGGGTCAAAAACTGCCTCCCCATTCCTAGGTGTCCTCATGCAAGAAAAAGAGGGCTGTTCCTTACGTCATATACTATAAAGAAACAGATGTTGGAAAGTTTTACTTCTTCCTTTTCTTTGTTTGGCGATAAAAATGTTAGAAGATGTATACGCGTCAAATACTACAAGGGACCGAACAACACTTTTGGAACATCTCTGAAAATAGCAAAAGCACAACGGATACTACGGACGCATTGCTCTCTGTGACCCACAAGCAACAATGACACTAAAACCCTTCAACCGCCTCACCTGACGCAAAGCTTAGGCACGAAAAACATCAGACTCCTCGTCATGTAACATATATTATAAAGTTTCGTGACTGGTATGTCATTGTGGGTCTCCTAAATCTATTTATAAGGGTAACACGACCACTTTCTTATTAAAACCTCTACAACATCAAAGGAATCAAGATGAGTATTCCACCACGGATGGAGGTCCGAAGTTGAACAGGTGATTGATAGGACTGACATCGACAACATAAAGCGTAGGTTTACTTCCTGCCTATTTCCTCTT
Source organism: Macrobrachium rosenbergii (assembly GCA_039081455.1). Lineage (NCBI taxonomy): Eukaryota > Metazoa > Arthropoda > Malacostraca > Decapoda > Palaemonidae > Macrobrachium > Macrobrachium rosenbergii. Next base: position 2,949,156 of record JANJGK010000017.1, on the reverse strand, counting down.
TGAAACCTCAAATCAATGTGCGGATTCACACCATTCATATTCTACTTCGACAGAGAGATACTTGAATTTACAATCAGAATCAGGAGAGAGAGAGAGAGAGAGAGAGAGAGAGAGAGAGAGAGAGAGAGAGAGAGAGAGAGCCTTCAATATTTTGTTCATCTAAATGTGCCCCCTGCCAGACAGGTCTGAAGTTTAAATTTACTAACTTTCTTTTATAGTGAAATACCTGAAGAATTTTCTAAGTATTATTTCTCAACAGAGCAAATTAAAGGTTAGTCTGACAAGTGCGATCTGATTAATCATTTATGAAATCTATGTGCAATGCTGAACTTTGGTTTTAATGTTGATATTTACTACTAGTAATAAAAATAACTGCATAAACACATACAAACACACACACACACACACACACACACACACACACATATATATATATATATATATATATATATATATATATATATATGTGTGTGTGTGTATATATATATATATATATATATATATATATATATATATATATATATATATATATATATATATATATATATATATGTGTGTGTGTGTGTGTTTGTGTGTGTGCACGTAAGTACATCGTTAATTAGATCAATGTTATGCCCATACATTTCTACATAGATGGGAAGGTGGATATCTATATATACAAACAAATAAATTTAAAAAGTGAACGGATACTAAATTCCGAACGCACCAAGCGAAACGAGAGCTTTTCCGGGAAGGGATCGGGTAAAATATGGACTGGAAACAACTCTCAATTTATGGTTCCTCCGAAACCCACAGGAACCTTTTCTTGAGTCCCGGACGTGACAGGGGAAACAAACGCTTCGGGAGACGTGCTGAATATATTGAATCGGGATTATTGCTTATCATCAGATCCGATTTTTCTTTTAAATCCCGTTCAAGCGGAGACAAGGAACGTTTGTCTCCCCTCTCCCGCCCTCTATCCAAGGTGCTTGAGCGCCACCGGCCGACTCGACTCTCCGACCGGCCAATGAAGAGTTAGAGGAATTTATTTCTGGTGGCAGAAATTCATTCCTCGTCATAATGTGGTTCGGATTCTACAATAAGCTGTAGGTCCCGTTGCTAGGTAACCAGTTGGTTCTTAGCCACGTAAAATAAATGTAATCCTTCGGGCCAGCCCTAGGAGAGCTGTTAATCAGCTCAGTGGTCTGGTTAAACTAAGGTATACCTTTTTTTTTTTAATCCACCGGCCGATGCTCTTCAGAGTAATGCGTAGGCAGCTAACGTTAATGATTTGAACTACTAGATTTTCCACGCGCCGATCCCGGACTGCCGAGGGCCGAAAAGAAGACGTGGATACAAATATGCAAACATACATGTAATATAAAACGTCCAAAGTTTGTAAGTCTTACGCAGTATGTCCACTTCTCACCCTCCACCATTAACTCTTTCTCTTCATAAGAATTACGAGTGTCAACGGCAAAATTAACGTAAAAGGGAAATTACATTTCATTTTTGTCAGTATTCCCCTCGTTATTACTGTTGGACTTTTTATTCCATTTTAACAACAAGTCTTTTCTTTAACATACGGTAAAGTAAGTATAGCTTAGTTTTACCAGACCACTGAGCTGATTAACAGCTCTCCTAGGGCTGGCCCGAAGGATTACACTTATTTTACGTGGCTAAGAACCAATAGATTACTTAGCAACGGGACCTACAGCTTATTGTGGAATCCGAACCACATTATAGCGAGAAATGAATTTCTATCACCAGAAATAAATTCCTCTAACTCTTCATCAGCCGGCGGCGGGAATCGAACTCCGGCCCATCGAATGACGGTCTGAAGCTCAACCAACTCGGCCAACAAAGGGCTTTTAACATACGGTGCTTCTACTTCATTAACCTAACACAGTGTCGGGGTTCGGTTCCTCTCTCATTTTGGTTTTAGCTTCCTCCTCTATGCAAAAATACCATTATCCTCAGTCTGCATTTTAAGGTCTTTTTTCCAGTCATATATGAACATACAAATTTCATCTGAGTGTGTGTGTGTGTGTGTGTGTGTGTGTGTGTGTGTATGTGTGTGTGTGTGTAAAGGCTACACGAAGAGTACACGTGGTGAAGGTTTGTTCATGATAATTTGAAATTTGCATATCTCAATTTCTTAAGGGCAACAAACCCACGGAGAGGTTTCATTACCATACATATAACATAAGGGAAGATCAAAAGACAGAACCTACTTAAGGATTCATGAGGACGTACAGACAGATGTTCTGCTGCTGGCTCAGATCTCCATCTAAACACCCAGTCTGAAGGTAAAATCTGTAATGATATTCATCACTATCAACATGCAATATAGGGACCCCAAGTATGACAGGTATATCCTCGGGTGTCTGAAATATGGAAAGATACGCCACTTAATAGTGTTTTTTTTGTATGACTCATAAAGTCTAATTATGTTTTCGGTGAAAAGCCATCTGTCTGGCAATTGGCTGAGTGTCATAGGTGACAAACAAAGGGGAGTAAACAAATCAGATAGCAAGTTCATCTCAAAAGTTTTGCAGAGAAACGGAGACCTAACACTTTTTTGAGTTACTTCATACAAAGGATATATACATAGACTTATACATGTATATACAGTACATACATATAGTACATACATACATACATTTGTATACATACATATTCACATATGCGCGTGTGTGTATTTGTGTGTGTGTGTGTGTGTGTGTGTGTAGGTTACCCAGATAATGATAACATCAGTGTTGATGTAAATGCATTTAGATCTATATACCATCTCCTATACCTGGGAAATCATGATACATTCACTGTAAAACAAATTTACCTAAAAAAAGTTTGGCAACATGTTTAATTCTCTTACCAAACATCTACAAAATCAAGTTTGGTAAAATCCTATTTTTCATATTATTTTTCCTATGAAGTCAACAAAATAACACAAATCCATTCTTTCTCATGCCTGCCGTTTGCTACTCAAAAAAAAAAAAAAAAATCAAAACAATTGCTAAACGACAGGTCTGAATAACAACTAGAGTGAAGACAAATTCTAAGAAATCATTAAGCAACAGCTGAAACTGAGATCCAAAACATAATTTAGGAGAAACTTATTTAGCAATTGACTTATCAGGTTGCAGCCATTTACTGAAAAGACAAAAGGATCGAGTTAACACGACAGGAGGGTGAAAGCCAAAGTACGAAGATGCTGATATTAAACAGGTAACTGACAATAGGAGATTCTAATATTCAATCTCAATTCATAAAAGAAAAGGATTTCATTTACCTGACTATCATAATCGTTAATGACTATTGTATTCACTAATATTGGCTTTTGGACCTTTAATTAAACCTTGATCTCATAAGCAAACCGGTAACCTGACGGTAAGCAGGGAAGAGATCAGTAACAAATAAACGAATATTACTACCATATTGCGAATAATGGGACACATTTTTCGTCTCACAGAGGGGTAAGGTCTCTCTCTCTCTCTCTCTCTCTCTCTCTCTCTCTCTCTCTCTCTCTCTCTCTCTCTCTCTCCTGCCGAGCAACAAGATCTTAATTACAATGATGTGGCAGTCAGAAGAAATATTGTTTAGTGACCTGAATAAATCAATATAACTTCTTTATGGGAAATCCATGAATTGACAAAGTGAAATTTGCAGAAACGCTGAGACCCCTTCTATGATAATTTCATAAAAAAAAAACCGGGATGGAAAATAGAGAAATTCCCTTCTATATTTTCTTTCACTTACAATGTGCAATTCACCTCTACACGTACGTACTCATGTGGTTCCTAGTTCTGTGATTTATTTCACAAGCCTACTAAAAACTCTTCACATCCAGCTGAAGTGTTCACCGGCATGCAAAAACTCAAGGCACACAGATCCACCCCGTCAAGTCTGCTAACTTTTTTTACCATATCCTTAACACAGTTATTTGTTTTGGATGTTTGCAATTACCTTAATTTTTTTACAAAAAATGATGATAATTTATGAGTCATTTCAACCATTTTATAATTGTTTCACTAAAATGCACAAGAAGGAATAAAAATAAACTATACCCCGCAAGAAATCACTGCAAGTTAGCTCATTCTACAACATATGGCGTATATTGGCATTTTTTATCATTATGGCATATATCTCAATTGCCGATGGAAGCCAGCAACTTCAGTTCTGCCAAGAACAGTAATGATATTCATGATCCCACTTTTCTAGTGTCTATATAACTTTAAGCCTTAGTTTTGTTTTCCTTTAACTTCAGTTACTGTGAAAACACACACACACACACACACACACACACACATATATATATATATATATATATATATATATATATATATATATATATATATATATATATATATATATATATATATATATATATATATATATATATATACATACATATAGGACGGATTAGCCTTGATAAATTAATTTAACACTTGCCTATATACATGCATGCGCACAAAATCTGCTAACATTGTAAGAGAAGGGGTCAAAAGTGTTTTAACAGTAAGTAGTTGAAGTTAAAGGAAAACAAAACTGAGGCTTACAGTTATACAGACACTAGAAAAGTGGGATCATGAATATCAGTACTGTTTGTGGCAGAACTGAAGTTGCTGGCTTCCATCGGCATTTGAGATATATGCCATAATGATAAAAAATGCCAATATACACGATATGCTGTAGAATGAGCTAGCTTACAGTGATTTATTACAGGGTATAGTTTATTTTCATTTCATTAAAATTCACAAACGTTAAGCCACAAATTTCGTTTAAATTACAATTCACTATACCTCGGGAATAACTTTCACCCAATGGGATTCGAACTGCAGCCTGGTTGGGAAACATCGACAGGCTTTGTCAGTACGTTCCAAGAACTCTTTTTGTGTGTATAACAAAGGATACCAGCGCAAGATTTTTGTGGTTAAAGGGTATCAAAGATATGAAAAAATATCACTGAATACGCTCTCTCTCGACATAGAAGCCGCTGTTTTGTGTTAGATTTTCAGCTTTCTTTTTGACTGGTACGAAGACAGTCCTAAGACTGATTTTTAAAGTCGATAACAAATCTCTTGCCTGCGTCATTGTTATTATTGTAAATCAGTCATAGATAACAAAAATGTAATAATAATAATAATAATAATAATAATAATAATAATAATAATAATAATAATAACTGGAAAAATTGCAGGGTGTAATCATGAAAAAATTTTGCTTCTATTATTGATGTTATTACTAACTGAAAACCCTCAGCAAATACAGCCTTGGTATTCAGGCGATTTTTGCATTGCAAAAAAAATTGAACTATGTCCAATTTCTCATTTCAACTATATTTGCTGCCCAATAAACTATATATTATCCAGTTTAAAGGAAAAACTGGTTGATAAAAAAATACATTAACGCCATATATATGCTTTTGATATTTAGACGAGTTTGGAGTTGCTTGCAATATGACATCACTGCAAACCAATTGCAAACAATGCAGCATCTCCTGTTTGATAGCCGTGTGTCAATAGACTGCATTTTATCGAGTATGAAGGAAAAATCCAGCTGCCCATCAAGAAATCCAATGGCGCTATATTTCGTTGATTCATACGTTGCTTGCAACAATGTCGTATTGCAAGCATATGGCAATATATTTCAATCTCGCATTCATATTCGTAAAAAGAGGCCCAATGTTCTGCGCTGTAATGAGTTTTATAGAAAAGTCAAGGTGAACCCTGGAAAAAACCCTACTGTAGCCCTTGCAACACTGTATTTCAAGCAAAAGCAATATATTGCAATATTGCATTTACATTCATGATTAGCAGCTCGATATGATCAGTTATTCGGAGGTTGCAGGAAAAAAGTCCGGTTGACTCCCGGAAAGAAATTGCTGAGGTTTAGCCTTGTTCTTTTGGTGTTTTTTTTTTTATTCATTATCCATAAATCAAAGCCTCTAATCACTCATAAATCAAAGTCTCTAATCACTATACTTTTATAGCTTCCTATTAAACTGTAACTCCACCCACACTACCTTTATAGTACCTCCTCAGCTGATGTCAATATAATTTAAAATTCAAGGCTACTATATCTACAATTACCTTTGTTTGAAAACTTATCAAACTAAAATAGCATAGCTTTCTTCAATATTTTTCATTAATATCAAGGCGAATCACTACTATTTTAAAGAACGCACACACAAAAAAAAAGTTTTATCAGCGTTTTCTACCTCAATAGCCAATACCGAACACGAGGGTCTTGACTTGGACGAAAAGAAAGGGAAAAAATGTGTTTGGGGGCAACACTTATCACACTATTTTTTCCCTCCGATAACACTTTCCATCTCGGCAGGTTTGACAATCTTTAATCTCTTCGTAAACATTGAAAGAGTTATCTCAGGCAGCACTCGTTTACTCGCGGCATTTGCAGTCCCTCATTTTTCTGGGAATTCGAAAAAGGTGCTTGATGGTTTTTCAGAAAAAAAACTTGCTCTATTTTCCATTCACTTTTAGACGTCTCATGTATATTTTTTCATGGAACAGAGACCGAGAGAAAATTTCTTCTTAGTTAAAGCTAACCCATTGAAAGATATAATGCATTAATTGATATCGTTTGGAAGATGTGGTAAGAATTCCTTTTATCTATCTATCTACTATATATATATATATATATATATATATATATATATATATATATATATATATATATATATATATATATATATATATGTGTGTGTGTGTGTGTGTGTGTGTGTGTGTGTGTGTGTGTGTGTGTGTGTGTGTGTGTGTGTGTGTGTGCTGTATAACTGTGTTTATTTTCACAGTTATAAATTAACGGCACCAGTGTTCAATAAAAGTCACTTGTATCGTGACATTATTCTGAAGGTAATATTGCTATTTTAGAAACGAATGAAAAATACATTTAAATATTTTTGTAAGATTTTCAAGCCTGAGCAACAGATTTGTTAAAGTTTTATTGCATGCCAAATGCCCCAATTGGGCTTTGTTGTGGTTATAACATACCATTCTTGCAGATATGTGCTAAATTCAGGGGTCTAGTCTATTCATAATTACCAGATTAAAAGAATGTAGTATTCTCTAACTTATTTTGTTCGTTCCTGTTTGTTGGGTAGAGTACACAGGCCCATATCGAGTTCTTACCTTATTCAACAGCTTTCCTTTCAAGAAAATTATTCACCTTTCATCTAAAGGAATTCTTACCACATCTTCCAAACGATATCAATCAATGCATTATATCTTTTAATGGCTTAGCTTTAATTCAGACGAAATTTTCCCTCGGTCTCTGTTCCATAAAAAAAACATACTGTACTGTACATGTGACGTTTACCATAAAAAATGTCTAAAAGTTAATGGAAAATAGAGCAAGTTTTTTCTGAAAAACCATCAAGCGCCTTTTTTCGTGCATATATATATATATATATATATATATATATATATATATATATATATATATATATATATATATATATATATATATATATATATATATATATATATGTTTGTATGTATGAAGTCTTTACGAGCACAATGGCGTGTGGCTAAATGGGCAACTGTCTCTCAGAATCGAAAGCGTAACAAATTCAGAGACCGTGTCTGTCGGGGAAAGTGTTTGAAAGCGTTCGCAAGCGGAGAAAAGTTTAAAGTGAAAGTGAGCCAAAAAAATATTATGAGGATAAACGACGGCCAGAAAGGTGTGGGAATGATTTCCGCAGGTATATGAAAGTTAATAAACGGATAACGGTAAGATAAGAGACAATTTAAGTTCACGGATAGGTGCAGAGAGAGAAGCAGCTGAGAAAATAGAAGGTTTTCGAAAAAAAAAGAGGATTGTCTATGGAATGCAAGCTGTACTTTATAAATGAACAATAAATAAGAAAAAATCTTTTTCAATCAGTGCAGCATGGATGTTACATACAAATGAAAGAATATATTGAACCTATTAGGGTAAAGTGCTTGTGTAATTATTATGTTGAAAAAGCACTGAAATTTAGACATTTTCTTCAAACTTAGAGGTGGAAGAAAAGAATATAGAAGTACTGTAGAAAGAGGAATCATCATTTTCTGATGATTCGGTAATGTGAAGGTGGTGTGGAATTGTGCAAAACTGTGAAATGTGTGTGAGAAGGAGTAGAGGAATTTGGAAGGGTTTGCTCAGACGTGTGGAACCGAAAAGAGTTCTTAGGATGGGTCAATATGTTGCTTTAGAGTTCCTTCCGTGGAATACAAGGCTGCTAATATTGTGGAAATTTTCTGCAAGTTCAGTTCATACTTACACAACAGTTCAGCAATGAATATTATATTCACTATTATAAATTTTCTCTCTGGCGCCATCCCTATAAAGAGATGCGGATTGTTGTTCGAAATATGCACATACTAAGGTCAAGATTACTAAATCAAGAGTATAAGTAAACTACACCCTGAAAAAATATCCCAAATTACATCACTGTACTCTGATTCTCCCAGACGAAAAGAGCTAGCGAAAAATGAAGTAGGAGAATAAAGAGTTAACATTCGAAGGCTGTAGAACAATTCCTCTGAAGAAGGAGATTGCATTGAGAAGAGGGCCAGGGAGGGAGGGAAGGAGGAAGAACAAAAGCAAACTTACATGAAGGCAGAGAATTCCCAAGGATTCTCAATGTAAGCCTTATTAATATAGGGCATAAATTCCCCATAAGGTTATGAGTCAAAACTGCTGTTTCTAATTGAATGAAAGTTACAATAAAAATCAAATAGAAAGAAATTTAATAAGTTAAAATAATAATTTATTCGTGCATATTTTCCTTCAGTTTGTACTATCTTTGCATAATATTCTGAGAGTCACTTGATGGCACCAGAAAGAAGAGACAGATTAAGATATTTTGTATTATTTTATTAAGACATCGCCCTAACCAGAGCTCCTCCCTCAGACCTCTTCAGAGTAAAATCTTAGCTTAAAGAAATTACCTGCAACAACTTAAGGCATTGCAGCCTCTTATCTTCGCATTTTATGAGTCACGCATACATCTCCCACAAACGCGAGAGCAAGCAGCAATTAGCTTGAAAACTCTGAACTTTATTTGCTTAGTCGGAGGGGTCATGTTGACGCTGCAATGTCCAGGAGCGACTACAAGTCCTCGACTCTTTATGCTCTTGTTAGCATAGACCGGAATTCTTTTCTAAGGAAAAATTTACCACTGTTTGTTTGCCTTGCATTCCTTGCGATGCTGAAGAGGATTTCTTTTGACATGGAAATTCTCTTTGCGTCTTGTGCTAGGCATAAGGGACATACTTTTTGATTATATATATATATATATATATATATATATATATATATATATATATATATATATATATATATATATATATATATATATATATATATATATTGAAAATCCTAAACTATTAGGAGCATAAATTTTTGTGTAACAAGATAAACAGGCAATAAACTTTTATGCCTTTTGATAAAATACAAAAAGAATAGAAGTTTGATGCTGATACGATTGGATAATAACCGATAGAAATAAACAAAATTTTATGAAAGAGTGAATAAGAAATGAAACCTATATATTTTCGAAAAATCATATTATACGCCACCATACATACACTCAAACAAAACACCATTCATATATATATATATATATATATATATATATATATATATATATATATATATATATATATATATATATAGATATATATATATATATATATATATATATATATATATATATATATATATATATATATATATATATATATATTATATATGCGTGTGAGCTTGTGTGTGTGTGTGTATGTATAAGTAAATAGCTAAATAAACATACAATGGACAAATTAAGGATCCAAAGCGTGTATGACTATTTTTGCGTAGGGATCTTACGCCCACGGCTGTAAAAGATCACGTGACTACGAAAATGGCACAGACCAGTATTTGATACTAACAGTTACTTATAACGATATAGATACTTCATTTTACTAAAGCATTTTCCTTTACAGCCATTGACATTCAAGTTTCTTACTTTAACTAGTCTAGTATAGATCTGAAACGTTTACAGTCCTGATATTGGTTTCATATGAGTATTAGGATCTAGTCTGATAGACAAGGATATCCATCAGAGCTTATGAAATTATTTCGGGGAGAGAGAGAGAGAGAGAGAGAGAGAGAGAGAGAGAGAGAGAGAGAGAGAGAGAGAGAGAGAGAGAAACGATTGTTTTATCCGATGGATCGGGTAAATGGATCGTGCAAGTTGGAGAGACTGGGGATGAATAAAATGAAATGATGTAATGGAAAGAAAGTAGGGTAAAACAATGAGAGAGAGAGAGAGAGAGAGAGAGAGAGAGAGAGAGAGAGAGAGAGAGAGAGAGAGAGAGAGAGAGAGAGGAGGTGACATAATCAACCAGTAGATGGTGAACTAATGTAATTAAGACTGGATCCCAAGTCTTCTTAAGTATATACGATTCATTCCATCTAAGACTGGAGACTTCGGCATCAGCGCCGACGTAATTTCCATTTGAGCAGCTTGCACATCAGTATAACCAACTGCATGAAACAGTGGCTTGTGGCGCCGCAATGAAGTTGCACTGCAACTGACACATTGGTTTCTTAAGGACCCCTGACAGCGAGGCGACTGAACTTCGGGTGCACTCAGCGTGGAAATTAGTTAAAATTTCGAGGCGCTCAGTGCACTGTTATGGAAGCATACTCATGGACCTTCATTCAACCTCAAACCAATAATCCCTTTATAGGTGTCATATCCGCAAAGATCATACGAACATATTCCAAACACTCAACTTTATCTATCATTCATAACTTCAAAATCAGTCTTCCCTTCTACGGTTCCATTCCTTGCTTGATGATTATTTCATTATTTTTCAAATGTGCTCTGGTTCAACCTGCTGGGGATAAGGAGGAATTTAAGATGATCCCCAAAGGTTGTCCTATGTAACGTCAGGACGGACGAGCCCATTCTGTGTTGGGTCGACAACTCGGTCAACAAGACGAATACATTTACACTAATAATAAATTATAGGCAATTATATGCAAGAGCATATGAACAAGAAACCTGTAACCGAGGTTTATTAAAGATATATAGTCCAATTAAAACGTCTAGCTACAATGCGGATTAATGTTTAAACCAAAATCCGTGAAAAGTGCAAACTTACGCCGTCTATTGGTCCCTAAATCAAACACCCGACCAGCTTTTTTGGGGGGCATAGTTTCTGCTCTCGTTGTTGAAATGCCAGGTGCGACAGAAAATTAAACTAAAAACATGACGCGAAATTTCATTGCATTCTCCACCAGCGAAATCTAGCTTACGGGAAATGGTGTTGTCTGAACACGAAGTACTTAGTGATTTCCGTCCAAAACTTTCTTCGAAAAACTTTGTTCCTAACTTATGATTTCTTGTTTAATTCACATACATACCAACATTCACACGTACATATATTTATATTCTTTCACCGCACCCTGATAACCGCGAAGGACGTGCAATCGTGCGCGCGCACGTGTGTGTGTGCGTGTGTGTGAAATTGTGTGTTTGGACGTGTTTCTGCAGAGCAATTAGCTTGAAAACCCAAGTATTCTTGATATAAGACATTAAATTACGCAGTCGTATGTTGCTTAAGAAAAATATCTGCTATATTTGTTTTTATTTTTTCACGTTCGAATACGTATTTCATCTTTCGTAAAGACGAAAACCGTTTCAAAAGACTTCGTCGTTTCATACAGGCTACCACTACGTTCAATCTGGAGGAGGACCAGTCCCATACATGCTACTTTCCTTATCAAAGAAAAATAAATTATTAAAATTTAAATCCATTTAAACCGTCAATATCTACTGAAAATTGGTAATTCAGTTGATGCACGTTTAATAGGAACCTTCTTATATTAACTTAATTATGTTTAATCAATTATCCTAGCAATAATGTTCCCAGACGTCCTGATTTGTACGTGCTCATCGGTTCCTGATCGCAAAACTGTGTATTTCTTCAAACACAATATAGATTTTAAAATAACGAGGGAACACCAACCATTCCTATGGACAGGTCCTTTGCTTAAGTGTTGAATAAACATTGCGTTGGCTTTCCCATACAGGAATGTCACATTCACATACAGCATTAAGCACGGGGTATCTGGTAATATTTGCATTTCAAAGTGTATGTTTGAAATAGAGGGGAATACAATACTGGAATAGGGTCAATACAATGTTAATACAAGATACACCTCTGCGTCTAGAATACAGTTAAATATGTTATGCCAGCAAACAATTTATCAGATTTAATTATAGTACCATTAATAACAGTATGTATACCTCTTTCATTTAAGATATAAACATGCACACTGATACATACATATATATATATATATATATATATATATATAATATGTATATATATATATAAATATATATATATATATATATATATATATATATATATATATATATATATATATATATATATATATATATATATTGTATTATGATTTAACTGCGTATGCCGCATGGTGATCTAAAGGCGCGTTTTGGATAACAGGATGACATAACGGAGCTTTATATGTCCATGATAATTCAGCGCTCATCTCGGTGTGACACGATACGATATTGGTTGGGGATAGTGAGGAAAATGCCAAGACCGGTGAGAGAGAGCGTAAATGTTTGCAATACTAACATTAAAACTGTGAGGGCAATGTAGCGAGAGAAAGAAGCAAAGAATGATCGTCTATTCTTGAGGGTGTATGCGAGGGAACCATCGATTCGTAAATTCATTAGGGATTAAAGAAGTAAAATGCACCGGTGCTCATCCACGTTAAGTCTTTAGGTATGGCCTTGACAATAATAATTATATTTTCCTCTCTTGATAACAACCCCATATTCAGGGACACACACACATTCATACAAAGAAAGTCGCACACAAACACACAAACAAACAAACACATAAATATATATACAGTATATACATCTATATATTATCATATATATGTATGTATGTATATAAGTATGTATGTATGTATATAAGTTATAAGTATGTATGTATTTATATATATATATATATATATATATATATATATATATATATATATATACTCGTGTATATATATATATATATATATATATATATATATATATATATATATATATATATATATATATATATATATACTCGTATATATATATATATATATATACTCGTATATATATATATATATATATACTCGTATATATATATATATATATATATATATATATATATATATATATATATATATATATATATATATATACACATACTGTCAAGGATTTACATTCCTCCCTCATCAGGCAGCTAGGAAGTAAATTATTCAAGGAATAAAACCACCTTTTAGTTGAATTGTAGGCCGAGAAATTGGCGAAAATCTCAGGTTAGCGCCCATTTTTTGAACTAAGAAGGAGTCTCCTACATTCCATTCTCCTGGCCGGAAATGCCCGGGCCTGCTAAACAATGGATCACCCTCCTTCAACCCCCCTACTACAAGAACACACCTAGATTTCCCCCGTTCTGTGGGGTAGTGTTTTCAAGTTCAGATCAGAGAGGTTATAGGTATTAGGGGCGCAAGCCACGCAAAAGGGAAGCTAGGATCTTAAGCTTTAATCTCATAGTCTATAAGACCATTTTCCCTTGAATTCCTGACTGACGGCAGACTATTCTTTCAGAGACACCTGGATGTACGCAAAACAGCCGCCCCATGTCAGTTTGGAAACAGAAAGGCAGAGACTTCCCAGCCGTATTCGAGGCAGACGTCTGCACCCTGTTCTCCAGGAGCTGGTCAGCGATGACTCGAATGGCCACTGACGCTGTATTCAGAGCTCAAATATATGTCTAAGGTAAAGTCTGAGAGTTAGTCTGTGCCAGTAACTGCTGTCCCCCTTTTCAGTCTATTTAATCCTTTCTTAGTGCATCTCCAAGACTTTCCCATTTTCATTTCTACTCGGGCAATCCCTTTGTGTAAGCTGCGCCATCCCCATTCATCCTTTAAAGTGCATTTGTTCAGTATCCTCATAATCTGCAATTAATTCCTCCCCTTAAAGTGTTAAACTGGGCTAACTAAGATTTAGAAGGTAAGATTGTTCATTGTGCTTTGTTTAGTAACAAGGGAGATTTCATTTGCCCCCACGTGTTTGTACTACGGAATTCTTTTCCAGGAGACTGCATAGCCTGCTCAGCTCGCAAATCTATGCCAAGATACCCTTTACTGACTGCCATCCAAATTTCACAACCATTCCTGGTCGCAGCCTGATGGCAAGAATCCGTTGCCCACACAGAAATCATCTTGATGAACTAATTTCCATTATCGTGGAATTTACCCCTTTCATTGTATGGTTGCCTGTGAATTGATGCATTTTTGGGGACATCAGATTTACTTCCTTTAATGTGAATTGCTGCATCTGTGGTCCCTCATACTTGCATTGTGTGTCTTTAAATCACTGCATTTATAATTTATCATATATGAAAGGTGTAAGTAAATTGTTACATTTTGGTTGCACATACTTGCCCCGTTTTCTGTAAATAAACCCCTTCAAATGTAAAAGAATTCTAATTCCACACTGGCGACCTTAAGCATCTGGGTAAATCAATGAAAACTTTAAGGTAAGTTCCAATAACATTCCTTTTGTTTATAATCGGGGAAACCCCTTGGCTCCTAAGGCAGTCCCTAATAATAAAATATTCAAAATCCTGTCTCCTCATGACAATATATATATATATATATATATATATATATATATATATATATATATATATATATATATATATATATATATATATATATATGTATGTATGTATGTATGTAGCATATAGATAATATAATATAATATAATATAATATAATATAATATAATATATATGTATGTATATATATATATATATATATATATATATATATATATATATATATATATATATAATTAAATGTTTATGAATTTTGCTCATTTTTATCTTTTCCCAATATACTGACATTATACACATGTTTTTTTTTTAATACATTCACTATGCACGTATCACAATTACGTACTGTTCTCACTCCCCCACCCCAACCCCACATTTGTTTGAGACATCTTCCCTTTTTCTTGTTGATAGCTTTTTATGTCAAATTATGTTCCGAGAGGTGCCAAGTGGCAAAATCTTTCGGCAAAACCGATTTCAGGTCTCACTGTCCCGTAGTAAATTACCGACAACATCAAAAGCTACAAGAAAAATGAATTTGTTATTAAATGAATACGGTTAAAGTAGTACGGTTAGTATTATTATCATTAGTTTGTTCAACTATATCTAATATACTTGACAAGACAAAAAGTATAAAATGTGGCATTACTCCCAAAGGTAAGATATCAAAGGATATGAAAAAAATGAAAGCAAGGAAAGAAAAGCAGGAAGACCCAAAATTCTGAAAGAATCAGCTTCCCAAAATGAGCTCTTTGAGACGCCATAAATATCGAATGTGACAACTGTTGAAGATTAGTGGAAAACACGAAGCTTTCTTGAACGCTTGAGTAGATAATGCCTTTCAGAAATGAAAAACCATCATTACTGCCGCTCCAACAGTACAGTTGACGAAGATTTTTTTTTTAAACTACATCAGTCTCTTTATCATTGCTGTACATCCTGCTTTCGTTCGATGTGTATTTTTATTCTTATTATACCTATGCTAAGAAAAGTACGGTTATCAATAGTTCCGTCTACGGAGCACAATATAGATAAAATATCAACCAAATTATGCAACCGATGGAAAAGGGGTTGATGAAAGATATTGCTAAATAGGAATTGAACGCTTATGAAAAAGATCGTTCATATCATTGTTTATCAATCCGTTACACTGAAGGTAGACAGTGAATGTTTGGGTGACCTCAGTTCCTTAAACCATGGAAACCCGATGTTTGCAAAATAACAACGAGGGAGGCAGAGGCGAAGATTTTATTTCCAAACAACACGCCAGACGGAGCACAGGAGCGGCTTCAAACCCCGCAAATTAAGGTGGAGGCTTTTGCTGAAGGGGGGATAATGTTCAGTCGGTAAAGCAAAATGGAAAAAAACAAGAAAATGATTTGTTAATAACAATGAGAACAAATTTTCCTGACATGGATCAGTGATTATCTAACAGTATACCAGTGAATGATTTCCTGGCAACGAAGTTGTTGATTAAATTAGCAAGTGGAAAAAAAAGAAACACAACGACTCACTCCAGATATATAATAGTGATGACCCTTGAAGCTTTGACAAAAGGAAAATCAAATCTGCCTCAACGTCCAGTAAGACTTACGAATAAATACGATTTTATTTATTAAGTGTTAGAAGTCGGGCAAAATGGTAGTATACTGAACCTTTAGTATATAGAACTTGGATAAATTACCTAAATTTTCCAGCTAACACATATACATTAAAGAAATAATTACCTAAATTTTCCAGCTAACACATATACATTAAAGAAATTTCTTTGAAGATTAGACTTCAAAAGAAATCCCTGCAACGATCAGGACAGCCTCATCTTTTGAATTTTTTGCGACACAGTAAAAGATAATTCTATTTTTCCCTACCACGCAAACATCATGCATTGCAACAAAAGAGACGAGAATAAGACTGAAATGAAATAACGAAGAAAAGGAATTTTCGCTTTTTCCATTCCAGGAAAGAACCCCATTCAATTACCGTGTTTACGTAGGCACAGAGATTTCTTCCTTACCATAATATAGTCAGCACACAAAATCAGAAGCAAATGCACTGGGGCCGAATGTCCTGATAAAAAGGGAGAATGTTTCTACTCATGGTGAATTGTGTCCTGGCCGAAATCCTTACAATGGCCGCACAAAAGCGAGGAAATGAAACAACTGAATCCCCTGTCCACAGGAATAATAGGGTGCTGATGTTCATATGGATTCGAAACCAATTATCTGAATCCTCCTACTTAATGCAGGAATATCGTTGACACAAAATGGCTCTCATGCGATTGCATGAGGAAATGGAAATTTTACAAGTACAAAGATACGGGCGCGCCTGCACACGCACAGATATATATATATATATATATATATATATATATATATATATATATATATATATATATATATATATATATATTGTGAGGTTTAGTACTTTTGATGGGACAATCGTTTGCCGATTGTTCCCTTGGTGGGTTGTTGCCTCCTTACTTTTTTTGTTTTCTTTGCACTCTGTAGGAGCTGACGTCTGTCTCGGTGTCTTCGAGATCGTCAGTCAGGTTTTGGATGGCAGCGAGTCAGGTTCTTGACGGCATAGCAGCTTGTTCGAGTATTTTTTGGAACTGCAGGTATTCGCTACCTGTGGCCCTCTGCAGTTGGAGGATGACGTTGGTGGCTGAACTATGTCCATCAGTGGAGCAGTGTTGTTCCTGTTTGACAGCAGTCTTGCTGTTGCCTTGACTCTGCCGATCATCTGTCTGTTTTGGAGATGTTCCTGTTGGCCGTCATGGGGCCGTTGTTGTTGATGATCGTACGGCAGTGCTCAAGGATGTTCATCCTCTTCGACCTTTGATGGGGTCTCGACATCTTTGTAGATTGTCTCGTGATTTTGTACTGCATGAGGTTGATTTATTAAAATGCAATTATTCTTCAGATGCTGTTATATTATTTAATACTCGTAATTTGGTGTTTATTTACGCTGCTTAATTGTGTGTTATTTATGAAGTTTGTTATATCAATATTTATTGTATTGTTTGGAGCTTTTTGTGCATTTATTGTTTATGCTGTCTGATGTTTTGTTTATGATGTAGCTGAAGTGTTGTTAACTTCAATTTAAATGTTTACTGTTTGCTCATTTACTTTGATGGTGTTTGAAGTAACCTTGATTGATTTTGCTGCTTCTGTGTTATTTAACTGACTCGTTTTATGGCTTTTTCATTGATTTTTGTAATGTGATTATTTTGATTTTTGCTCCAAACCTGACTCACTTGTAAATATGTAAATATCAATTATAATAGTTTAAGGCAACTTTATCGTTTTGTTCAGCTCCTTCCTCCTTTGTCTGCCTCAATTTCTGCCAGTCATTCCAGTCCCGTACTTTTTTTTTGTATTTAAGAACCTGCTGAACCGACTGCGGTTCATTACAATATACACATATATATACATACACAGACACACACACACACACACACACACACACATATATATATATATATATATATATATATATATATATATATATATATATATATACATATATATATTGGTGATTGTATGGTTTACAAGAAAGGAATGAGTGAGAAAGAAATAAAGAAAATATGTGTTGTTGAGAGCGTATGAATTCATCACTGTCTTGGTTTTGAAATTTATATCTTCTAAAAAGGGCAGTTTCAGGAGAATTTTTTTTTATGTGATGGAATGGCAAGCCAAACAATGTTACCTGCGGTACCTCTTGCATTTAGGGTTGGGATCGTTTATTGGTATGTGAAATCGCGATAATTTCCATGAGTAAAATATCTGCCCTTAGGTTAGTTAAGGACGTTATGTTACTATGTTCATTGTTATCTAATAACTCCCTTTATGTCTCTGGAGGATGTCAAATGCTTCATGACATATTGTCATTTTGTTTTATTACTCCTGCTAAAACTTTCCTTATCAAGAATTTGGAATTTCATACAAATGAAAAATAATATACTCCAAGGTGACTATTTTTCTAAATAGCATAAGCCAGTGTTATTGGATCAGACACCCAAGAATTTTGGAGGCGGTAAACTTTTGATGCCATCTCACCCATGGAAAATTCTCTCTTGGAATCCTCATATGGGGTTCAAGCAAATAAAATATTTTATAGGAATAAAGGACAGATTCAAAGAAGTAAGATACTTTCTACACCTCAGTAACGTTTAAGTATTATTGTCCTTCTTGAGTCCTAATCACCATCATTATTAATGTTTCCAGCATTCCCAAAAGCTGTTAAAACCTACGAAACTATTGCTCATTTGATTCATCTATGCATAAATAAAATATAATTGCATTTAATGAATAAAACATATTTGCACTCAATAAATAAAATATATTTGCACTTATAACTGACCGACTGAAAACTTGAAAATGGAAAGTCAGTAGTTTTAATGAGTTTCTGACCCACTACGCTTGCATATCTTGGTTTTCAGCCTCTTGCCGTTATTTACACGAAATTCCGACTTCTTCCACTGCTTAAAAATATTATTTTCTTGCTAAAGTAAACATCCTTTTATCCTTAAAAAAAGCTGGAAGATTCACTGTTACATTAAGGAAGCTTAGAATGCCATGATATAAGAAGAGAATAAAAGATAGGAAAGAATACAAGCAGAGCATAATCTCTGTACAAATAATAGATGACGCAATAGTGTTAACCACTATAAAAAAAAATTGCTTGAATCTAATGATATCAGTGATTCGATGGAAGGTTATTTTGCCTATCAAGAGTAATTTTACGATATATAATGTAAGGAAGAACATCACGCAAAAAATATCGTCACCTAACGTTATTTGGGTCACAGGATTCTGAGTAACGTAAAGCAGTATGTACCTTTATAAAGCAAGTCAGAGTGAGTGAAAAATGTGTGGTTTTCATTCGCCCCAGATGTTATCATAGCTTTCAAGGCTATTAATAATAATAATAATAATAATAATAATAATAATAATAATAATAATAATAATAATAATAATAATAAATGCATTTTCATGTGAATTTAAACTCTGGTCGACAAGCAGTACGTTTCGCGTGACGTATCTATTTCTGAATATTACCTGCTTTCGATAAATACATTTATATGTACAATTAAACTTGTCTTGAAAAGGTATATGTTCCAAATGACAAATCTGTTTCATAATATAAGTTGTTGTCCATTAATTCTGCAACATTCTTTTATGATCCCAGT